>PTEX01000011.1:342874-844372 GCA_003342815.1 Eudromia elegans
GCTCCGCGCCGCTCCGCGCCCCCCGCCGCCCCCATGGCCACCAAGATCGACAAGGAGGCCTGTCGYGAGGCCTACAACCTCGTCAGGGACGACGCCACCGCCGTCAACTGGTACGTGCGCGCCCCGAGCCCCGCGCCGGCCCGCCGGGCTCTCCCCCGCGCGCCAGCACCTTCCCCAAGTGACTGAGATGCGTCGCCCGTCTCGGCCCCCCCAAAGGATGTTTTGAATGAACTAATTCCCTTCTCCCTTTCTCCCTCTCCCTAAGGGTGTTTTTTACACACATSACCCCCTATCTCCCCCTTTCCCTTCCCAAAGGGTGACTTTTAAATACACCCGCCTCCCGTTTTCCCYTTCCTAAGAGGTGAATTTAAACATATTCCTCTTCTCGCTGTCCCCAAGGGTCACGTTTAAATACGATGGCTCCACGATCGTCCCCGGAGACCAAGGGGTGGACTACGAAACCTTCACAAGGAAGTGCACAGGTAAGTCCGGTTGCTCCCGGATGAGACTGGACGCCGCTTCCCACCTCCCGGGACAAGCCAGAGAAAGAGCAGGAGGAAACTTAGCTGCACCGGAGCATGTCCCGCTGCTCCCCGTCTCACCCTGTCCTGCGGGATCGGCTTTTCCTGCTGCCCTGGGGTGCAACTCACTCCGTGGCAGCCAAAGCCCATAGCCCCATCCCTCCTTTGTTTCCCCCCAGTGCTTTGGGGGTTTTGCCTCCTTTCCCCAGTTTATCCTGGCTTCTCCATCYGCATGGGAGCTGGATAAAGCGCTCACTGAGCGAGGGCCCCATTGTTCAGTGCTGCCGTTTCAGGGCATTTCTTACTGAAGAGCGAAAGATCCTTCGTTTTTTGCGGCTAAAAGGAATTAGTCATGCAGCTTGTTATGCAAGGACATTCTTCCCTCGTAAATAAGATCTGCAGCAGCAAGGTAAAGGCAGTCCGAAGGCTCGCTCCCATTTTGAAACCTTAGGAGCSTCAGAGCGGGAATGCGGATTTGCTGGAACAATTCGGCGCCGGGGACAATTGTGTCGGTGGCGTTGCACAAGCGGGGCCGCTGCGGCTCCGCGCTGAACGTGGCAGCTGATTGCTAAGCTGTCAGCGTGCGCTGCGAACCACGGCAGGAACAAAGCCCTGCGGGGGGTGAAAACACACGGGGACGTATTTAGCTTAATCTCATCTTAAGTTTTGACAGGCTTTACAARAACATGTTTTGATTTCTTTCAGAGTAACTTCTGGGGGGCATTGTATGCTTTTTCCTCCTCTATCTTGCCTGATACTTAAGAATGTCATGAGGTGACACATTTGTAACTAATGCCTGATGTCTGTAAGTGACAAAGCCTTCCCACCTCGCCTAGCTGCTCTGCAGACTAGTGTTCTGGTTAATCTTCTGTATTTTTAGACTTATATATCTGCTTGGGGAAGGAACTAGGTGGTGAACCAATCTCTGTCTTCCCGAGATGGGGCGAATCTGTGAATATAGAGGGTTGAAGCACTGATGATTGAGAGGGTCCTACTAATCTTTCCAGTCCTAGGGCTCGGCTGCATTTTGTTGAGTTTGAGGAAAGGATTTTCACTGMCTGGAATTAGGGCAGGACTCGTGTTCTGATGAATAAATGGAATTCCTAGGGAAAAACTGTATTCTAGCTCTGGGAAGTAGTCACGAAATCACAGGGTTTAGCCTGTTCTGCCAAGAGATTTGCAGTGGGGTCTTGTCAGGGCTAACTTAACTACTAGTTTCCAGCTGTTCTTGAGACCTTTGCAGGGGTAATTCTCAAAAAAGCATGGCATCTCCCATAAATTCAAGCAGTCGGGGTGCAGAAAGCTGGTGACCTGTACCACGAGAACCTCCCCTCCCACTGAACTTTTCTTTATGTGGAATATAAGAGGGGGAAAAAAAACCCCAGGCATAAAGAAGAGCCCAGGGCTTGTGCTCAGTTCTCTCACACAAGTCCATTTTGAAGATAGGAAAGTTTTTTTTGTTTTGATTATTTATTAATTTATTTATTTATTTGGCCAGTGGTGCTGAGCACCTCAATTCCTAGCCATCTCCAGAGAGATTTCARGGTTTCAGCACTTCTGGAGTTCACGCCAACAATATCTGAAGAGTCAGTGGTTCTCTTGGAGTTCAGCAGCTTAAGCCTCTGAGTGCCTTTGTTCTCTGCTCTTCTCATGTCTGAGATAAGTGAGGCAGCATCTCCAGGCATCTGAGGCTTGCCAGGCAGCCTTCCCCATTTATTTTCTGTCCTTGCCTTTAAGGAGCCCATCTCTTATTTAGCCTCAGTGGATTCTTAATGTTTTGTCTGAAGTAGTACCCTCTTTAGGAACAGTTCCCTTCCTCCCTTCCTTAGCAAAGGGAGTATTTTTGTCGCATGGATGGGCAGGGAGAGGGGCTTTGGCAGAGAGCAGTTGCTGGTTGGATGGGTCTAACYGTTAATGGAGTCACATATTGCACTTTGGAATATGGCCAGGTTTGTTTTCTTGCCATCACTCACGGGTGCCAAACYCGTATTTATAAACAGGGCATTGAAGCAGATAGAGTTTGAGAAAACTTTGTTTTACACCAGCTGGCCCCAATACTGAAACATTTTTACRGCAAAGGGGAAATCCTGCATGTTTTAGGCATAAGCAAGATGGAGAGGATATAAATAASGGCTTCTTTGGGGTTGACTGGGGACCCTTACACAATGTGAAGTTAAATCCCTTATGGCRGCTGGATTTTCTCCCTCTTCCCCATTTTGCACCTTCTACAGGCTGCTTCTTGGCAGACCGGAGGCCCCAGAGATTGTTCCCAATCCTGCGTCTTTGCTTTAAAGAACTGGGCAAATGCAGGTACCAGTTCTTGGCCAAGTGTCAGAAAAGAACTTCCTCTGCCCACGGATTAACGGCTGCTGCCCCAGTGCAGGAAGGGAGGCGAGTTCAGCGGCTCCATCTGTGCAGCTCCCCATAGCCCGGAGCTCTGGAGAGTCAGAAAGCAGGGCTCGTGCCAGCCGTGAAGGGAGCGATTTCCTTCCCACGTGGARGAAAGGTGCCGGCTGTGACCGTGAGGCAGAGCCGGCTGGAATATTTCTGCTGGAATAAAGTCAATGGAGAAAGAGCAGGAAAGGAAGAGATGCTGAATGTTGTTCCTTCCYGTTGATACATCTCTTCCCTCCTGGTCCTTCTAAATTCTACTGGAGGGGATAAGAGCTACTGTGCATGCAAAGCRCTATGGCAAATGTTAGGAAAAGATAAAAAAGAAAAAACCCTGACACATAATAAACTTCCTTCCTTGTTTTGAGTTCCTGTTTTGTGCAAAACACTGCCCTGAAAGCCAYAGAGTCCTGCAGCTGCCTCTTGGAAGCTGAGTGTAATTTGGTGGCTGAAGGTGAGAGCAGGAGCTAGAACTGCAAACCTCAGCATGCAAAGCACTGCAAAGCCCCTCAGCAGAGCTTGCCCTGCTCCACTCAGGCACCAGCAATAGCTGGTGCTGCTCTGAGTGGAAAACATCTGTGTCTTGCACTTTATTTAATAACCATTCTTATTAAAAGCACCCTCAGCATGCTGTACGTACTGCTTTCCTCACGGGCATTAAATTAGAGGGCAGGCAGGGTCTGTGTGTGCTAATTCATGTGGCTCTGGGACAAAGAGGTGCTTTTGCTTGGAAGATTTGTCTTTGCTTCTAGTGGGTGTCCAACCTTGTGCAAGGTGGGAGTTACAAAGGGCCGAGGTAACTACAACAAGCAGGGTTGTTGTTAGGGGGTCATATTTTTTCTTTTCCTTTCCTTCCATACATAACTCTTTGCATGTGGCCCATGGCCCCACTCACTGCTGAGCCTGTAAACCTCCCCAGGGAGCGAGAGTGGGTGAGGACCCAGGGGAAGGTGATGAAATTGCTTCATTTGAKAGTGGTAACAGTTCAAAAAGAGCAYGTGACAAAGCAGCTCTCTGCAAGTCTCYGGGAACGCTCTGGGGGCTGCTCTGCAGTGAACCAAAGCGCAGGAGCGACCGACACGCTGAGATGCTGGGGCAGATCCTGAGCCCGTGCCCATGCAGGAGCCTCCGCTCACCCCATGCAGGTTTCCTTGCTCTTGCCAGCTCCATTCTTAAATATTCAATGTCCATCCCAAGTACATGTCACACATCCCACAGTGGAGCCTCTCTCTTGCTGAACTTTTTACTATGCCGTGTGTGCCGGCAGAGAAGTTGAAGGAAATGCATCATCAAACTATCATCCTTCCCCTTCCTGGAATTTGGGGACAGTGATTGCCACTCTTCAAGGGAAAAAAAAGAACACGGGAAGAAATTCTTCTTCAATGCCCTTTATTTCCTTTTGTGTGACCCAAAGAGGCTGGAGACCATAAGTTGAGGACATTAACTGTGTCAGGGTCATTGAACAYGCGGTGCAGACACCCCCTGTGTCTTTTGGCTCAGGACTGTTTTGGTTTGGCTTAACAGCAAAGATTACCTCTGCATTAAACAAGGACTTACTTCAAGGCTTTTGATCCATTCTGTTTCACAGCTACAGCTCCTGCCCCTGTAGATGGCCYGGATCCAGACGCAGCAGTAATTTGGTGGTTAGCAGTACGTGCCATCAGTTTTCCAAACAAAAAGCTGAGGAGCTGAGCTGGCGGATTTGGAGTCAGGAACACAGATAAGAGTTGAAGGTTGTACGGAAGGATGTAAAGAGGGCCTTTTTTTTTTTTTGTAGTTAATTTTAAAGTCTCTTACTTGGGCTGGCCGTGCTCTTGCTGAAAGGAGTTGCATGATGTGCAGTTGAAAAGCTGAACTACAACACCAGTCCCCAACACAGCCTTAAAGCTTTTTATTTATCAGTAATACCTGACGGCACTGCTCAGCCTGCTGCATTTTCTGTGCAAGTATTACTGAGCAGCGTAGTCTGTGCATTGCATAGTCTATGTCTGTAGTTTAATTTCTTTAATTTCTTTAATTGCCTTGAAGTAACAGAGAGGTTCAAATACTGTATTTCCCCCTATCCCATATGTGAACAGTTGYTTCTCAGTGCATCTCTGACAAAGGAAATAATGACCCTTCTATTTGGAAAGCCCCAGTGCAGATAAATAATTGCAATGACAGCATGAAATGGGATAGTTATTCATGTGTCTGAAAAGATCAGACCAAAACTGCACTGTGCATTCAGCACAAGGAAGAACTGAAAATCTTTGGTATGAAATAAATACCCTACAAAATGATTTCCAGTTGACATAAAATATTAGGAAGCAAATAAGAATAGAACCAACTCCTGAAATAAATGCAGACTCTTCAGGGGTTTTGCCAATTCCTATGTAGAACCTGTCCATAATTAATGTACACAAAGCTGGGGAGATAAGAGGTGATAGTCAGATCATCGATAAACAAGATTATGTTGGCATCTCAAGTTGTAGGAAACCACCTGAGATTTGTAAAAAAATAACCCAAGGACACCTAATGAAATAGGTGTTTTTCTGTAGTTGGCTTCAACTTTTACTAATTTTATTTCTCCTTTTTAAGGAAGTGGGGTTTGTCTTCCCTACTTTCCCRTACATACATTGAAGGAAGACCTAGGGACAGTGACAGTTTTGGGGCCACTCTAGCCTCTGACTTCTGTCCAACAAAATCTTTCCTTCCTGCAGAGAAAAGGACCAAAGATCAGGATGAGACCCCCATTCCCTCCAGCTCCGTGCTCCAGTATTTCCCCCATTCAAGGGAGAGGGCCCGGTGTGGGAACACTGTGACCAACTGCTTGTTGACCACATGTGGCTCATGCTGGGAACAGATCACCAAAGCAGATCTTGCTCTCAGATRCCTGACCTTGGTTTAAGAGGCAGATGAGGCCCGGTGTGGTGGCCTTTTCTTGCCATGTCCCTTACTAGGCCACTCAGAGCTGTAAGATCGAGAGCCCGAAGCTTTTGACAGTGGGTTCCTTTCTTGCAGCTAATATCTTTCCCCAGTGCATTTCAATGGGAAGTTTTTTAGTGCACCCAAATTAGAGGATCTGAGTGGAGAGAGACAAAAAAAAAAAAAAAAAAAAAAGAGAATACCATCTAGGAAATCTCTGCAGCTTGGCATCAAGCTTTGCTGAGAGCCAAGAGCAGCTTAATCAGTATATATGGAAAATTCTGCCTTACTGGTCAGTAAAGGGTTTGGAGAAAGATGCTAAGCAATGTTCCTTAAGGCAYTCATTGTGCTTTTCATGGTTTGCACAGCACCTACTGCCAACTGCAGTTAAAGGAGTAGTGACATTAGTAGGAATTAATGTTGTTAATTTCTGCTGTTTCCAGCTTGCAAAATCCTCTCAAATGAAGCTGCTATTTCTGTTCTACCCACTTCTATTAATAATACGCCTTATTTGCTTCTCTCTGCCCTGAAATGCATGGCTTAGGAAGGTGGTTGTGTAGAGCTAGGCAGGATTTCCTCTTCCAGAGGAAATCTGCTGTCTCTCTGTGGTTTAGAACAATCTCCCACACACCAGCAAATTCCTAAAACCAGTGTAAGGGTTTTCTTTTTTCTTTTTTTCTTTTTTTTTTTTTTTTTTTTTTGGTGAAAATGAGGATATTAATGCCTTGAGATTTCGAGTGCAGTTATTCCAGCACAGTGAGGTAATGTGCCAGGGCAGAACTGATTAACTATGAAAGAGGAAATCTGTGAGTATAAAAGCGCTTGCATTTTGATCCCGTTATCGTCCTGAACAGGTTTCAGACCCCTTTGATTCCCAAGCCCTTCTGCTCGGGGATCCAGAGCAGCAGCTGGAGGGACTCACAGGGGCTGCGTGGCTGCTGGAAACCTCCTGTCTGCTCCCAGAGCCCACTTAGAAACCACAAGACATCTCAAGAGCCTTGACTCTGATTCCCTCTAGGCTTTATCTGCCCCAGCCACTGCAATTCACAGCCTGGCACGTTAAGTTAAAGCATGACACACTGAGGAGCTGCCTCATGTGGATATAATCATGGATATAACCTCCATGGGGAGATGGGAGGACTCACACTCGGCGTGGGTGCAACCTTTCGAGCCCGTACAGGTAACCGTGTCCTGAGGAAACATTGCCAAAGACTGTGACTCCAAGTCCTAAGTCTAACCTCAGTTACTCATTAAGCATCTTGGGACTTTACACGATGAGGTAGCTGTTGCTCAGACTYACCAAGCTCGAGGTGATCTAAGAGATGAGAGCTCACGGGGAGCAGCTAGTTTGGGCCCTCTTAGATGCCACTGATGGAGCTGCTCCCACACAGAATCAGCAAATGCTCAAACYCTTCAGCTGAGCATCGAGATGCTCCTGCTGCCAGAGACCTGTGGGGTCGTGTCAAATTATCACGCTGCCAGATAGACTCCTTCAACCTCCTTTCTAGGTGACCATGAAAAAGCTCTGCACAAAAACTTGGAATTCCTCAAGTTCATCATATTTGCACATTATCCATGTAAAGAGACATACCCCAAAGCAGTCTTCAGGATCTGCAGCAGCCTTTGGTATAAGTRGCAAGGTTGAAAACCTRTATATTCAAGGTGGAAAGTGATCAKCCYATGCCAGAGACTGTGACACAGTTACAGCATAGCAGGGGCCAGGACTTGATGACATTAAATTGCCTTCTAGCACTGTGTTCCCACAGGAACCACGGCACAATTCTTAGCAAAGTTTGGCCTCCTTTACTTGCAGATCTGAGGAAGCAAGATTTTTTTTTTTTTCCTTATAATTGTTAATAGTAACGTCCAGGGATTTACAGTCTCTCTTCGCCTTGGGTATTTCCTCGTTGTCGGTTCATTTACGGCTCCTGTCAATCTGGGCAAGAGGATTTATTTGCTGTCAGGAATGCGAGTTCTCACCAGAGGCTTCTCATACTTGCCAGGAACAGGGCACCTGCGAGAGAAGTTTTGTTTTCCTGCACTTTGGATGCACATGGTTGTTCTTCCAGAGATCCACTTGCATGTCAAGGTTTTTGAACAAAGTCTCTCTTTTTTGTTTCAAAACTGGAGTTCTTAGGGACTTTGTTTTACTCTTACAGATCCCCCCATTTTCCTACTTTTCCTCGATAATTTTTTTTTTTCCCAGTAGCAAAAAGGAATATAGAGAACAAAATGGGGAGAGGATTGATGGGGGGAGGTGGGGGATTAGGCTTAAAAAGTTGATATTTTTCTTCAAAGATAGTTCCGTTTTTTCAGTCTTTGACAAAGCAAAGTGTTTAACAAGCTCCGAGACTCGTCAGCTTTCAGAGAACATATCACTTTTTTTTTTGCATTGATTTCTAGCCACTTTTCTTATGAAGATGGACAATATAGGCCTGATTTTTGCAGAGCTCCTGGGGCTCTCCTGACCATTTATGCAGAATGCTGTGAAGAACCTAAATGACGGTTACATTAATGAACATGTTACCACTCTTGGAGACTCAGTTCTCCCACRGCAAGTAGTCAAGACAACAAATAGATTAAAAAAACCCTATGCTGAGCTGGTCACAGCATGGATTAACATGATTCTTTTCAAAGTTTATTCTTCTGAGTCATCTTGCTTCACTGCCACGGTGTTCGCTGGCAAGGATGAGGTGGCTGCGATTAGGTTTGTTGCACAACTGCCCATCTGCTCTGCCTTTCTGCACGTGCTGGTCCCTGGATTCAGCATCCTGCAGGGTGCCGGGAGACTAGGGATGTGAGTAGAGATCGCAGGCCCCGTAGKGCTCATGGTCACAAAGGCGTCCTGCACCTCAAGGCATGAGTCTGCAGCGAGAACAACCTCCCCGAGCCAAGGAGTCTAACAAGGGTTTTACACCTATAGCCAGACTAAATGGTTCTAGTCTGGCCTGATGTAGCAGGATCCAGCAGTGAAGCAAGCTTTAAAATCCAAGGCCTGATGTTCCCCCTTCTCTACAGGTCTTCGAAATGACTAGAAAAGCACATCTGGGAAAGTAGTTGCAGATGGTTTTTGCTCCTCCTGCTTTGCCCCTTATAAACTTATTCTACAACTGAGCCAAAAATGTTGCTRAAGGGAAGGAGAGTAAAGGATCAGCCTTGCGCAGTGGCCAGTTTCTGAATGTATGTTATACGTGTTATGTAGGCATACATCTGATCTTGGCTGTCTTGCTGCTCTGCAAGAAGGAGAGTGGCTGGGTAATCGCTTTGTTTCTGTCTTAACCAGTGCCCTGTGGATGAATGGCCTGGCTGGAGGCATCACTGGGTTAGCTCAGTGGCCTTGAACTGACTCTTTTCAGCCCTTTCCAAACTTAAYACTAATGGTGCAGCTGGCAGAGCCAAGTCTCTCCCAGTTGCTCCGAGCTCCCTAGGGAGACACAGGCCTAATGCTGGCACATCCTGAAAGCCCAGGACCCCTGTAAACCCACAGCGATCCCAGCACGCACTCGGTATCATAATGACTTGGTCAATAAGTTGGGAGCAGTATTCCCATCCATCAGAGGAGCGGGGTGAGGACGCTTCTGTTTTTCATGGCTCTCCTTGGTTCTGTCTCCCCAGATGATGTCCGATTGTTCGGGTTTGTCCGGTTCACCACCGGCGACGCCATGAGCAAGCGCGTCAAGTTCGCCCTCATCACCTGGATCGGAGAGAGCGTCAGCGGCCTGCAGAGAGCCAAAACCGGGACGGACAAGACGCTGGTGAAAGAAGTAGTACAGGTAACRTCTCCCTCCTGCTCCCATAGCCTTCCACTCATCTCTTTTGGCTCTGTGGACATCAGCAGGAGGTGAGGGAGGCGGAAGGATCGGATCATCCTTGAACTTGGTGGTTAACTGGGGAAACCCACACCTTGTGTAATTTTTTTCTTGAGGCCTTTTGTCTCTGCACAATGATTTCATGGATACAGTCAGCTGAGGTCTAAAGTCCCTATCAGTACCAATTAACTAACAGCTTTTAATAGCTAACTAGATTTGAATAGTCCTCTGTTTGGCATTGGGCGTAGCAGAGAAAGAGAAACGCACTTCATGCGCACCTTGAAAGGCCTTCTTGGGGATTTGTCTGCCCAATCCAGGCATATCATTTAACTGTTTCAAARCCGAGCAGGGTGCTGACACACGGGGCCTGTTCCATCAGGCTTCAAGCTCAATGAACGTTAAAACTAGGGAAAACAACCAGCTACCATGAGAGATGGGAATTGCAGAAGGCTGCCAAGAACTGCTGTGGAAAAGCGAGGCTGCCTGGCTCCAGCTGGGAAGATATTAATGTTTAGCATTTGCTTCCTCTGAARTACTTACAGCAAGATTAGCTCTTTCAACTAAATCCAGCACCAACTCTTTAATGCCTGAGAATGGTCTTTCTTACTCTGTGGGGAGAGGAGGCTGAATATTGAAATACCTTCCCCAATAATTCTCCTCTTGTCTCTATAAAGAAACCTCCAAAAAGGATAATATGGAGAATGAGAGCTCAGTTCATTGGGTAATTTCTATTATACAGAAGATTGTTTTTCAGTAAGAAGCATAAAGAAAATATATACAGATTCCTTCCAGGGGACAAGCACTGCTACTAAATCCTTCAAAACCATAACTATATAAAAGGTCCTGAAAGAGACTTTCATGATCCCCAGTAGATAGGAAAGCAAKCCGTTCTTCATGTGAAGCAACTCAAATTGTATAATTGTATTTGGAGGTAGAGKACTAATGAATGACTCATATAAGAGTTAGTAAGCCCAATTTTTTTAAAAATATGTTCAGACACTTGATTCCTATTGATTTGAATAACATTCCCAAATGCCATTCCAAGATCTGTCCCTCAATTTTGTTACATATCATCTGCAATTTCACTTATTTCATATTTGATTAGTAATCTCTGCAAGCTGATATTGTGGTGGAACATTAACTRTTCTTGGCAGTTACTTAAAAGCATTCATATTCCAGTTAATTTCTGCTAAAATATGAAGACAATGCAACCTGTGTTCAACACATTCTTATTTAGCAAGCCAGGCTAACTCATTCTAAAATATTTCTAACGCAAAGTCAGCAGCAATATCTTTCCTTTAAGAAAAATAGAAATTGTCAACTAATTGGAACAGTGTCTCTATAGATGCATTAAGGATATTTGTACAGGTGTCTTTGTGAGCATCTCACATGACCATGACAGAATACATCCCGTATGTGATGTTAATGGATATCCATGAAGAAGTAGTCCRGGACTATACAGATCAACCATTGACACAATTAGAGCCAGATCCAGTAGAAAGACATTTCCAATTCACTTTTTAAACTGGTGTAGAGACACTTAGCAGGACAAACTTACCATTCCCAAGACGCTGCAGTTCCTGGACAGACAGGGAATAAATAGTAACTATGTTCCTGTACAAGAACAGGCAGCCTTTTCACACTGTTGTGAGCTGTACATAAAAAAATACAGGCAATTATTTGCTGTAATAAGAAAGTACAAATTGGACTCAACGTTGGTTCCTCRTTTGGGATAATCATTACTCTAAAGTAGGGGAGTGTTTTACAAACCTTGAAGACTCTTGGTGAGCTCTGCTCAAAGCTGTACAAACACCAGCAAATGCTGCTCTGATGCTGAGGGCACTCAAAGCAAAAACGAATCAGCTCCAGTACAGCCCCACAGACAAACTCCACCACATTGCATCTGCAGAATAAACAATCCTCACACATGGTGATTATTAGCAGCCTCCTAAGARCACCTGCCATAAGGAGAGCATAAGGGATATGAGCTGTTCAGGGGTAGACCCTGGGCTGGTGAACAAAARGATGCAGCATTACAAAGCAGCTGCATTGCCCTCGCTTTTGTCTTCCTCGCCTGGAAGGGGGAGCAGGTGCTGCAAATTCTATAGGGAGGTGCTGGGAAGCGATGCTAATTGTCAGCAGGGGTTGCCAGAAAATCTCTCAGTGAGAAAGGACAATTGATTTTCAGCTGTAATAACTAAAATTACAGGGATGGAGCTCACCTGGTGCAAATAACCCTMGTTCACTTGATCCATACTGAGAATCAAGTCTAATTTGTGGAATATCCTTATTACTTTTTTTCTTTGTAGAAAAATGGCATTTGCATTTATTGCATTTATTTTGCACTGTGTAGCACCCAGTAGCATTTTTCATGGCTCTTAATTTTCCATCCTACCCTCTATACCTCGTCTAGAAGACTTGGATCAAACATGTGAAAAGCAAGGGTGGGATGGGAAAAAAGTATTTATCTAAACTTCTTTTAAGGATCAGGCTAAGTATCGATGTGTGGAGGCCTGCCTGTGTAAGCAGACACACAGAGGAAGGTGATGCCAAATGTCTCAACTTTACTGAATCTCTTAAGCTCTTATGTCCCCAGGAGTAAGGATGGTTCTACCTGTTACTTCCTTTGTACATACAAGTTCTGGCTCATTCAGSCTCAAAACCAATCAAAGCCTCAAAATAGCTAGAAGAAATAACATCTCAAAAGCCTCAAAACAGGAGGCCTGTTCTCAGGGCTGCTTTTTGGAGCTCCATCGCTGCAGACTCCTAGAGTCCACGCTGTTGGAATGCAGCCTGTTACAGCCACATGCAAGGCTCTAACTGCAATAAACCCCCCTGCAAGGTGGAACCTGGCAGCTTTAAGCAAGGCAGAGTCATGTGTTGGGGTGAAGAGCCTCCTTCACCTCCGGGAGAGGCAGGGATGAGGTCATGGTGCTTTGCTGGCTAAGGAAAAGCCTGGCAAAACAGCGTGGGGCTCGCAGGGGAGGTCACTGCCAAAGGTCCATCAGGGCTCCTGTTGCCCAGTGTAGATGGAAACGCTGGAGAACTGAAAACAGAACTTTGTCTCCCTCTCAGTATTGCCTCCCTCTGCAAATCTGTTACCTTGGGGAGTGTGTTTCCCACCAAGAGCTGTAACCCTTCGGCAGGCAGCGCTGAGACCCTTCTGGCCACACCAAGCAATTCTGCAGCCCCGGCCAGCCTGTCTCTCATTCTCCATGAACTTTGCCTCTTCTCTGTTTTCGCCAGCACTTCTACCCCCACAGAGTCATGTGCTTTATTATTTGCCTAAATCGTATTCAGGGTAAAACAGCTCTGTTTCTGTGAGCAAATATCCGTGGCATTTTATTCATCTTGATTTTTGGTGAGGAATTTGCCTGGCTTTAGTGATGTCAGCAACTTTACTGAGTTCCCATCACACTGCACAGCYGAGTGTCTTTTCCAGTGGGATGCAGCACAGATAGGAGTCATTCAGGGATCAACAGGATCAGTTTCATTGCTGAGATGTGTTTGCCAGAGATCAGGGCTGGCTGCTCCCAATGGCTAGAGCTGGTGTGCAAAAGCTGGCAGGGCCCTTGCTGCTACCTTGGAGCCCAATAGCAGATACTGGACCAGGTCAGATGCAGMCGGACTGGAGCTTCTCGAGAGGGGCTTGTCACTCTGCAGCTCTTCCTACACTCAGAGCAGCTCTAAGGAAAAATGGCCTTTGGTCCCCATGGCCTCTGCACTGAGCATTAGATGGTCGGAGGGTAAAGGCTGCACTCTGGGTCTGAGGATTTGAGCATCAAGGGAGRCTGCTCCCAACGTAAATTAAACCAGCAGGAGGCTGCCCAGCTACCTGGCACCGTCCCTAGCTGCTGGGAACCGCTAAGAACCCCTGTGTCTGCAGGCGATACCAGGATTATTCCTCTCCCGGCTCCCAGCCCATGCGGGCTGGATTTAGATGGGCCTCTGCAGAGCTTCCCTGTGCAGGACCTGCTCCCGCTTAGGGAGGTGTTACAGCCCCATACGCTAAACATTCAGGGCCTGGAGGAAAATCCACTCCACTCTGTTTCTCCCCCAGTAGAATTGCCTGGAAGGGAAGGAAAGTGTTTGTGGTGTGGATCTCCTGCTTCCCAGGCAGAGAGAGGGCTCTGTCTGTGCAGCCGGAGCTGCGGGGCTGCAGCCCTTTCCCTGGTGTCCTGCGCTTGGAATGGGCACCGAGGTGACCTGCGCCGGGACAAGGGCTCCGCGGAGAGACAGCGACGCTCGGCTCAGACGGGCACATTGCGGGGCCCTCTGCACGCTTGGTGTGTCGTGTTCAGAGGTTTCAGAGGCAAAGCAAAGGCTCCGGCCCCTCTGCGTCGTGGGAGCCGTGGGGATCAATGGCACCGTTGTGTGCGTTATCCGGGTGACTCCGGGCGGACACAAAGGCCGGGATTCAGGCGCGACGCTTCCTGCTGCTGCTGGGAAGAGCCTGGGGATGGGGGGAGAGGGAGAAGCGGAAACGCAGGAGGCAGAAGGAAGGCGCTTGTCARCGCAGCAGGGCCGGAGCGTCGCAGATGTTCCCGGTGCCCTGGGCACACGCAGCACTCGAGGGGAGCAGCACGTGCGAGAGGAAGGAGGCCAGGGCCTTCTCCGCCCCACAGCGAGCGGCTCTCAAGGGCAGGAGGAAAATCTGGTGCCAGGGCAGACGTGGCAGAGAAGTCGCGTGTCCCTCAGCCTTGCTCCGAGACCTCACAGCCCGGGTGCTCTGCAGGGGCTGCGACTGCTCACTGACAACTGCAGGGGACAGTTGTGGGGAACGAGGACCCCTGCTTGCTTTAGCTACGTGGTTAAAGCARTTGGGTTAGTTTCATATATTCTGGCCGTTTCAGAGGTGACAGAAATGGAGGGAACTGCAGACGAGGTGGTCCTGGAGCTGGGATGTGTCTCGTCTCCTCYTGCGAGGCCTGGGGTCTCTCCTGTCCTTTGCCCTGCTGACACGGGAAGCAGCAGATGGYTTCAGTCATCTCTGAAACACTTGTGTGGCTTCCTTCACCTTAGGATTTGAGCCCTGAATGCAAATCCTAACCCCAGAGGGCTGAAAGAGCCAATTTAGTGTGAGGAGGGAGGCAATGATTGAAGAAGGGTCAAGTGGGATGTTGAAATGAGGCTCCCCAGGCAGCAAAAACTGCACCCAGGCACCTCCTGCCCTTGGAGCCAGGCTTGACCCACCAAGGTGGGGAAGAGGCAGTGCAGGGAACCAAAGAAGCCCTGCCGTGTCAGGTAAGCAGGTATTTATAGCAGTGACCCAGATTGCCCTCAGAGGGTACAAATCTGGCACAAGAGGTGGCCCAGTCAGCTAAGAGGATATCTAAGAGTGGCAGAACCTGCTGGGAACATCACCCATCTGGCCAACGGAGATCACGCCGCTACRGGGGAACTGCTCAGACCTTCAAGGTGTCTCATTAGTACTGCTGCAAAACGGTGGCTGATGCCCACGGATCATCACCCTRCAGTCATCTGGGTATCTGTGTTGAGAAGAGATTTGAGTAATTTTAATACTTTGCATTGCATGTGATTTAGTGAAGCCACTGCCGTTCCTTGGGACTTCTTCTAGGTGCTGGTAAAGAACAGCAGAGCAGCCAGGGCTTCCCGTGGCTGCTCTTAAGGTGTCTTTTATTTTCCCCCAGGCAACTCCCTCTTCACTGCAGAGGATTTCCTGCCGTGTGAAACAGGATCAGCCCCTGGCGAGGGGGAGGGAGCTCTTCTGCCCGGTGCCAGCGGCTGTCTGAGCTGTCCTGGTGCGCTAGGGAAGGGGCTCCTTAAAGATCCCTTTGGATCCTCTGGCCATGGAGCATTCTGGAGCCCATTAGAAAGTAGAGCCTGTTGTTGAGCACTTGGGTTTGGGCCATGGGATGGTTCAGAGAAGGGACAGGGAAATCTGCTAAAGTAGCTRCTCCTTTTTTACGTAGTTTAGGAAACTTGGCTGAGCCACCCACGTGTGTATCTGTAGGAAGAGCTGTTGCGTAGGACAGGATTAGGTCTTGCAGCCAGCGAGGGTAGAAGCCACAAGGAAAGGTCTGCAGATGAAGGGTTACGTTTCACCATCACTATGGGCCTGTTATCTACAGCTTCCTGTTATCACCCGTCTCATGCAGATAAGGGAATGCAGCTCAGAGGGCCACACAAGCTGGTGCCCCTTCCTCGTGGGAGCGCTCGGACACGGATCCCACTCTCTGATGCCGCTTTTGCTTTCTCTCTCGCAGAACTTTGCCAAAGAATTTGTGATCAGTGACCACAAAGAGCTGGACGAGGATTACATCAAGAACGAGCTGAAGAAAGCAGGGGGGGCCAACTACGACGCACAGACTGAGTAACCGCACGGACCTCCTGGCACCACCACCTGGATCTCCAGGGGAGGGGAGAGGCACAACCAACTAACCCAGCTGAGAGAAGAGGCAACTGAGCGAGTCCCCACCCTCTGCGCGGGCACCTAAGAGCTCCCTGTCCTTGCATTCGGCAGACTTTTGGTTTTCCATTCCACCTAAGGAAACATCCCTCTCTGGGGTCCTGTTTCTTCCCTCCACCCTATTTTTTACTCATAACTCTGTCCGCGCTCTCGCATCTGTGGAATTTAGGTTTGGCTCTGCTTCGGTCTGTGTTCAGCACTGTGTCCGTAGAGGCTTGCCCTTGTGTCCTTCTTCGTACGTGTGCGTGTGTGTGTTTTAGTTGGGCTCAACCTGGTCCCTGAGGGGAGGGAGGTTCTTGGAGAGTTGTGCATCCGGGGTATTTTAAATGTTTTTAATTTGTTCTCATCCATGTTCTTGGGAATAATATTTYGTGGTCTTCTAGGCTCAGATCAACACGAGCTGACTTCACTGAAACTTTGATTCAATTGCCTAAGCTTAATGTCCAGCTGAGATGATGTTACTTAACAGCTTAAAAAGCAAAGCAAACAAACCAACAACTCGACTCTTAATAAATGGGAATAAATCTGCCTTAAAAATTGCTTGACAGTTGCTATGCTGTGTGCTGCATCTCCACYCTTCCCTCTTAAAAATTAGATCCAACAAGATTTGAATGTGGAGTTTTTGTTGGTTTTTTGAAGTYATCATGGCACAGTGAACGGGGAGAGGGGGGGATCAGAAACATCCGGACATTTGTTGGCTCTTTTGTGTACATTGGTCTCTGGGTTTGTAATTGACTTTCCCRATGCCGGGGCTCAGGAGGAGATATTGCAACGCGTAGATTTCCTTTTTAAATGCCTGCAGAAACGCCGGATCCCAGCAGCCCTTCTGTGCCCCCGTGTTCGCAGCCCAACGTGTCTGCACTCACCGGGGCCCGTGGAACCGCCGTCCTGCAGTCGGTCCCAGGGGTGGAACATCCGACAGTCTGTGGGTACCAACCTGCTCGGTCAGGGGGCTTCTTCGTGGGGCTTTGCCTTCCGTCAGAGGTAGTTGTCCCCAGTGATGTGCAGGGTGAAACTGTGTTGTACCGGGGCTGGGGAGGCAGCGCTATCGACCCGTTAAAGAAATAAATGTTTTTCAAGAACAGTTCTCGGCAGCTCTGTTGTTCTTTACCTTCCCTGCGGCACTAAGACGCTGTGTTTAGGAGGTCTCTTAATCCTGGGCGCAAAGCTCTGAGCTTTTGCAGTCCTGGTGCTATTAGGAGAATTAAACACCGGCTTAAACGTGGTCTCGGGACCTGCAGCCTGCCCGTCTGCACCCCGAACGCCCCGCGGGCCGCACTGCCCCTGRCACACTTACCTTCTATACAGGCCGCTCTGTGTCCAAATTCCCGGTGCCGAACGCCGAGTGGGAATTGTAATTAGGTTAAAGCGAATGCAATGGAGATGGAGAGGTCAGGAGCAGAGTGGGGGCAGCTGTGCCGGGGGGGTTAATGCAGCCCTTGCCCCCTCCTTGCCTTTTCTRCTGCCTTCCCGCAGCCCTTTAGTGGTTTGAAATAGCAGCCCCAGGCACTCACATGAGATAACCATCCCATTAGCTCTTATCGCTCCGCACAAGACACCCYGTTACCCCTCTGAATTGCCTCTGTAATGCACAATATCGCCTCGATAAAGTCCTGGCACACGCGGGCCCCGTGGCCGCAGGCGAATGGAGCGCGGCGCCTGCACCGGCCACGTTTGATCCACGTAAGCAAAGAGAGGGAATAATCCACCCGCGATGGGACATCAGGGCAAAGCCAAGGAAAAGGTGGCTGAAATGACAACCCTCCCTCCTCCTCTGCAACTCGTGTCACCAGGAGTGAGCTGGAAGAGAAGCCAAGTGGCTGTTTTTACGACATCGATGACACTGCTGCGTTGCCGAACGGTCTCTTCTTGCTCGGGAGAGTGACTCCGTCGGTATTAAGTCAAATCCCCCTCCTGCTTGCGGGGCGAGCAGCTCAGCCAGTCACCCGGCGTCACTCGCGTAATCTGTTCCACAGACTAAAACTCCTCTCGGGCTCTGCTGGCGCCCGGCTGGGYGGGTATTTACCCCAAGGTGTTCGCACTCACTCCCCTGCCTTGCTGACAGTGGTGACTCTAAGAACAGATGGAGAAGGAGGAGGCAGGAAGGTAGGAGACCATCGCCCATCCGTTGGGTTCCTTTGGGATGTGACCCCGGACACATCGCGGCAGCACCACGTGAATTGGAAATTGCCTCTGTTAGGGCCGGGGGGTCTCTCGGTGACCTTGGTGGCCCTGCTCTCCCTCGTGAGCGTTGCTGAGGGTCTCTCCTGCCATTGCACGTGGCAGCCGCACCATCAAGGGCTGCGCTTTGCACCCGAGGGCCTCGGTTTTGTACCTCGTTTTCTCGAGTGCTTTTCCTAAGGAGGCCGCAGAGCCTTTCACAAAGACCAGGGTGAACCAGACTGCGCTGCCCTTCCAGAGCCCTGTGTCTCTGCCCCGAAAAGGGCCTTTTATTGAGGAACTGAGGCACAAACCCCAGCCGGGGTGGGACAGGGCCCCACAGCCCGGCCGGGGCCTTAGCCTCTCAATATGACACATTCCTCACACACATTCCTGCCCTTATCAGAGCGCTGCTGATAACGCTCCCTCCTGGAACTTGCACTAATGACTGTGGGAAGCACGGGTTTCTTTAAAAGTACTTTTTGAATATATCTATTTTACACTGGGCATTGCCAAAGGACTTTCCATCTCTCCACATTACCAGTTGGAATCTCTTCCTGATTGGAAGGAGAGGGGGGGGAGGTCTCCTCGCTGCTGCTGCAGGAAGCACGAGCTCCATCCCAGGCTGCTCCTGGGAAGCGCGAGCTCCATCCCAGGCCTTGTGGCTGCTCCCGCTCGCTGGCTGCTCCATTCCCTCCGTTCCTCAGTGCTGGGAAAGCAGGAGAAACCTGCAAATATTTGGCACCTCTCTCCCGCCTCCCGCACCAAAATGTCCAATAAAGTTTCTTCATTAACCTCAAGACACCCGCAGAATGGAAGAACATTTCCATGCAAATCCAGCCGAAGGGGAACAAACAGCATCTGTTCTGCAAATATTACACAGGGGCAGTCCGTGAATAGACTTATCTCCCTTATCACGATTAGCCACATTTCTGCCTTGTAATTTTGGCCTATCGCTCACCAGCAAGTGCAATCAGGATGTAATACATCCTATTGGCAAACTACAGCCATGCAGCTGTTCCAGGCGGCAGCTGAACCTCGCAGGGCTTTAAATGAGGGTTTAAACCGTGCCCAGGGCAAGGTTCCAGGCTGGGGGATACCAGTGGTTACACGGTGTCAAACATACGGTTTAAAAATCGCAAGGGTTGAAGCTTGTCCTGCTCGAGCTAATTCTGACGTTGGCTSTAATGGGAGGGAGCAAAGGAGCATTTTCCATTTGCAAAAGGTCTCGCTTTTTTTTTCCCAAATACTTTCAGCTGGGGTGGAATTACAGAGCTATGGAAAAATATTTCAGATATAATCACAAAGACAAGCCCTGGAAGGAGAAGCGAGCACTTCCTTCTGCCTTTAAACCCTTCTCCAAGAAGCACCTTGCATCTCGCCAGGTCTCCTCCTGACACACTTGAGCGCTGTCTGGAGACCCCKTAGGCTGCAAGAATCGCGTTGCTACGGGGTTAACACGGATGCAATTCCGGGCTGAGCTGGTGGAGAATCTCAATCACAGAGTAGTACAACTTATATCAGAGCCATAAATCAAAACCACGACAAATTTATGACCTTCCTCTTTCTTATTTACAGGCCAGGAAGCTGCCGGGTGGAAGCACAATCTGCCAGCTGGCSCTTCTCGCAGCTCGCCTCTTCCTCCACGTTCCCATCCGTGCTCGCTCTGAAAACTCCCTGCAAACATCCCAGTTTCCTTCCACCCTCATAACTAACGCCTCAAGTGCCTGGAAAGATAAACACTGTCTTTAAGAAACACAATCTCCTGATGAGTTTATCCGGSGATTATTACACGTGTGCACAGAAAAGTCAGTCACAAATGAGCACGTTTTGGCCCTAGCTGGCGATTTCTTTGCAGGCCGTGGCGTGGGATATCCCAAGAACAATCACTAACCTGGGGCACGGAGGAGATTCAATCAACAGTCACGTCCAGCTCACAAAACCCACAGCGAGAAGGTGTCAAGGCTCTTCCGACCTTSAACTCCCAGCATCTTCACGGCCTCAGGTACCAGGGCATGAAAACCAACCCAAGRGGCATCACCACCGAACCCGTCGCAGGGCAGCGACGGAGCCAGCAGCTAAAGCAGGAGTGTCCTAAAGTGCTACAGCTGCATCGAAGGACAAAACTTGCCTGCCACAGCCCTAAGGGTTTTTTTATTTTTTCCTTAAATAAAGATATACAAGCCATTCTTTACAATAGTAATCTCTCTTTCTTTTTCCCTTTCAGCACCGTTTTGAGTCGATTAAGTTGTCTGAAGACGGGTTTACGATTTATGCCAAATGCTACTTTGAGTACAGCCAGAAAAGCTGAAGCCTTCCAGTGGGAAAAGAATGCAGGAACTGACGTGGAATTAAATTAAACCAGCAAAAGTTTATCCTCTTAAACCCAAAGCAGGCAAGAAACCAAGAAGGTTGGGTCTTAGTGTAGGTTGGACCAAAATGTTGGAAAAGGCACCGAGCRGCGAGCTGGGAAAGCCCTCCAATAGACACAGAGATTGAAACCTGTCCCCAGCCACCTGCTCTGCCCCGTGACAAACRTCGTCACCCCCATGAACCACCTCTGAACCAGCCTGCGGATCACCCCGTTTTGCCCCTGTTGATTCAGGGAAACTGACCCAGAAAGAACAGCAAGAGCACAAGGGGCGACCGCCCAGCCCGGGCGGGTGACCAGGACTCCGGGAAAAGGCAGGCGGAGGCTCCGTGCTAGTTTGAATCCCACGGAATGATCAGATTTTCCCAGTGACACTTCCATGCCAGACTGTCATTTCTCCCTTTTATTTGCTTGGAGTTTGTAAAATTGGTCTGCAAGTTTGATACAGAAATCTCTGCCACCCTTCCTATATGCAGGGCTTCGTGCTCAAACTGGGTACACCGAGTTACAAACATCCTTCTGAAGTCCCATTTTACTCCGTTATTTGCACCAACAGATGTTGAGGCTCAAGTCCTTCCTGAAAACTGGTACTAATTTCGATTTGGAATACATTTTCCTAATAAAAATCATGTTAGAGGCAAGGATGGCCCCAAAGCAACTGCTTCTGGCACGTCACGCTTTGAAACCAAAGCCATGTTTCTTCGGAGAGGATTCCATAAGCCTCACACATACTTGGGAAAACAAAAGATCTTTTTGTGTGTGTGTGAAAATCGACCCGTTGCCGGAGCAGGAAATCCAAGCAAACAAACAAATCTGCCATGGTGATAGATTTTGGGGGACTTCTTTACAATGTAGGTTCTCGGACCCTTCATAGCGGTAATTTTTGAAATTCTTTGCTTTTGAAAGGTTCTTTGTGAGGGCAGAGTGGTTGAGATTGAAGCAGGGATACAGGAGCAAGACGAGGAACACAGTCCACTTTCTCATCAAACATTTTTCATGTTCCAGGCGTGACAGACCCAGATAAATCACAGCCAGGCCTGAAATCCAGCATTTAAACACTCTGCTCGATCCGAATTTCTCCTGTCTCTCAAGAGGTGGAGGAGGACTCGGCCTCTGTCCATGACCAGAGCTGGGTTGGAACCCACGGAGCCATTCAGCAAGGAGGAGGATTCAGCTCCAGCATCGAGCAGCTCCACGACAGGGATTTAGGGTAAATCCCTATGCAGACCCCAGAGGATGCTGTGGATTCTCAGAGTCTTCCAGGGATCAGTATTTTGCAGGACCAGAATCTGTGGGCTCTTACGTGTGCTGTCGTGCACTCGACATCACCAAAGAAAGCATCTTCTAGATAGCAACTGGGCACTGCACATCTTCCGCAATAAAGAAAGTACAGAGGAAATGATAAAGACCTTTTGTTACGGGTCATCTGGTCCTTCTCTCTGTTCCTTTGGATTAACTGGAAGGGAAGCTAAAGTCTCTGAAACGTGATTTTTTTATCGCATATTCATAGTCTCTTGCTGGATCAACTACATGAATTATTACAGAACGTGTCTGTTACAGAGCACTGTCCAGGTAAGATCAGCATCTACCGGCTCCTGCTCAGCTGAAATCAATAGGCTTTTTGCCATTAATTTTTATAGGACCAGATGCAGGGATATCACTTTAATGTGCAAGGGTAAAAACCTGGGCAGGCGGGGACTCAGATAAAACACGTCTCTGTCAACTGAAGCCAAAGCTTTTCAGCCTCTAGGAAGACTGTGTTCTTAATTAAGTATGAAAAGGAAGGATAATTTGATTCAGACGTAAGATTATTTCTTCCCTACCTCCTTTTGCACCAGAAGATACAAAAGAAATGAAGGTTTYCYAAATCAAACACATATTGCATCAAGYGCGGGTCTGCGATGCTTCCCCTCTGCSCTGGATCGAAACAAGCCCAGATTTCTGAACTGGTCTTCAAACAGCAAGCGCTATAAAGGCCAACTGTGGAAGTGGGGCACGATGCTGGGCTACTGAATTCACTAAATTTAAATCTGCTAAAATTAGATGGCGTTTCTSAGCAAGATCGCCAGCCAAGACGTCCTGCTGGATGAGCTCAAGAAGAAAGGATGAGCAAAAGTAAAGTATTAGAGACGGCTTCATGGTGATTGGAGAAAGGAGTCACTTAACAGCAATCTTTTTAAGATACAGTTTTTCAACAAAGGTGGAAAAAAAGCAATGCTGTATGATCCCTCTCAAAGGACACAGCATCAGAGGAGTTAGAGGAGGAAAAGCTCTTCTTGATGATCCGAGTCCTTTTCCATTACTATCTCCAGACTATCTGCTCAGAACATGAGTGATGAAGGTGCTGCTATGGTGGGGGCAACCACTGAGGCTCATCTGGAAAGCCTCACACTTCCTTATGCTGCTCCACACCATTCCCACTGTCCATGTCATGTCCCTGTACCTATTTAGACCTGTCTGGGGGGAGTCTCAACTTATTTTGGCTGATAAAGGACCATAACAAGGACTAGGGATGGGAGAAGAGAGCGATGTTACAMACTCTTAAGCTTTTCTGCATCCCTTGATGGTTCCAGGAGGGGAGAATAACAGAGGAATCTGTTTTGTTTGCTCCAATRTAAGAGCATCTCCTCTCCTGGCGCATCCTCATGCATCCCTCTATCTCCTGATATCTCTTCAGCCTGACCAGAGCCTGAYAACAGAGCCTGCCAATATGGGTTTGAAGGAATTGTTGCTCTTTTTTCATTCTTTTTTTCTGGATTCGGAAAACCCCTCAGATGTAGGGCCATGTGTGTCCCTAGCAGAGTCAAACGGGTCGGTTCTGCCCAGTTTCTCCGACGGGTCTCAGGTCTCACCGGTGGCTGCTGGCAGGACGTGCCTGAGCCACGCACGGGTCGGACGGTTCGCACGGGTTTCCTGGCAGGGGCTGCACTTTGCCCTGTAACACGGAGAGCTGTTCCTGCCCATGGAAAGCACCTGGGCAATTAAGCGGTGTCTACTGATATTCATCTTGAAATTACTCAGCATGTTCTCTTCACCCTTCAGAACTCCTTTCCTGAAAACTCACAGAGAAGATTTTGATGCCGCCTTCAGGTGGGTGTTTCTGGCCAGGTATTTTGAGTCATTAAGGGGTATGAGCATCCCCCTTCCATGCGAAGGTGCATGTGGAAAGCCAGGCAGGCTGGGCTCTCTTGAGACTTGGTCCCGTTCCTCTCGGTGCTTCAGCTCTGAATTGCATCCAGGGGAAACGTCACTCCCGCACCAGACGAACCATCTGTGTCTTGGTGAGACAGGAAATCTTCAGGTTCACCATCTCGTGTGGTGCTTCACAGGCAGAAGAAATAATGCAGTGAAAATTGCAAGGTCTCATACACAGCCCAACAGCTTGGATTGCCAAAAACCACACACTGAAAGTCCTCTGGGCTTATCCACTAATTCCCTTCTCCCCTCCACACACCCTCCAGATAACTGGAGAATTGAGCCTGTATTTTATTTCATTTTGACTGTATTTCAAGTGATGAACGATTTTAAACCCAGCTGTAGTTGCAGGGATTACGAGGGAGCCGGGGCCAAACGTGGCTTTGGTGGGGGACGGTCACAAGCAAAGACACAAGAAACTCAATTCCAATCCAAGGAAAGAAAGATTACAAAGGGACTGGTAGGGCACTGGAGCAGGGATCCCGAGAGGACGTGAGGAATTTTGAGGAAACAGCACGGTTTGGTTTTGATGCCACAGGAGATTACTTGTTTAGTGGCATCTTTTAATTTTCTGCTTTTCACATTAAAAAGACCTTAATTTTCACTAATTCATCTTCCCTATTCTGGTTCATATTTATTCCCAACAGGATGAGATACCTGAAAATTCCAGGTTTTTCTCCTAGAAAGTAGATTTCTAAACCAATGTGCAATATTTTCTCCCTTTCCAGCACACTGCAAGAATGAAAAGAAGGCATCTTGGACATGCTACTGATATTAATATGAATGTGTTTCACATATTAGGTTTCGTCGAATTGCCATGGCAATTATCTCCATGGAGATTGCTAAAATACTGATTCCTGGATACAATGGTGACTGTTTCTGAGGTTGATTAGAAGGGTTTGTTGGCAATAGGTGGTTTGGGGGGGGTTCAAAGGAAATGGAATGGGTGTCAAAGGAAATGGAATTAGCTGGGATGCAATTTTGATTCTACATTCCTGAGGTGCTATAAGGACCTTGTAAAGTTCATTTTACTTCACTTTCATGGTTTTCACTCACCATGGATATTTCAACCATTCCCTTTGCTTTAAAGATGACAAAAGTGGAGTGCCTCTGGCTTTCTGCAGCTGTTAGTATTTAGTGTAAGTATCCAAAACCCACTATAGACTCAAAATGCACAAATATTGCCGTGGAGCACCAGCTTTCCAATTCTAATTCACAGACAACTGGGATTTCAGGGACTACTTCTAAGAGGCCCGTAAGACATTACTAAGAAAAGCAATCCTCTTGTTAGGAGGCTTAAATTCACTGTTCTGGGATTAGGCGGCTAAGAGGAAACCCACAGATCAAACCTGACTGAAAAGCTCGGCCCGGGAAACGATTTGCAGTTAGAGACCCCCTCCTATATCACCCATGCGGACCAGGATTGGTTGTGCAAAGCAGCCGAGGAGGCAGGAGAGCTCCAGGGCAGCGACCGTGTCCTATTACGTGTTTATAAAATGCTGAACACAACAGAGCCTGATGTCGGAGCAGAATCCTCCCCATCGGAACGTCGCTGTCACGTCTGCAATGACCGTGATCCCACTCGCTTGTATTGCTCGTGCACGAGGGTTGTTTCCTGCAGGACACAGCAAAAACAAGAAAATCTGGGCTATGAATATTTTACACGCCCAGCTTCCCTTCTCCTTTTCCTTCTGCCTCACTCTGCCTTGGTGCCAGGAATCCTTCCCTTCCATGCGTCCTGCAGCTCCTATGGACTCCAGGGGACTGAATTAGCGGCTTTCTTTGCAAACTTTCATCCCTTTTGCTATAGAGAGGTTTTCTAATTAAAAAGAAAAGAAGAAGCAGCAAGAATAACCATGTGAGTGCAGACTTTGCCTCTGAGCAGCACTAAACACCCTGCACGTTTCAGCACCTCAGCATTATGTCATGGGAAAGTCCTGCCCCTCTTCTCCACAGGTTCTTGTGAGGTTCTTGCTGAGGTTTCTGGGCCATGTTACACACATAGAAGTGTGTTCTCACACAAACCATGCAAGAACACTACAGGCATGAGCTGTAATTAATTAATCCCTGGTTTTGCCTTTCTGTTTTTCCCATGGATTATATGTAATGGCCACGGAAAGGAAGGAGTAACTGAAAGAAGGAGTAAAATCAGAGTTCAGGAAGAGGACTCTGCCTCTAAGAGCTCTGCCAAAGTGCTCAGATTTGTAAACACTGTAAATCCACGTGGTTTTTCTAGATGGGAATGACCTGCATGAGCAGCTGTGGAATAATGACCAAATTCTCCACGGCCCACGATGGACTGAGCTYGTTGGGCAAGGACTCTTTCTGGGAAGCCTCTCCCTTGTTTATGGAAGGTTCTTCTGGAAGAGACGGCTGGGTAGCTCTGGATATTGTGAATGAGAGCTCAGATGTCCCGCAGATTATTTCTAATATCACAAGGATTTATCATCATGGTCTGGGGACCACAAAAATACATCCGTGCTAGTGGGAAACGCTCACCTGGCATCGCTGCACACAAGGTGCTCTCACCCGCCGCCCTACGTGGCTGCTCCTCGATTCAAACCACGCAGGTGGAAATGGGTCATAAAGCTTCATTACACAGCAACACATCTCAGGGAACAGAACGGGCTCTTCAAAACACTGAAAATAAGTTTAAGGACGGCTTCAGGCCACTGGAAAAAAAAAATCCAGATAAACTCAAGCAAACTGGCAGCCAGAGGGCTTTTTTTCCCTTTTTCTTGGGAACTCAGCTTGGAGTTTTAATGTGCTTTACAGAAAAGTAAAATTGCCAGGGAGGAGCGGGGATGAGCGGTCCTGCATCCCGCACTGCTGCCCCACGGCTGCTCCCTCCGCTGGCTCAGCAGCCCCTTTCCAGAGCTTGCTGGAGAGGTCATTAGAGTGACTTGCCTGTACCACTTTGGTGCATTTTCCTGGCGAACAGACCAAGAGAAATGGCTTTCCTGACCTCCCCAGAGTGCCTCTGGAAATGCAGCATTCCTTTTTTTTTCCCAAGCGCCTTCACGCCCTGGTTTTGTGATCATTAACACCAGACCCCTGCCCTGCTGCAGGGCCACGACAACACGTTGGATGCGATTCCTACATCAGCACCCGATCGCATCTCTGATGGATTAGCTGGAGCGCAAAGCACAGCGTTTAACACTGATTTTCTGGTGCCTGAAAGACGACAGCCAATTCCCAATAGAGCTAAAACCACGGAGCAGTAGTGACAGAAGATGCCTGATCGAGGACCGAGCCTTCTGGTGCAATGTAAAGCGTCGTTTTTCTTAATACGCTTGAACAGGCAGAGTTTGTTTATTCTGGATCAGGCCTCTGTGTCTTGTGATTCTGTGTCATGGCTTTCCTGATCCGCCACAAGGAGCCCTTAAGCTGGATTTGCTGTATTGTTGAATCACGACCTCGGGGATTTGCAGGAGAAAGGAGCTGCAGCCAAGTGTCAAGGATGGTAAGGCAATTTAGGAGCAAAACCTTGGCCATACCGAAGTCAACAGCAAAGCTGGGAAGAGCTGATCTGCTGAAATACAAAATCTGGGAACGAAACTACAGACCGGGTTCAATGTGGCTGGAAATTCTGGTCTGAATCTCTGAGAAAAAGAGGAATATTCCCTCTGATTATTAACCAAGAGCCCATCCCAACTTCTACCTGGCTTTCTTTGGAGAAAACCCCCTTTCTCCTCTGTCTCTTCTTCGGTATATAACAAACATTGACATCTTAGCAAATTCTCCATTGCCAAATTTTCAGAACCACTAAATCAACTGAGGTACTTTGTAATGTTACTTTGATTAAAACCTGCTTTTTCTTTCAACCAAGAAAGGCTCTCAGCTGGAAAGTTATTTGCATTAGTAAGGTACACTGGTTGACTCAAAGACAAGATAATTACAGAATAYTGTGCAGAAAACCTTTGCCTGCATGAAGGAGACTACTACAAAAGAAAAAAGAACAGGTATTACCTCATTTTATTTATTTAATGCCTGTTTCAGAGATTGGTACTTTATTCAGCATAAAACTGATAATAAACGAGGAAGGAAAGAGAAGCAAGACTGAGAAGACAGYGGGGGAGGAAGAAGAAAAAACTGCTAAAATTAGAAAGTAAAGGAGAATATTGGTAATTTTTGCTGTCTTCTGTGTATACTTTAGCTTTAGCAAACATTTCATTCTTGCATCTATCTGCATGAGCAGCCCGCACAAGTTTTTTGCACAACAGGATCCAGGAGAGACCAGGGTAAGAAGAGACAATTTCCCAAAACAGCCTAAATACTAATATAACTCTTCTTCCATGTTGATTCCTTCTAGATTACACATATAGATATTATGTAGATATTATAGGTATACAGATATTATACTATAGATATACTAAGTTCACTCCAGATGCAATTAATTACATWAAATACATACAGTCATGGACATAAACACATATGTGCGGTGCCAAAGGCCAGGGAAAGGCCCAGCTAAATTTCCTCTTTAATAAGATCTGTGACAAAATCTTTCTGCTGATTAGAGCCACTTGTTTCAGTCAGGACCAAAGAATATTTCACATGTGGACTCCTCCAAAGCTCAGCACAGTTTGATTTATTTTTGAATATGCCTTTAACTCTGGGTCAGATAAACTGTGGTAATGACAGCTTTCTAGAGTCGTTCTGGCATCTCACACAGAAAGGGATTTAAGTGCCTGCTCCTCACCATACATCATGTCTACAGTCTGCATGGCAGGCCAGGGCATCCCTGAGTGCTCTGCCCATCAGTCACTCTGCTCTAAACCAGGATTTGGACTGTAGGCAAAAAAGGAAACATTTCCTGTAAATATCTGGAGGTTTATGGAGGTCTAAGGGTGCAGGGTACTTGATTTGCAGGAAATCGACCCACAGATCAGTCTAATTGCTGCCTGAACACGACACCATCCTTTCCACAGTGTGCAGAGTTCACATAAGTAGCAACTCCTGTGTTTTCTAATGACCAGCTGTAATAACAGCATTGACAATTAATCCCCACATATTTTCATAGGCGCAAATGATTAAAGATCCTAYAATCTAAATGAAGGACATGATTTGTGGTTGCATCTGCCTATTCAGGTCCCACAAGTCAGGAATATCTCCATAAGGAACTCTCTGAAGACAATGACAGGACTCAAAGATGTCACCAAAGGCATAATTTGGTCAAATGAACTGTCACTATGACACCAAACCTYGCCTGGCTCCGAGATTATTCCAATTTGCACTGTAGTCAAGGCTCCCCTCCGCCTGCATGGCCAGGGCATCCTTGGGCACTGCAACCTGGGGAGATTTCTCTAGTGAATGGTCAAGCCCACGCTACCCACTAACAGGGTCCTAAAACAACAAGGTTTCTCATCCAAGCAGAGCTCACGTTTGGCATCCGAGAGATGAACTGCAGAAATCTAACCAAGGGCAGCTGGCTGCTCGAATCGAACCAGAACAGGGAGCTCAAAGTCGACCTGGTCCCTACCTGCTGTGACCTGGCCAGGCAGGCATAAAGCAGCCACGTCTTAACTGGTGCCAGTGCCAGCACGCAGGGCGTTGCGGTGGATATAATGCCTGCCGTGTTTACATCCTCTCTTCGCTTGTCACCCGTTTAACCCTCCCTAATTAGCAGCTTTGCAGAATGCCTTTGAGACGTTCTCATATCCGAGCAGTGCCACAGAAAGGCAGCGTCTGGTAGGGCTTGAATAGCATCAAAGCCAGAGCAGAGTGGAGGAAACAGAGGACTTTAACCCTAGTTTGACACATATTAAATGCAAAAAGGACAGAAAAGCAACCTAGTGAAAGAGGGCCACTATGAATCTTTTTTTTTCCCCCAAACCTGCCAGTAGTAAATCAG
This sequence comes from Eudromia elegans, assembly GCA_003342815.1. NCBI lineage: Eukaryota > Metazoa > Chordata > Aves > Tinamiformes > Tinamidae > Eudromia > Eudromia elegans. The sequence goes on from PTEX01000011.1 coordinate 372,507, forward strand.
TATTGAGGGCTCTCTGAAGAAGGAATGTTTTTCTTGTGCTGTACTGCTTCAAAACTGGTTCTTGAGAAAGTGTTTCTAAGCATGCAGGGAATAGCTGAAGATCTGGAAAGAAAGAAGTGCATTCAAACAGCACTTGGCTCTTGCTAAGTTTGTAGCTTTCTATGACCTCATGTCCTCCTACTCCTTTGTAACCACCATGCAGAAAGACATATTTTCATCCAACTGGCATCCCATGTAGCTAAATAAGCCAAGATCTTTGTGAGAATTAGTCTGGTAAACCGGGCATTTATCTCGGACGCGGGAGCTCCTCTTGCTAATTTATTTCTTCACGTGTATTCCCAACACGGTAACATTGGCCCGTTACGGCTATACCAGCGCTGGCTTTACCCAGGGCAATGCAGGCAATCATTTAGGGCAATAAAGTACAATTCAGCACCGTTGGAGATGTGAAGGTATGGCAAAAATACCCACGCGTTAGCTGCCTCAATGGAAGGACTCAAACGGGTACGAGGAGGGACTGGAGGAGGAGCATTTTTCCCAGCACCAGCTATTGCCAGCCCTGGCACCAGGCTGGCAACAAAAGCAGCAAGCCCTGTTCCCCAGGGAGCTCAGCTCACCTCTGAATACAATCCTAAAGTGGAGAAATTCAGTTTTTCCTGCAAGAGACCTTTGATGGATCCAAGATCCAGCACATTTGCATTGCTTTGATTTAGCCTGGGATCAGGTCTTTAATTTCCCTGAGCTCTGAGTTCTTTAATCATTAAATTAAATCATTTACTTATCTGATTCTGATTATTTTCTCCCTAGGAGACTGAGATAGTATCTGTAAAGCACTTTGAAGATATAAAAGTGCTCGTAACTGCATTTTGAAAGTCAACAGAATCATAAAATTACAGAGCAAAAATACTCCCCTGCCTTGGATGCTGGGTCCTTTTGAGCCTGAATTATGTGCTGCTGTTTATCACTGCACAAATGATGTGGATCGACCAGATGAGGGCAAAAAGAGGCAGGGTTTGATTAGGGATTTCCATTCATTCCTAGCTGAAGCTGGATGCCCTGGGATCCAAAGGCAAGGCTTTCTTTTTCTCAGAAGCAGAAAGGGTGACTTCCTACATCACAATAAAATGCTTCTCACTTTCATGTGTCTCCCTCTCATCAGTCCAATTTGGTGTAAGTTTTTGGAAAAGTAAAAGAATGCTCCTGGTCTAAGTGCTGTGACAACAACAACTGTCTTCTCTGACTTACTGGGAGAGGTATCTGATTGCACTGCTTGATGACAAACGGGACCAAACCAAGGAGCTAAAGACCCCGGACACCATCATCTATTAGTAATGCCACTAATGGCAGGGGAATGAGAATGGTGCTCTCTGGATGCGCATACGATACGGGTTCAGGAGGACACTTATCGTTGGAGGGAAGGAGCCTCGTGCAGGATTACGTGGCATCCAGGTGCTGATGCATCAGTGCAGACAGGCTACGTGCACAGGGTTGATGCCTTCAGCTCCACGCTTCTCTCAGCCCGGTAGGCTCCTGAATCGCCACTCTTGGCCTCATATGTATAAGTAAATGGCTTTAATTTCCTGACTTGAGAATCAGGGCCTGCACACTGCAGCATGATTCAGGACGCTTCATCACACATGGTTTAATTGTCCCTTCTGCAAGATGGTTAATTGCTGGGAGCTAAACGGGGCAGACTGCTGGGATTTGGCACTTGAATTCAACATGCTGCTGCTTGGGAGTCAGCACTTACAGGGCATGGAAGGGAGGTGCCAGGTGGAGCCTTTCCAAACCTGGGTCAGGAAGAGTCATATGGACACAGAGCATCCAACAGATGGATTTCCCTTTCCTCCAGGCTGCAGCAATTGAAGAATTACTGAGGCACCATCGGTGACAGCACAGAACAGGGTCAGGGTAGATATTAACACTGGGGATGGGACAGTGAAGGTTGGAAAAAGAAGTCCCATGATGTCACCTCATTCATGTCCCTTCATCTCCCGAGCAAAGCAGTTCTTGGGAGGAGGAATATGGAACAAAGGTCTTGCCTTCACCCAGCAGCTTGTGCAGCCAGGACTTTCTAGGGCTCTATAACGTGAAACTGCAGTCACTTGAGCCGCACTGATCTCCCTGCACACTTAAATTTATTTTCTTCTTGGAGGGCTCTTTTGGCCGACTTTTGCCCGCGTTTTTCTTCAGATTTGCCATCTTGGAAAGATTTCAGTCAAACCAACCAGAATGAGAGCACAGCCTCAGTGAGGAGTTTTTCTCTCTCATATATGATGCGTCTGGATGACCTTTCATTGAGTCCATTAACACTGGTCACCGTGACAGTTTCATTTTCCCAAGGGGCCAGAAGCAATTAACAGTCAGAGGGCCTGAGCTGCAAAGCTCTTTGGTGCCAGCTCTATGGAGACTACGGATATCTGAGGGCAAACTGCATCCCCAAAGCCCCCTGCAACCCTCATCCAGACCAAACCGGCACCCTTCGAGCTCTGGACAACAACAATCCATTTACTGTAGCACCCAACAACCATCAGGACCCTCTTCAGACGGACGCAGAGAGTCCAAGGGAGCTGGTGGCATCCCAGAGGACCTACCAAAGGTAGAACAGTGTGTGCATAAGGTTGGTTCAGMAATCTTGTACCTTTTTCATCAAGCTCGCAAAGAGTTTTTCCAGCATTTCAACTATCTCCAGATCACTTTGAGCGAGTCCGACACAAGAACAGACCTTGGCAACTGATACTCTTACAAGCTGCAGAATTTTGATGTGATTTTTTTATGGCCACTTGAAATTAGGTTTTGAATCTACTCTTACAAATGAGCAGTCTGATCTGATAAGAACATGAAAAAAAACAACTCAAGAGCCTTTCAGAGAAACACCCGGCTGTCAGCACTGAGCCTAGGGCAGGAAACACCCAGAGCTCTTCAGTCCCTTCTCGCTTCTCAACAGGAAGAGACGCGAGCACAACCTAAGGAGGAAAGCAGAGCGCCCTGCGATCTGAGCCGTGCTCAGCCCCACAGAGGGTGGATGGAGCCTGTGCTCTTGGTTTTCAGCAGGGCAGAAGAACAAGGGAGAAAAGAATTGCTCATGGACCATGAAGGTTAGGGCTGGATCAGCAATTCAGCACCTCTCGCATACTCAAAAAAACCAAAAAGAAACCAACAAGAATGGATAAGACATTGATTTAAATTCTAGGAGAGTGATAAAAACCAAGGAGGAGTTCCTTTACTGTGCTGTCTCTATGGAAACTGCTCAACAGGGCATTTGCTAAATGTAAATGATTGCTGKTTTTTTGCATTGCCCAGGAGACATATGAGGGTCTTCTACATGAACCTCTGCATTGAATTTATTATATAATCACATAAAAGAGCAGAAGAGGTGCAAGAAACAGAAACAAATGATGAATTTCTGATGGCAGTTCCTTGACCTAAGCAGCCCAGATAAAACATTTTCCCCATCAGACTTTTCATCAGTGAGAAAAGGAGGAATGTGAGGGGACCTTCCCCTTCAGCAAAAAAGAAGCCCCACTGACCTTCAGGGCTGGCCAGGAAACCCCTTTTGCCTGTGTCAGAGTCATCTCTGCTTTCTCTTACGTACAGTCTCTATGTCTCAAGCACAGATACAAGATCCCAGCAGTCAGTGAACACGTGTGGGTGCCCTTTCAGCTCCTCAAGGATGAAATAATGCTGCAGAAAGACAAGGCCATGCTGACTTTGTGGTGCTTATTATCGTTAAGCATTTAACGATGCCACGGCTCGGAAAAGAGCACTGTGGAAGTTCCCGCCTGCAGCACCCGGCGGTGGCAGCGACAGCGGGCCACCCTGCTTGTGTCCCTGGCTTCAGTGTTCATTTCCCCTTCAAAAGAGGCGCTCTCCTTCCTCAGGGAGAAGTTCCTCTTCTCGGAAGCTACTGCCCTTCTCTCGCATCATTTCAAAGCTGTGCTCACACCATGGGGGCTGGGACACCAAAGCTCTTCCGGCTCTGAAGTTTCTCAAGCCCGTAGCATGACCCTATCCCAAAACAAAAGCAAAAAGCAACGAGGTGACAGTGCTAAGAAACCCATGCGGTTCAAAGCCCATTCATTTGCAACGGGGGTTTCCTGCGTTTCTTCCACTGAAGTGCAGAGGAAATAGAACACAATTAACCTGCTGCACTTACTCATGACCTGAAACCTGTAGCAAAACCATCATAGGAGCCAGCTGAAAGTGATTGCAGAGCCTCTTCTTACTTCCGTAGGCACGCCGGCCTCCTGAAAGCTTCCCTAGGGCTCTGTCCTGGTTGCAGGGAACAGTCAGACCCCAGCAAAGGGCCTGCAGCAACACGTCGCCATCGCCACACCGAGTCCTCTCCAAAATCCCAGCAGTGCTTTACTCGAGACACTAACCCGTAAACTACAGGCATCCCTGTGTCTCCTGCAAGTGGCTTGAAGTGCACAACGTCCTCACTTCAAGGAACCAGGAGCCTCGGCTGGCTCCAGCATTCACAACTCAGACTCCTGCCAGTCACAGAGAGAAGTAAATGCGATTTTTGAAAGGTTCTGGGTCAGGTTCATCCACAGTTAATGCACCAGGGAAAGACCTGGCTCGTTTTGGGCATCCCGATTGGTTTGACTGTTCAGAAAAACAACAGTGCTTGTATCCGGACAAAGAGCAAGATTTATATAACTGAATGCATGTAATTCATGGATCTCACTACATTAAGGAAAGCCTCATGGCCCTGAGGCCATGACCTAACACAAAACAGTAAGTTTTTACCAGGAATGTCTGCAGTTCCCTTTAAGTGTCACGCTGAAATTGGTGGCAGTGGATGTCAGCACGGCTGGGCTTCTGACCATGGCTGGATTTCTGCCAGCTTCCTCTTGGCAGCGGTCTTGTGCAATTTCCTCTTTCCAGCCCCAGTCCTTGTCCTTTCACCTCACGGCTCCATCTTTCTGCTCTTCTTTATAAAAACTGCACTTCACCTTTCCACTTCCCTCCCGTGGAGCTTGTTCACGGCCTGCCGCTACATCTCGTAGCTGCAGGAGCTCTTCACATCGTCTCCAGCAAGCCCCCAACTTCCTCCTAACCTTCTTCAAATCAAGCCTTTTACACCAATTTCCCTTCTGATCCCACCCCACATTCATTTCTTTGTGTCAGACACTTGTACCTGAACTTTGCTTCCCTTATTGTTTTCTTGCACTCGCCCAACTTCTGCTGTAAATACAGTGGTGAGGAAGCCTGTCTGGGCAAGTGTCAGGACCTCAGGTCACAGGAAAGAGCAAACAAGTCACAGCATGAAGAAGGGCAGGAAAAGTCTAAGCATCAGCTGAAGGACAAGGTTCAGTAAAGTGCTTTTGATGAAAAAGACATGGCAAAAATGGATAGCACGACAGTGAAAGCAAAAGCATGTTGCTCCCCATAAAAATCCAAGAATTCACCCACGTATTGCTCTCTGCTGTCCACATGTATTAGTGGAGTCTCCTGGAGGACTCATAGCTCCAGGAAGCCCTGGTCTGTGGCAAGGCCTGGCTGACCAGCTGGAGCTGGGAAGAAGCAGCTGTAAAAGCGCAGCTGAAATTATCACCAGCCATAAGTTTATTAGAAATAGGAGCAGTCTCTGCACGTGTGAAAAATGGAAAGAAATAGTGACCTTCTGGGACTACCTGTTAAAGTGTCTACATTACACAGTAGGTATCTTAACCATCCAACACATACTTGTTATGTACCAACCCTAAAATCTTTTCTATATAGATAACAGAAAATGTAAATTAAGTTTACTAATTCCCTTTCCACTGCATCCATATGAAAGGATTTTTAAGTTCATCAGCACAACATAATGTACCCAAGACAGATTGCATCTCTAGGGACATGGAGCCAACTCAGGTGAAGCACAGAAAGCCTTTAAGGGTACATGTAACACCAATTGCTCATATAGGATATCAGACCAAGAATAGTATCCGTTTGAAAGAGCAGGAAGAATTCAGGTCAAGAGAACATAATTACCCAAGTTGGAGCTGGTCCAGGTTACCTGGATTACTACTGCTAAGAAAAGCAGAACGGGACCATTAGCGACCACAAGTAATTAGGTTTCATGTTTAGCAGAAGCCTGTAAAGATGCTAATGTGAATCAAGCATCACCTTCCGACCAACTTTCAGTACGAGTTAGGCATCAGCATCCTTAAAAATCTTTCCTTCACATGGCAGCATTCAGCTCTTACATTTACAGGTAGGACTAACCGAAAAGCATGTCATTTGTTGCCTGAGGTCTAATAGCAAAAAAAGCAAAACAAAGCACAAACCCAGAATCTTGCACAGTTAAAAAAATCGCTCCTAACCGCCAAACAGCCAAGATCTCAAAACCCCTTTTTGCCCTTGGGCCCATGGGGGCTCAGTCCTGCCAGGAACCTCCAGACTGAGCAGGATTAAGAGCTCTTGTTCCTATGAAGCCTCCTGTAAACCTATTAGAAAGTCACTCAGTTCCCTCCAACCTACTGCAGTATGGATCCGTAAGACAGGATATATTTCCACATGCAGGTTAAGAGGGCAAATGTGCAGCAGGCTTTGCATGGCAGGTGATTTGGTAGAAGGTCCTTGCACACCCTTGGTCTGTGTCTGACCCGCTTTATGATAATCTGTCACAAAACAACACTACTCTCTGCCTTCTGTGCACTCAGTGTTCAAAGAAATTAAACCCAACAGACCTCTTATTCACAGAGCGATAGTTACTGCTAAAGGAAATGGAAGCAGACACGGACATTTCGGTGCTAAATAATCTCTGACAATTTTCCCTTCTCTGCTGGTCCGTCCTTATGGACTAATTTGCTCTATTTGCTGACTCACAAATCCTTCCATGTGGCAGACTTAAAAGACTTTATTATAAATACACTAATAATCCGAGCTGTCACTCCCGCTAGCTGTTAAGCTCCTGCTTGGGCACTGGCAATAAGAAGTTCTCCTATTCTTTTATTTTCCATGATGGAGAGCTAAACTGACTGGGTTTGTCATGGGACATCTGCCCAGCAGGATTCCACAGCTTACTATTCCCACCTTCCCTTTTCCAGGGAAGGGATGGATGGCCTCATTTATTTTGCTTGAGGACAGGAAAAGACAGCTTGTGCTCCCTCCTTCGTGTGAATTGTGTTATTCAGCAAAAACTCTGGCAGTTTTTTTTTATTCTGGAGGGCTTTTGTACTTCATATAGTGCCCAGGCAACACCTACCTGTGGATCCACAGCGTGTCAACAGCAGAGCAGTCGCTTCTTGGCACCTTTTCATGTGAGTGAAGAGAACAGGTCTGTGCAGCAGCCTTGAGCCCTGGAGAAAGACGAGAACTTCAGGAGGAAAGCTGGGGTTGGAGTTTATATGGGCCTAATATGGGGAAAGGAAAATCACACTAAGCCTCAAGCAAAAGTTCACGCCCAGCAAGGCTCTGCTTCCTGCCCCTCAGGATCCTTTGCTCCTTCCAGCTCTCCTGCGTGGAAGAGTAGAATAGCTCCCCTGTTTACTACTTGGTGATGATAATCTTGGAGTCTAATTAATCTGAGCTAATTAATTKGTGAGAATCAACAAATTACAACCACCAAATAATTGGGAGGTGACATTTTCTGCAAAAACGCTGGAACGGGCTATGGTGCTGGGGACACATCACAGCGTCACACAGCTCCTGTTGAGGACACAGCACACGCACGGCACTCCTAACCCAGCTCCTGAGCAATGCAGCAGCTTTATCACAACCTCTTGGGCTATGACAAGCTCCTGAGCTCCGCGAGGGCAGTTGGTCACGTTGGAGCRGGCACCACATTCAGCATCTGCTGTGGGAAACAGCCAAGGGCCCAGCTGGGCAAATCACTGCACGCTGCTTCGGTGCTGGCGTCATTCACTASGGAGGAAAAATAAAGACAAAAAGCCAAGTCCACCCCTGACACGAGCCCTAGCAAGGGGCTCCTGTGTGCACCAGCTGCCAGCCTAGGAAAAGTGCTGTAATTGGAGTGATTAAAAGCTCACAAGGGGGATGGATTCACATCTCCATTTAAGGTGGAGCAAAACTGGCTTTTACCAGTGAGCAGGGCTGCTCTGCGAAGCCTCGGGAAGACCCTCGGTCATTTCTGCCTTCGCGTTTTCCATTCCGCAAGATYATCCCTGAAGTCGGGTTCCTGTGTGGACACCTCAGCTAGGAAGGAGTGAAGGGCACCAAAGCTAAAGGGAGCTGTTAAGCCCCAACCTGTACTAGGGATGTGGCTCTGTTTTAAGACACTCCTGCACTAGGGCATGTTGCTGGAACAATAATAAAAACAATGTAATGAAATAACGTAATGGCAATTTGGGGTACCTCACTGGTGAGGTTGCTGTGGGAGGCTCTCATTTTACACTGTGCTAGAGTAGTGGTCCAGGAAGGAGGAATTTCCATGTGAATTTTCCAGAATTCARTAAAAATCTCAGAAATACAGACCCAGGATGTCAGGTGGTAGAAATTTGTGTCCTGCAAAACACTGGGGTTACAGAGATTTGACTTGACTACCCTGGTGGGCTTGTGCAAATGAATGGGCCTCTTCATCCCCCAAATGACCGGCCATGTGCAGATATGAAGGATACCTGGATTCCCCTAGTTTTACTAGAAAATCTTTTCACTTCTCTCACACATAAAGGAGACCTTGGCCAAAAAAAAAATAAAAAGGAAAAAAAAAAAGAGAAGAACAGTGTTGTCCTCTATTGCTGAATGCCTTCCCTCTATGCACATTTCACRGATAAAAATAGCTCTAAACCCTGGGCTAAGTAAGCTTCTTATATTTGAAAAAARRAAAAAAAAAAACCTGTTTCAAGTGGACAAAGGAGGCACAATGAAGATGCCATAAAAATGCCTTAGGTTTCAGTTTGAAATGCCATTCTGGTGTCACCCTGTGTAAGAGGGAACGCGTTAACCCTGAAAGACGGATTGTGAAGAGCACTGTAAGCAGGAACGTGGCCAACGGGTGACACAGGRTGTGCCCCTCTAGTTCCCCTTTCCACATCTGCCTCCCAAGATCAGACTAGGTTCCGTTTCAAGGCTAACTGGAAGCTGTGTGAAAAACAACATTCACAGGTGAAAGACTGAAATCTCTGCCTCTCTCAGCAGCGCATTCAAGAACAGCAGTAAACTTCCAAGTTAGCCAAGATTGTGGCTACAGAAAAAAAAAAGAAAAACCCCAGTCATCAGAGCATTTCCATAGTTTCATGTGTCTTCTGCTTTCACTTGGGGCACCCAGGCTGTCTGGAAGTTGCTGCAGAGAAGTTGTCCATGTGGTTCTYTATAGGGCCCGTGGCTAGAACTGAGGGCTGCACCCTAGTGCTAAGAAGGACTGAAGGGGAAGAAAAAAATGCTCTAGTCTTCATCTATTTCCAAATAGAAACATATATTGTCAGGACTATAATTGAATATTATGATAGGTATATAAAATAGATGGGACGTGTCCCTACCCTAAATTAAAAACAAAACAAAAAAAAAAAAAAAAAGGTTATTCTCATCACAATCATTTCTCTAAGTCAGTTAATGACCGTCAAAACGTCTGGAACGATGTCACATCACCAAAGACAGGTTGTACTCCTTACCTTAGCTTGCAGGTCCTCAGAATACGGTGTGTGGCTGTAGGGAGGCCACCCTGACTAGGGGTGGGTAAATAAAACTGTCCCAGCTCCATTGCAGTCAGCTGCTGAACTCCCTTCTCCTTCATTTGAAACAGGTTTTCTCAGTTCCCTCAACGGATTTTCCTCTCTGTGTTTCACCTGTTTAGATTACAAGCACAACAGGAAGTCAAGAAATCTGAATACCACGCTATTTGAGAAACTGCYAGTTTATATACCCATTACTTTCCATGAGCAAAGCCTACCAGCAAGCTGAGATTTATTTATTCCAAAAATCTATGAATAATTTCTAACAACAAATCCATCTGAGAATTTCACAACTTGTCAGCAAACAAAGGAAGAGGATTTCACAGGGAATTTCACAGATAAATTAGTTTTAATGAATTATTCACCAAAGCTTACGATATAACGAAACAGAGAACAATTCAGCAGTGACAGACAGAACTAGGGTAATGATCTAATAGATATTTTTCATCTTCCATTTCCACAAGCCAAGGAGCACAAACACCCATACGCCTGCCCTGCTTCACTGCACTGAGCAGCACCAGGACCCAAAGCAGAGGATAAAACATTTCCYGGCATAACTGCACATCAAACATTTTAATTTTTGCTAGCAGAATAACAAAGAGATTCTTTTAAATTTAAAGACAACCCACAACACCATCTCCTCATTCTAAGTCTTTAAAAGAGCTTGGCCTCAGAGYACTCCTCCTATCAGTGTTACCCCAGGGCCTATTCGGAGTTAATCAATCACTCTCCATCCTCATCCTCATYGTTTTCTTTCAAGYAATTGCTGAAAACAGCCCCATCTGCTTCAAAATCAAAGCGTGGCAGCTGGCGATCAGGCCTCTTTATGGAAGTCGGCAGGACTTAGGGATATTGTCCTGAGCAACTCAGTCAAAATTAATTATAACCTAGCTGGAATTAATTAGAGGCTATCTTTATTTCATCTCGATTGTTTGGCAGACAATTGTTTAGCTATTCCTCCCATGCCTTGGTAATTACAGTGAAATGAAAGCATTTAATATGAAGTGTCCCGAATGGGCTTCGATTTAGATTTACAGAGTAGAGCGTCTGTGGAGGTGGTGGGGCCAATATTGCTTGGTAAGTACATGGTAGATCTATGCACACAAAAAGGATTTGTCGGTGCCTGTTATCACTCAGTTGTGGCACCAAAATATCAAAGTTCCTTGGTCAGAATTCACTTCAGCAGAGCTGCACGTGGCTCGCAAAGGGCTGGTCACACATCTAGAGTGTCCTGCGGTGTCAATGGCCATGGCTTCGAAAAGGTCCCGCTCCTTCCACAGGAGCTGGGCTCTGCTCCGAAACGCAGCCACCAACCCAGCAAAGGGCAAAGCAGCTGATTTGATCTCTTCTCAATATACAACGTATTTAAAGTGTGCATTTCTGTGCATATTCACAGGCGCTTTTAATATCTACATACACAGATACTCATGCAGATTGCTAATTTGATGGTACATTTTTTAATCTTCTGCTTTTCCTCCCAAATGGTTGATCATCATCAGCTCTTCAAGTATGTGGACACGAAAGCAGCAATGTGCTGCTATGTAGCCATATTTAGTGAGATGATTTCTCAGGGTCAGAGAAAAATCCATTCTTATATTCARAAGGGACTTCCTATTTAAAGAGAAACAGAAGAACGGGGCAGAGCAAGTTATGCTCTTATGGAAAAATGTGGATGGGATTCTGTTGTATATGCAGAAGATTCAGGAAAATTTCCTCTCAGAGCTGAAGGTCTAAGAAGTAAGAAACCTCCTGAAATCAGTCCCATGTAAAGAACCAAGGGTTTCATCTGGCACTGCGGCACTGAGCTCCTCTAAGCACTTTAATACCAGTCCAGATCAAATGGTTCCAATCAGCATTTCCACGACCCACGCTCAAGGCAAGCAGGTGCCTACAGGCAACGCAGGCAGCTTCCCAGACAACAGGGATGGCTAAAAGGAAACCGTCTCATAGGACCAAAGAGAGATGGCAACAGTTTTCAACCGTTTTTTAACCAGTGCTCTGGTTATTGATGTCTTTGGATTAGTGGAGTTTGATTTTGTATTTAGATATTTAAAAAAAACCTCGGAGAACAAGAGAAAAAAATGCACTTAGGGGACAAAACATGCATCTAGTTRAAATCTGTTGAACATAAAAAATATTGTCTCTAATAATGTCTCTTGCATATGGGCTTGTGCTAAGCTAATGCATGACGGCTCTCCCACTGGACACAACCACTTCATGCTTCCAAGGGGTAATAAATAAAGTGTCACCRGCAAATGCAGGCTTGGTCCTCCTGGGAATTTAGCTAAGCCAAGTCTGTAGCCCAAAAGTGAGGCTGGGGCTGAATGATTAATTCATTTGGTGCCTGCTACTAGGAAGACCCAGAGGCCTTAGGTCATGAGGACGCTATTTCTAGCACTAGAATTGTATGAAATTATCATGAGGTGCAGATGGATAATGCATGAGAGGGCAGGGAGGGCCAGGCTCAGGCCGGCCTTTCTTGCACCTCGTGGTGCACACAGTATTCTGCCTGATTTTTTGCCAGTCCTTCGCAACCTCAAGCAAAAGAACACGGGGACACGCACTGTCCTCTGGAGAGCTGCAAACCCCAGGGTCACCTTTCCCCTTTGTGCAAATCTCCMAACAGAGGAGCCAAGCTAAAAATCAGCTAGTTTTCTCCCTGTGTTAAAATATCTCCAGTTACACAGGACAAACACAAAACATCCAGAAGGAAATTAAACTGAAAAAATTACACAGTTCTCTTACAGTTGTCCAGTTATGCAGGAAAACGTGTGAAGCTGCATGCTTAACTTAGACTTGACAATCCTGTGATAATTTGACTTGATTTTAGGAGATACAGATTTTTTCCTCTTTCCCCTGTGGACAATAATTATAATTTATTGCATTGCTTCCCTGAAACATTGTAATAAAATATTAAGATGACTGTAAGCAGTGAAAGGTCATCACTTACGTTATGCTCAGTGGAGCAGGGTAAAACCTAATTAATCCGYACAAAATTAAATATATATTTTTAAAAATGACATCTTCCTACTACATAATTGGTTTAATGAACAGGAATTTGAATCWAAATGCAAACTGGCCAACAAAAGGTTGTCCATAAATTAACACAAAATTAGTGATTGATTTGAGTGAGCAATATCCTAAGCACTTCAAGCGCTGTTGTTCAAAGGTATCTGTGAGACAATATTCTCTTTTTAATCTTAATAAAGTAAGACACTATTTACATTTTCCCTTGTACTTGGAGTTAAAAACCATGTGTCCCAACCAGCCAAATGATAATAATAATTTCCTACATTTAATTAAAAAATAGATGAGATCAGTTTATTTAAACTGGCACTTGAAGCAAGCAATTAAGTGCTTCTCTAAAGAGGCCTGTGCTGTAAACGTGCTGTAAAATAGCACAATAGGTCTCCAGTAGCAGACAGGAGCTTGCAGGCATTGCTTTAATACAAATATGCTCTTTAAGAATATTGGGAGGCATTTCCACTCTCTCTGGGGCACTTACATTAACGCAGCCTATTATCTGTTCTTATTACCCTGCATTAAGCATGCAATTAATTGGTACTGTGTAGTGGATTATGGAAACACTTGGGGCTGATCGGGATTTGTCGCTGTATTTTGCAGCAGCAGCTCCTGCAGTTTCCCAAGTTTGGGATGCTGGATTTGCAAGATTCTCTCTCAGCAGGTCCTCCAAGCGAGAATTCCCATTTCTTGATTTTTTTCAGCCACTTTGAATCTACTAGAACCTGTGCTGCTGTTACAACGAGCAGAGCCCATGCAGCAAATGGAGAGGGGACCACAGCAATAACCCRCCCCACTGAACCACACCTCGGGGCAAACTCACACAGCTCCTTTGCCACGGTAGCAGTAAGAACTGCTGTTCTTTAGACTACTTAAATGGGTGTAGAAAAAGATCACCTCCAAACAATATTCACACCATACAGCTGCTCTCCTTCCATKGCCTCAGGACTTCTTTTTCACCCGCAAAATTAATACACAAGACGGCTCCAGTGATGCCCAGATAAGAGTTATATCCTTCTCGTCTGCCTTGGTATACAGTTCCCTCATGGGGAACAGCATCCTGCTTTCCAGTACGCTCAGCAAATATTAAAATTCTTGTAAGGATTTACAAATGCACATCCACATACACCACAGCRCAGCAAAGTAACATAACACTCATGTGAACTGCACGCTCTGCCTCAGGCATTTTCACTTTGTGTAACTTAAGATATGCATCTGCCTCTAAAATAAAATCCCATCCTATTCTTCCAGCTTCATCGAAGCCGTCTACTGATCCTCCTCCTCTCTGGCGCTTGCCACTCTCATTTATTTTCCAGTCGATGATCTTCCACCTTCTTCATTTCCATCGACAGCCCCACACGCACCCGGTGAATCTCCAAATTGCTTTTGCCATGTGTTAGCATTAATAATAAATGAGACCAGCTGATTGCTCCAAGTGACCTATTATCATGTCAGGGCAGAGATGAACCAGAGTGAGGACAGGATTCATTTCTGAACCTCCAATTCCAGTACCAAGGTTCAGCACCAAGACATCATTAACAACATAAACCTTTTTCTCTCAAGAGATCTATTTCTTTTGAGAGGTGTCCAGAACAGTCCCAGGGTCTGTAAAGCACTTTTTAACCATGCTCAGGGCTTTATAAATGTTAACTATCATGTTCTCCTTTAGTATGTGATATTTCTCATTTTTTTTGACATTTAAGTACCATCCAGCACTTATTAATAATCACAAGCAGAAAGAGAATGGAAAAAGGAAAGATATATTAGCATGAAGGATTAAGGAAAATGAATACATATAAGAAAGAAAAAAGAATAACATGCTGGGATACAAAGGGATGCCACAGAGCCCAGTAGGAGGGACTGTGTTCATTAGGTGTTGATGTAACGGGTTTAAATAAAATTGAATAAAATCCAATTTAATGCTAAAATAAAAAGACCTGAATAATCAGCTAGGGAACAAAATGGGTTTCTGCCTCTGAGAGGTCAGATCATTGGTTGACCGACAACAGCTGCAGAGGGGCRGACAGCAGAGACCTGCAAAAATGAAAAATGACAGCGTTACATCAAGGCTGGTGGTTCCTCCAAACCTTCCTTGCCTCCACTCTTATTCTTCCAGCAGAAAAGTTATCTTCTAACACAAACAAGGAGCACTTATCACAGATGTCATAMCACGGTTGGGATCTTATTAATTTTTACCATGTCTTAAATTACGCTAGCTGCTATGTGTGTGATCCTAAGACAGTGCTACACAATTTTACAGGAATAATTAATACTTTGGCAAGCAGGGGATATATTCTCCCACTGAGAAAAAGCAAACAAACAAGGAACGACAGCTCATAAATTTATTCCATGTCATGAGAGAAGCTTTCCTGAAGATCACGCTACAGAGTTCGTTATCAGCCTCCTGCTAATGCAGGACTCCCTGCTTTCAAAGCTATTTAAGGATGAGTAACTCCATGTTACATGTATTTCCTCAAACTTGCCCTAGGCTACATGAAAAATGAGAATCTTTAACCAGTTGAGGGAATTTTCAGTTCAACCAACTATTTCTTTAGGATGCAAAATCACACCGAGTTGTGTCACAAGAACTGAAACAACCCCAAACCTATAAAAATCCCATATTCTCTCATGCCCTGGCATATAAAAAGTATGGGCACGTTCATCCTCTGATGGCAATTTAGAGAAGCAAAGGTCAATATCTGAGAAGTTAAAATGCATCACACAATGACATGTTACTTCACGCTCAATTAACAGCCTTTGTGCCCATTTTCTATCACCCTGCTTTAGTCAAAGCACAGGCTCCCTGCACCTATACATCTACAGAAGGCAAGAGCTTTCCTAACAGTCATTCTATGTCCGCAGGGTCAGGGTATTTTTAAGCAARCAAATCACTCTTTCCATCCCCTGGGTGCTAACAGCAGCACCTGGGAAATGAGTGCGTTGGTAGCACTTCCATTCGGCTGCTGCGCGGCTACGAGCGGTGACCCCATCCTCAGCAAGGGCCTCGCTGCTTGGGCAGCCCCATTGAGGGGAAAAACCTGCCTATGGCTATTGGAGACCATCTCTGAAGCACCTCTGCCTTGTGTCTGGTATCATTTCAATCGTACTTGGCTTCCAGCAATGCTCATGGGTGATTTCATCCCACCACGAGGCGCAGCAGGAACTCCCTGGTCAGGGACAAAGTGTTCTTTGTTTGGGACTCAAAGAGGGGCCTCCAAGACGAGTTACAGATGTGATCTCTCTGCACGGGTTACAGTGGTGTGTTTTTTCATCAGAACACTTATTCCTGCGGTCTGTCTAGATGGGGAATATATAACCTACATTCAGATGTTCCACTCCAAAGCATTCCCATTAAACATTTGCAGCAGTTCTGCACTAGCTTAAGAAACAGCTGCACGATCTTTCACACTGTCCTGTCTCAAACATATTTCAGATCAGGATGTCATTATGCAATGCCACCTTTCTATCTAGCTCCATAAGGTCTTTCACTCTCCACCACTAGCATATACCATGAGAAACTCYACAGTATGAAGAAAGGAGCATTTAACCACATCTAGAAACACAAAAGATTTAAGTATCTGGGTGATTCTTCTCTACAAGGAAAGGGAACCAAGAGCCTCTCCAGGACTGAGTCTCCAGGACTCAGGAGTTTGTTTGCTAAGTCTCCTTTGATCCAGTATCCCCGTGTCCCAGTATCTTTATCAATTTAAAACAGTGGTAGATATCTGAACCATGGGCTGTCGGCAGCCCTGTCTCTCCTTCTTGCACAGCAGTGTCAGCAGGGCCAGGAAACACCAAACAGATTCTTGTGGAGCAGTGGGGASTTATTTACTCACTCCCCATCATCTCAGACTCGCTGTAGCAGACTGACAGAATATGGCTGATCGTGGATTGATTTATCAAAGAGAAGTCTGTGGAACCCATTACTGAAAATGGCTCCGCTGAAGGGAAAAACCAGAGCAGAGTCCATTACAAACAATAACGGGCATTCAGGACTAACTCATCTGTGAACGCACTACATAAATACACGGGCTAGATCCTCTTTGCTCGGTTATTGTCCTACRTGGTGGTGCAGGGTAATTTCATACACTCTCTGTGTATGAAAAAACCTGACTCAAGCCTGTGGCGAGCCTGAAGTGTTGCTCTTCTCAACCCCTTCCTCATTCACGTTCCAAGAAAAAGCCCTGACCTTTCTGGTTCCAGCTTTCCCCTCGAGTCAGCTGTTTTGCTTGCCCACCACAGTGGCATGGGAAGGGGCCAGTGACTCTTTCCCACTCAAGAAGATGATGAGGTGGAAACAACAGCAAAAAAAAAAAAAGTAGACTTGTTGCCATGGAAAYCMGAACTGGGTGAATTTATGAATCCTGGGAAAATCCTGTCYGTTTATAACAAAGCCTGAGGTGGACAAGGACTCACTTTGGGGAATCAGACACCTACGAGCACAGCTCACGCCGCGGTGCACAAAGTACGTAATTATTTCCTGTAACACGGCATGATCCCACCAGGCTCTGAGGTACTCCTGGTTGGGAAAGGGAGGCAGACAGCCCGCAGCAGCCGTAGAAACCTCCTGTTCTTCCCGAGGGGCAGGAGGTACCACGTTAGAGGCAGCTTCGGCAGCAGCCCCGCACTCGTGCCCATGGTCTCCAGCTGAGAGGGCTTCCCCGCTCACCTTCCTTCCCCCGACTTCTGCATCTCCTCATCTTGCACGGGGCAGCTGCCAGGCCAGCCTAAAGCCTGGGTGGGATGCGTTGGCTTGGACTGTGATCCGTGACCTACCTCCTGCTTAAAGCCAGTAAAAACCCCACTGTGCTCCTTGTTCATGTAGTAGATACCAGGGCCCAAGCTGCGAAAAGCCTGTCTGACCCTCACGGCCGCCCATTTTGCTGCACAGAATGCATGGATTTATGGTTTGAGATCATTTGTTGTTAATGACGGTTTCACTCAAACAGAACAGGTCRACATAACTTGAAAACAGCTAATAAAGAGACAGCTCTGGAAAGCGTCTGAGAGACAGATCTTTTGTGAAGGCCCCGGACTATCCACACRTGGGATAAAGAGAGAAGGTGGAAGCAATTTCCTGTCCCACCTTCCTCTCAGGGCCGACCTGTCCTGTTCCTGTCCTGCCCCAGCAGCTGGACCACACAGAAGGGTGACCCGGGAGAAGCCTTGTGCAGCCCTGTGCTTTGAAATGAGCTGCGACCCACTTGGGGTGAGCTGGCAATGGAAACAGGGCTGCACAAAACTGAAGGAACGAGGACTGCATCCGCTGGGAGAAGGGATGAGGCAGGAACTGCTTCGGCTCTTTCATCTGGTATCTTCTACCATCTTCGCTTGGAGCAGAGATCACAGAAATGAGCAATCAGTGACAGCCAGGTCCTCAGTAATGTGCACTGCTCAGCATGATCATCCCATCCCACCCCACCCCACCCCATCCCATCCCATCCCATCCCATCCCATCCCATCCCACCCCATCCCGGGCACCTCTTTGCTCAGTGAAAGCTAAGCGCAGGATTTAGGACTTTGCTGGACTATGTTTATTAACACATACCCCACTTGAACCTGGGCAGAAATGAGAGGGGAGCAGAAGATCACAAGAACAGTTACACTGGAAAATAAACTACATTGCACACAAAGAAAACTAATCGCTAGGATCAAGCACACATGGCAGGAATGAGGCTAGTGGTAAGGGGTGGGGGGAACTGTAAATAACAATTAAATGTGTGCAATTGATATGTGTAGCTGCACAAACACTCCCAAAAGGCAAGATTTATTTAATGGCTCCCAAAATCTCACAAGCCCTGATCATGTTTCCATCACTTCTTTTCAAAATCTAAGAGCTCATCACGCAGCAGATGACAAAACACTGGTTTCTTGTTACATGTGGGTGTAAACACTCTACAATGCCAAGAAACACAGCTGTCCTGCTGAAAAAGACTTCCTTCATTGGTAACGACACATCTAAGATGTTTATAAGGGTTTTTCTCCCACTGTTTGAAGAAAGAGAGAGAGTCTGTGCGTATGACAGAGATGAACAGGGGTGAAAATGGGTTCAAGAACGTTRCAGAGTTCTCTCATCGCCTACTCAACCATTTTCTGTTTGCTGAATATAATGCTCTAAAATTGTTTTATTTCCTCACTCTTTTTCTACCTTATCGTCCCTTCTGGTGGTAACACTCCCAGGGGTTGAGACCAGGAGACCAAAGCAGCATAAGCCCACTCATGTGCACMGAACTACGTTCATTTCCCAAAATCCAAACCACATTTTTTATTTCATTCCAACTATGCCCAGGCTAAGCAGAAAATACACAGAAGTGGTTGCTTATAGTTTGTAAGCATCATAGATTGCACGTCTCAAGAAAAGGTTCTCTTGTTAAGGATGATTTGCCCTGTTCAATTTAATCTGATTTATACAAAGATTGTAGCAGATGGTTTCTTAAAGTATGGGATCTCGTACTCCAACCTGGGTCACCGGTATTGTTATGAAATAAGTTATAAATACCACAACTCTGTTAGAAGTAGGTTAATGTGGCTAGTCTAAGTATTAAACACTGGAAATTGGGAAATGTGGCTGATGGTTCATGGTGGCTTAACCAGCTAGTCTTGTCACTGGCTGGACCTAGGGAATCTGAAGGCAGAGAAACATTAAGCTTTTGTGTTATTCCTACTTACATAACTGAGAAATGCCGGGTTGTCTGTTCTTCATTTTTATCTTTAAGATTTATAGCTATGGTACTTAAATGTCTATGTTTCCAAGCACAAGCTTGTTTCATCCCTTTTTAAGGCCCACTCCTACCCTGCCAACTCCKGAGAACAACCTCTCTAGTGCCACTCTAGTGACTTAAAAGGAGGCACAGCCCAGGCATGTGTTCAATCAAAAGAGGTTCAACCTGCACGGAGGTGTGGATGTGGCTCCACGCTGTTTTTGTCCTTTCTGAGGGACTTTGCCATGCACAGCCCCTGACAGTGGAAGGGAAATGGTTTTTCACACATCAGTATCAGCAATACCTGCACTTCCTTCTGAATACAAAGCTGTGAAAAAGGTTGAGATGAAATATAAGCCTCAAACAAAGATTTTTATATATAAATATCCTGTAAGCATCAGTCTGAGTTTCTTACAGAACTATTTGTCATACTTGGTGAGTTACAAGCAATAATGTGCACTACCTTTCTAGTGCCTGTGCTGTCAAACTCCTGGAGAACAACAAGACAAAGGACAGTTAAAAATACTTGCTCATGGCAACAGACGCTGCATATAATCACGAATGCTGCAATTCCACCAATGTTCCATTCAAGCAAACAACTGGAAACACTGCAAATGTCGACCAGTGGTGCAAGTCAGATTTATGCAAAAGTTAATGTGAAAATTATGAAAATAATGAAAATAAAAAATAATGAAAAAAATGCCTATCTCATATGGTTTTCATCCATAGAGAACTTGGTGAGAGAACCTTCTCCTGCCCCCAACAAAAACTCTCAGTGATTCCTCCCAGAGAGGGCTCTGGCAAGGTATCTGCCAGCACCTCCCCACTAAGCAAACCGGCTCTGCTACGAGGGGTCTATCCCATCTGAGGGACGTTTTCCAAGACACTGCACATTATCGCTTTTGCTCGCAAACAGAATCACCTCTACAGTGCCCATTTTCTTTCTTTCCCTTTAGAAAAGGGAGACCGCTACTAACAGGCCAAGGTCTTTGTAAAGAGAAGTGCAAAGGCTCTTGCAAAACTCACAACTTCCTTTCTGACTACCTAAGCTCTTATTATGCTGAGACCTTTTTTTARCCATATTTGGCAATCTCATAAAAAAGAGAAGACAAATCAGGTGAGTAACTGTAAGGCAGGAGACGTCAGAGGAGGAAAGACGAGAGAAGCCAATTAAATGCAGAGCTGAACAATACATGTAGAAAAGAGCAGAAAGGTTTGCACTATAGCTTTTATAGGCAAGTTCTGTGCTGAGCTCCCACTACAAGACAATCACTAGTCCAAGGCTGCAGTTAGTTTCAAATAACAACATTTTTGCAGGATTTAATTTACGGTGACTATAAATGGTTTGTAAAAATTCAAATCTATAACCRAAGTAGTAAATATATAGTCAAACAGCATTAAAAAGAGATACTGTTAMGACTGTTGTCTTAACTAGACCCTAAAACAGAAGCAAGGTTCATTTATAATTTAACTCCACTGTCYCCAAAAGATTGTTTGATCTATTCTGCAAGTGCCAAAGTTCTCCAATATAATTTAACCAAGATGCTGAGTAGTAATTGAAAAGCTAAAAGCACGGGGGAAGGTGCACTGCATCAGAGGGAAATAAGATTTATTCCCTGTATCACTGCCACTTAGAGTGACTACCTTAACACATGCTGATGGGGGCTGATGAGGAGCAGAATTTCTGACTAGATAGGGTAAGAAATATTTTTTTTTTAAAAAAAAAAGCAATCTAAGTAAAATAGATCCACCTGATACAAATGCATAGAATGCTAAACACATCATTTACATTCTTAAATGTAATGTAAAGGTTAAGTTGTGACCTTGTAATAGAGAATTTCCTTAAAATGAAAAGCAGAACTACTGATTTTAGAATTATCTGAAATGAAAGCAAGTTACTTTTTTTATAGTTTTGGCAAATAAGTAGAACCCCAGCCACATCAATATGTGGAAGTCTAAAGAATACTTTTTAATAAAGCATTTTTTTTTCTGTCTGACTCTGCAAATACACACTTATCACCAGTTCACAACAGTAGCCACAAGTGTTTCCTGAACTTTGTTGTTTCTACTTTCTTCCTCTTTTTCTCGTACCAGCATATCCTTGAATGTCCTTAAAAGGCTTCTTAGTGCCTTCTCTCTTTCTTACTGGTGGAAGCAAAGTGCCTTGAGAGACCTAATTAGTTCAACTAGAGCATCTCAAAATACACTAGAGGAAGTGACTAGTCATTTAAAGAGTGTTGCACATTATTGCCCCTATGGAGCAGGTTTCTGGCTTGACAGTATATATCGTCGGTAGAGAAAAAAGCTACMGAAGGGTGTTAAACTGTGCTGTGAAAATTCTCCCACAGTAGGTGAATAATCTAGGCAATTTAGGATTGGGATCTTGTGGTGCTGAGAGTATGTCTACACTGCAGACTACAGCCTAGTGCTGCAGGCAAGCTACCAAAACCCATGCAGTAAAGCAGTAGGTAACTGCCAGGCTGGGAAAACGGGCCCAGAGTCTGTAGAGTCACCTCTATTGCCGACTAGGAAGACGGGAATGAAAGAGGACGATGCATCATGCGTTGTCTTTGCAGAAGTGGCTGGTTGGAGTCAYGGGAAGCCGGGTGCCTCTCCGTAGTTTTGGACTGATCCTGAGCTGTTGAGCTCGAGATGAACCCGCTGCATCTTTGTGAAGACATCGGCGCCTTCCATCAGTCCTGCTGTGAGGTCAGGGTGGAATCCCTCGTCCTGTATTTCCAGACTGAGAACAGGTCTTAAAAGGAGAGCTACAAAATGCAGCCTGAAGGAAGCAAAAGCCAAGTGCACGTGAAATAAAACATCCATGGAACTACTGATCTTCAAGAGTAGGTTAAAGAAAAACCTGGCCTCAAATCAAAAATTCTGCTTTCTCTCATTTTACAGGCTTCGTTTTTCTCCTCACAGACACCASCCTGAAATTTATAATTAATAACAGTTGAAACCCGACCATTGGAACAGACTTGCACCAGGAAAGCCCCTACRCAGCCTAGGGAGGGGGTGTCACCAGCAGTGGAGGTTCATCCTCCTTGGCCAAACTGCMTTCCCAGAGTTCGTGTAGAAGAAATGAGAACAATTCCCTAGGAGAGTTGTCACTTTTGGGCACACGTTGTCGATGAACCCGGGGATCCAAGCACCCTTTCCACCCCATTACAGGCTACACAGGCACCTTTCTTAACATGCTGTGCCATCTCGTGGTCGAATTMGTCTAGAGCAGCTCCTGGCGTAATTCTGCTGGATTTGAGCGGACATCCCATCGACTTCCCATCCGTTTAATCCGTTTTACTTGCTACGCCCCAACAATCTTGAAGCTTCACGTGATTCGGGCGTTGCAGAGCACAAMCCAACACCCATATGGGCTTATTATAGCCCAGCTTGTACTTCTGGCCTTCCCAAACGTCGTCTCTAGCTCGGCGTTGACTGCAAGCAGAGTATTTTAAATGGTTGTTACGAAGTGTTGAATACTAGGAAGGCTGAAGGGCTCGCGGGGAACCAGCACACACAGGCCGGGTGGACGAGCCCTGCATGGGAAGCCAAGGAACCATTCCCTAAACCTCACCTTGGCCTTCATCTCCCGGCCCATGGACTGGTCTTGTTTTTCTAGTAGTGTCAGTGAGGTTCGGCCCTTGCAATGAGCTGGTTTTGTGTTTCCACTTATGAGGAGAAAAAAAAATAACTCCCACTTCGGGGTCTCTTTCTAGCCGCGTCCGTTGCTCCATGCTTGCCCTGTCAGCCTTCCTCCCCCTGTGTATGCAATATACCGGCACTCAGGGGCACGCAGACGCCCCTCAAATTACAAGGGAAAGGCAAAAAGCCGTTTTCGAGCGCAGAGCAGCGAGAAAGGC
Organism: Eudromia elegans; assembly: GCA_003342815.1. Taxonomy (NCBI): domain Eukaryota; kingdom Metazoa; phylum Chordata; class Aves; order Tinamiformes; family Tinamidae; genus Eudromia; species Eudromia elegans. The sequence continues at coordinate 395,712 of PTEX01000011.1, forward strand.
AACGAGTAACACAGCGAGAAACAAACGCGCCTCAATCACAGCGGCCGCCATCGCCGCGGCCGGGAGGCGGCGCCATTTCACAAGGCTGCCGGGAGGCGGCGCCATTTCGCGCTGCTGCCGGCTCCTCCCCGGGCCGGGCCGCGCCGCGCCGCGCCTCCATCGGGGCCGTAGTGGGCCGGGCCGGGCCGGGCCGGGCCGGGCCGCGGGGTGGAGTTCGCGGCGAGCCGGCGGCGTGCCGGTAAGGAGGGAGGCGAGCGGGGGCGCCGCGGCGGAGCCTTGCGCCGCCCTCCGCCGGGAGGACCCAAGCGGTCCGCGGAGCGTGGTGGGGGGGAGGGAAGGATCCAGCGCTCGGTGAAACGGGGAAAAACGCCCCAAGTGGCCCGTGACGTCGACTCGTTAAATTCAGCCTTAGTTAAGGGCAGGAAGCTGGAGCGGCCCGAGGCCTTGGGTTGCGATAGGGCCCTGGATGGTGCTGAGCGTGGTGCTGAGCCGGCGGCGGGAGCCCCCGCTCCATAGCTCCTTTTTATCTACTGTTATCTGCCTTTTCCTACTTTTCAGGAAGCAGGAGCAGACTGTGGCAGTAAACAAGAAGGGCCAGGGCTGCGGGGAACCTCGCTCCCATAGTTTGTCTTTTCCTGCCAGGAAGAGACAGCTTATCCCTTGTGGAATTCAGAAGAATTTTTATCTGTCTTTTCCCACCGTTCCCGCGAAGTCTCCCCACATGTTAAAAATATTAACATGGTTTTCTAGCATATTATTGTCCATTTCTGATACCTCCTTTCCTTTTACTTTTCCCCAGATAATTATTTGGAATTATTTATTCTTTTAACAAGTATTATTCAGTTTAATGATAGAGTTTATAGTGGTAAGCAAGGCCACACTGCTACGAATTCCAGCTCCCTTTTAAACAGGGTTGCAACACAAGGAGATGGGAAAACACCTTGTGCTCTCCAGCTCCATTTACTGAAGTGTCTGCATGTGCTTTTTCCTCCTCCTAACCCCCTTGTCACTACTATGAAATCTTAATAGGAATCAATAAAACCTTCAGAACAAGCACACGAGTTGCTAATGCGGAAGAACAGTGTGTTTCTGGCCTTTTATTTGACTTGAGCATAACAGATTTTTGGTTCTTATTTCAAAAAAAATATTTAAATAAAAGGTGCTCATAGTTAATGACCTTGGGAGATCTTGAGCAGTAGATTCTCCACTTGAGGAGTGTACAAATATACACTAAGTTAAACTGAACTGTTTAATGTGAGTGAATAGTGAGAGAAATCATAGCATTACTATTAAATAGTTAAAAAAGAGTCACAAAGTCTAATTCTGTGGATACCAGCTCTCACAATTTATCAATGAACATATGTGGTTGTATGTTATCAATGGTCTTGAGGCCTGTTCACAAATGTTTTGGTTACTTTGTATTTCTTGGCAGCTTTTGGGATGGCTTCTGAATTGTCTCCATAGCAAAACGTTCTCACGTGGTTTTCAGATATTTACGAGTGATGGTGCTTTAGTGTCATGTACTGCTTTGCTTCAGTCCATTAATGCATCGGAAAGATGCAACATAATCTGTCATAAACAATCTCTAATCAGGCAGTTCCCTTTGTGTTCCCAATGTATTCTGGCTGTCAGAGTCATGACCACTTTGTACAAGCTAATTTAATCATTAGATCCTATCGGTTTTTCCATTTTATAAGACTTGAATGAGGTTTAAATTGGTAGAAAGGGTGGTCCTTGCAAAGAGATGACAGCTGGTCATTTTTTTTGGAACTAATTAATGTTCACATATTTTTCTTTCAAATTCATTTAGCTTCTGTATTCATGGAGACCTACCACAGGTTTTAGTAGCTTATTAGAAAGCTAGTGAATTTCTTCTCTCACAAGACTTGCATAGGTCTGATGTGTCTTTTGCTGCCTTTGTGGTTCTCCTCTCTTTATGTTTTTTTCTTTTTCCTTTGATTTAGGTTCCCATTACCCTTTTTAAAAGATGGGAAATGCAGAAAGCAACGTCTATCAGAATCACCTTTCCAGATTTATTCCTGAAGAGCAGGCTGACATTGATGGAGTGTTTGATACCTTGTCAGGATCAAGTGGCACAGGAAGAGCGAAAAATGGAAAAGCGATGAAAAAAACTGTGTCTCTGGCAGCACTACAGGCAAGCAAATCTGTTGCGTATGTAATGTAGTGTATAGAGCCTGATTCCATAAAGGGATTAGAGATGTGCCAATAGAGGCTTCTATGGGATTGCTTGTTGCAGTTGAATAGCTAATGATATCTAGTTTTTCCTAACGATTTAAGGCTAATAATGACTATTGAATTTGAATTAATGTGTCTCTTAAATTTCAAAAACAAAAATATTTTTACAGAAACTAGAAAATAGAGCGGTCTTCCCCTATAGAGTCCATAGTGTGTGATTGTTTCCAGGTTTTCTTGCAAAGGTGTCACAAATTCCATTTGTATTTGATTATATTTTTCTTGGTTGCATCCCGCTTTTTAGTCTTTTTGTCTGTATCAGAAGGAGAGAGTTTATTTTACTTGATTAAGTGTCAGCAGCCTTTTTAGTTAATTAACATATATTATGCTCTCTGATTAACTTTGCATTCATTTTCTAATCAAGAAAGAAGAAAATGATTTGTTTAAATGTTTGAAATCTTCAGTTAGATCAGAATCAAAGTGACCAAATAAATGCAGTATTAAAAGTGCATTTTTATACACACTGCACAGTTAATAGAATCAGCTAAATTAAAACTCTTTGAAAGAGGCAGGAAGTTTTAAGGCACTGAGTATTACATTTGCACACAGACGGGCATTAACCTTGCTCCAGCCTGGCTTTTTATGAGCTCTCACCAGTCTGGAAACAGTGTTGCTGCTGTCCAGCCTTTCAGCCCTGATAGTTCTAAAACTGTGAACTTTTACTCAGTTGGGACCTGGAATAATTTCTCTTTCAAGCTTTGGCCCTAGCTTGAAGTGACCCTTGATGAACCTTTTCCTTTTCATCTCCTACCTTTTTACCTTGCCTAATTAAATGTAAATCTATTACAAGACTATTTGCATGTGACTAATTCCTTAGCCCAGTATTGCAGTGAAACACCTGCATAATCTGCATCTGTGTTCATGCCTGAGCTAGATTGCCTGTGTGATGGATTTAATCAGGCAATCATGTGATGACACTGATAGGGCACCATTCCCGAGCTGTTGTGATCTGCCTGGGCTCACACTTACCTATGAGGAAGCTGCCTGGCTTCTGCACCGGGATGCGGATGCATTGCATGGCTTGGGGAGCCCGCAAAGCAGGAATCACTAGGTACATACTCCCTTGAAACCATTTGAGACAAGGATTTTAAAATACCAGAGGGGTGAGTTTGTTAGATGCTTATTAAATCCTCCCCTTTTGCAGTCCTCTTCCCCTCCATGCAATCAGTCTATTCCCTGGAGTAGCTCTGAGCACAACAGAACAGTGCAGCAAAGTTGGCGGAGGATGGGAAAACGTGGGGAGTAGGCAGGTGATACTGACGTGTGAATTAAAAAGCCCTGAAGCGCAGTGCACATAATGATTTTCCCTGCTGCTTGTCTCACTTTAGGCTCATGTAGCACTTTTAGAAAGCCCCCTGGAGGCAGCTGTACCCCACCCCCAGGGCAGCTCCTGTCAGCAGAAAGCACTCTTAATATCTGTGGATGCCAATTCTGCTCCTGAATCAATGGGAGTTTTGCCATTGACGTCAACTGGACTTGGACATATTGGATCACACCCCGTGTGCACAGCAATAACCATCAGCGTGGGATAGGGACAGCCCTGGTGGCTTCAGGAGGAGGGAATGGAACCAGCCGTGGGTTGGTAATAGCAGCCCCATTGAAGAGAGCGCTTTTATGCAGGTAGAGCTCCATGAATGTCCCCAGTGGGCCTGTAAGAGTGAGGTGAAGTATTTAACATTATATTCAGTCCTCTGCACGGTGAGGACACTGCATAATCACATTCTAGTGCACGAGTGTGTTTTGTGCGTATTATTTTTAAACACTGCAATTATGTTGAATACTCTGAAAATTTCCTGGAAAAAGAGTCCAATCTTTCCCACAGTGCTATGATGTATGGTGGTGAATACAAATCAGAGTGCAATTCAAAGGGCCAGTCATGCAGCATAGGTAAATAAACTTTGATAACAATTCTCTTATATAAGTCAGATGGCTTAAATTGAACTTTCAATCAAACTTAAAAGTTTGATGCTTGAATTGGATATTGCCATGCAGTGAGAAACCTTTCAAAATTGTTTCTCAATGTGCATTTGTGTACAATGGGCTAAAACCAGCCTCACAAAAACTTTACTTTCCATTTATTTTTTAAAAATATGTTAGTTCCGCTACCAAAAGCAGAGTTTTTAATCAGTATARCTTAGTATTAAATCTTGGACTGTCAGAGCTGTAAACCTTTGCAAGAGTCATCTTGTAGAAGTCCTCTGCTAGTATCCTGTTAATGCTTTACAGCTTTCTTTTTAAAGTTCATGGCATTTTAGATTAACCGTACCRATTTAAATCATTAAATTACTTTGAAAGGGAGATTCTATAAATATTTGATGCTCTTTTTTTTCCTCCTGGAAAAACCCTCCTTTAACAAAAGTGTGTTTCTGTTGGTAAATATTTGGTGCATAAGCAGTATATTTTTGCAAAGATTAGCTGGAATATATTAGCTGTTCTTCATTTTCAAAATATGCTCTTTGCTGTATTTCTACTGCTAGGCCTATATGCAGGAACCATTGCCAGAGCAAATGATTGTTCGGCTGTACAATGGAATGAAAAGTATTGACCTGACTGGGAAGTCATCTGGACCAAGCGAGCAGATTGCCAAGGAGCAGTTTGTGATTTTTATGTCAAACCTCTTGAAAGGGAATGCAGAGGAGAAGATTACCATAATAATGAGAATGATCTCCAAGACAGAAGGGCCCGTGAAGGGCAAACAAATCCAAGAGGTAAAGAAACAGTTAAATGTGTGAATGTGATCCAGTGATAGGGGCTATAGGCAGCAGGAGCTGTGGGCTGCTCATTTGAAGGTGGTCCTAGGACTATGAGATTCAGAATAGAGATTTCTGGCTTTCTTCTCCATATCTCTGCCACTGACTTGCTGATMTTGGACAGTGTAAGCAAATCAGGTTGGATAGGAAAACCATTTTCTGACATTCTCCATGTGGACCTACCTGCTTTGAGAATCAGGATCTGGAATTTGGGGATCCCACTGTTGTCTTCATCTGAGGATTCASAAGCACCCTCTGAAAGGTGCAAAGAATGGCCAGAGTTCAGAGCTAGCAAAAGTTTYGGTGTGTTTGTCACATGCATCCTAGAACTGAGTTAAAAACACTTTACAGAGCAATTATGAGGCAGTTTTATCCCACTTAGGTGTGCAGCCCAGACTGAAGGGACACAGTTGGACCCCATATTTATGTCTTATCCAAATATTARAGCTATCTAACACTCTAACAGTTGTCCAATTTAAATGCAGTCCTCTGCTCACCTCACCAGTCTTCCTGCTGTGTTTTTGGTGGTGATAACATGGTCCTACAGGTGCAGGCTAGAGCTGAGAATGAAACATTTTTGTTTGCAAGTTGGGGATGTGGGGGTCTCACAAAACACTAATTCTCTACTGGCTCCTATTACAGCAAAATTTGCCCCTCCCCCCACTGCTTTATTTCACAGAGATGCTTTGTCAAGTAACATTTGAAAAGTGTCTTGGAAAAGGGTGCATTTTCAAAATCTGTGATGCTAATGTAGCACTTGTGTTCTTTCCAACTCTTCATAAGAAGGGGTTTTTCTCACTGGGATTGTGGTATCTGTAATGCTGAACTCTATTCCCAGAATTGTGTGGTGGGCTTTTGTAGCTCTTATCCACTTTATTGAAAAAAATATCCTAATAGTAATGTTTTAACCATTTAAGTTCACAGAGCATCTGATCACGTCTCTAGTCCATGTACTGAATTACAGGAAGGAACTGAAAGGTTGGAATCTGGAGAATACTAGAGATTATGCAAGTGGAGTCAAGGCTTTGGCTTCTCAGCTGCTCTCAGAACTGAAGCTTGCAGGTAAGCAGTGCTGGTGTACTGTGTGTCCCAGATGGCACAGAGCTTGCAGGATGGCTCATGTCACAAGGATTTTGCTCTTCGAGTCACACCTGCCTTGCATCTAAAYGGTGAAATCAGTATATAAAACCTGGTGGCTTGAGAGTGATTTAGGAATTATAGTTATTTTACCTWTCCAGGTTCCTTACCTAAATTCCTTTGAAATGCATGTTTAAATGGTCATGCAAAGCTCTTTGTCATGGAACGCTGGATTACTTTGCACTGCTGTGATGATGGATTTCATCATTTTACAAAGAAAATCCCRTATAATTAGGAGTTCATGTATTTTAGTCCTGTCAGCCCAACAAATGGACACCACTTGTACCAGCTAATTAATGTTCTCCTGTGTCTTATTATAYAGATGGGAAGAAACCTGTGGATCATCAGCTGCTGGAGGCCACTTTTGATCAAAATGTCATTGAGGACTGGGTATACCGAGTTCCACAGATCTCAACTTTCCTCAGTGTTGTCATCAGACAAGGCTTCCGGGTCTTGCATTCAATCCCTGACCAAGCCAAAGACGTAGTCAACCTGGTTCCAAGCTGCAAAGGCGCCAGAGGAAGAGGACTTACCAGTCTCTTTGACATCCCATCCATCATATACATCAACTCCCATTTGCCTTCAGAGTTGCAACATAAGTGGCGACTTTTATTTTCTTCTAGAGTTCATGGTGAGAGCTTCTCTCAGTTATGTGGCCATATTGTGAACAAAGGTTCCTGCATAATGATCCTAAAGGACTCAGATGGTTTTATCTTCGGTGGATTTGCATCTCGGCCCTGGGARGTGAAGCCACGGTTTCAAGGCGAGATTCACTTTTCTGCTCTTTTGCTGATATTTCATGGTTTGATGAACATTGTTTTTTCTGGGCATCTACAGGAATCCTGTGTGTTTAATGGATGCTGTTATTTTGTATATAATGTGACTCACATTCCCTGTACTTGAGTATTTTCTTATGGAAAAAATGGGGGKTTTTTTGGCAAGTGTGTAAAATACCTGCCACGTTATTCTTTCCTTGTGTGAAGTTAGGCCTGTTGCTTAAGAATGCTTGTCTGTTATTTGGTAAGAATTTYAAAATTACAAGCCTTAATGATCATGGAACAAATTCTCTTTTAAGTGAAAGCCGTCAACCTCTGGGGTTGCGTGGGTGAAAACGAAGGAAATTGAGCAGAGCAGGTGAATGAATGTTTAATTAACATGTCCAGCAGATGGCAATCCTCTGTCTCAGAAAACTGAGCCGAAGACCAGGCTAGGCCTCCTGGGCTGTCATAGCGCATTTTGTGCACTTCTGCCTTTCTTGAAGGTTCTAAAATTCTGTAGCAAAAGGTTCCTTTGGACAAACTGATTTTTTTGTTCTCTTGCAAACTTAAAGGAGAGGACTCTTCTCTTTTTTTTAACTCTTTGGAAGGAACTCTTATGCCAGTTGTCAAGAAGAAAATATTWTTGGCCCTGAATATCTGTCGTGCTGAGAAACCTCACTTTTGATATATTAAAAACTCATTAGTTCCTACACTTGATCAATATTTGATGATTGTTGCTTCACTCAATGTAGTATTTCATTATGTTAACTGGACAACATTTTAGTTTTTTAGTGATAGGATATTTCTTTACTGGCAGGGTCAGTCCTGTAGCGTACTGATGCACAGTACAGTACGATCATGCCACAGGCCACTCTGAATATAAAACTGGGCCTAATGAAATTKCTCTCTAAATCATTGAGCCCAAACATCTGTATATCTATAGAGTGAGCATAAAGGGAGTCTAGATTCATATCTTTTGTTTAAGTCTCGCAGTCAGCCAGCTGCAGTGACACGGTACAAGYCTGTGAGAGGTGAACCCTTACACAACAGTGTGCTGTCCCAGTCATGCCTCTGCTTCTGCTCTTGATCACAGCCATAGAATCCACTGATTCCTGTGACTCTGCACAGCAATAACTGAGAGCAAACAATAGGGCTATATCTTGATTAGGCATCAGGACTGGCTTTCAGAGATTGCAGATGCTGCCCTTGATTTATCCACCTACATTTCTTCAAGGATTTTTTCTTCTCCTGTTTGTAGTCCAGTTGCTGCTGGACCAGTTGTCTGACCTCAGGCTCTTTTTCTGTTTGCAGGTGACAACAAATGCTTTCTGTTTTCTGTTTTTCCCTCTCTTGCTGTGTACACATGCACTGGATACAATGACCACTACATGTATTTGAACCATGGCCAACAAACAATGCCAAATGGACTTGTAAGTACTAAGAAGTGACAATTTGGAAATGGGATTYGTGGTGATATCTGAACATGTCCCATGTTTTTACTTCTGCTGGTTTGAGTGGATTTATTTCATTTGTTATTCTCAGAGGAAGTTTTTCTCCTTTCTCTTTACTATTTGTGTCACTCTTATTACAGGGAGTTTATTTATACATTTATTTTTGCCTTAAAGTGTCTTCAATGAGCATAAAGTGTGAACTATGAATAACTATGCAGAACTGCTTACAGTAACCAAGAAAGTTTTGTCTTTCCCTTGTTTATACTGAAGTACTGGATCAGTTAAGATAGAATACATTTGTATCTGAGCCAAGCAGTTGGGCTCTGTGCAGGTTAGGTTTATGGAGATCCTGAGAAGAAACTTTTCTTGCAAGTATTTGCCCATCAGTTGTTCTCACTGCCACGCTGAATGCTTTGTAAAATTTGGAAGTCAGAGGAATGTAGTGTATGAGAGTTGTACGTAGTTCACTGCTGTTGTGTGGTTTCAGTGGCAGGAGTTCCCCTTACTGAAATCCGCTCATGAGCTTTCCAGATGCAGAGGACTTTCTACACASGCACAGCACTCCACGGCTTTTGAACCTTTTTGCAGGATTACATGCTCATAGCTCTGGGGCTTGCAGCAATRCATAATAAATTTGCTCACAAAGTACCTCAGACTACCTTACTTCTTAATGTGGATGCTTTTTATAAACAAAAGAGGCAGTTAAACCTGGTACCTTCACCTCGTTTAAAACGGGACTATTAGTCACTAAACAAAAGTGAGACAGCTACATTTTTGCMACAAGACACAACTGAAGTGCTTGCAAATACTGATATTCTGCRATTCTACTTGTAGGTGTGTAGCATAAGTACTGAAAGTAGCAATTTGTACTCCAGGTTTCATAACTTGCCCACTCTGTTTTATATGTGTRGTAAGAACTTCATACACTGCTCTCATTCACAGGGTATGGGTGGACAACATGATTACTTCGGACTCTGGATAGACAGCGACTATGGGAAAGGACACAGTAAAGCAAAACCTCGGTGCACCACCTACAACAGTCCTCAGCTGTCAGCTAAAGAGAATTTTACACTGGATGCGATGGAAGTTTGGGCAGTGGGAGATATCGCAGAAAGTGCAGTGGTAAGTGACAATAATATGTAGTTCAGGAAGAGAACTAGGTAACCCAAAAGACTCGTTTATCAGTAACTTTTATAACTTAATATTTTTACAGTAGATTATCATTGCAACTCCAATCTCAGCATTTTTTTATATGACAAAAGACATAATTTTGTATGCCAATTTAAGCAGCAAAGCTTTTATGTATCCTTAGAGACACAAAGCTTCCCAGAAATTTAGTGCATTCCTGTTCTATACTGTCTGTTATCTGTTTAACTAGTGAATAGATTTATAGTAGTCTCCCTGTGCCTGGCTTGTTTTTGGGAATGAGTAGGAGACCCCTTTCCAGTCTCCTCTGTCCCTGCAATTTATTCTCTTGTTAAACTGTCTGCTCTGCACAGGTGATTTTTCTTTTCATACTAAATTAATGTGTTCTCCCAATTCAATGGACACACAGCTATAAATGGAAACAGAGCTAATTGTTTACTGTGRCTGAACTTGAATCTCTTCTTCAGCAGAAGTTTACATCTGTACTTGAAACTGAGGTCAGATTAACCAGTGTATTCTGGCTGAATACACATGAAATACTCCGCTGTCCTCTTAGGAAGACTGTCTGCCTTATGTTACTGAGGTGATAACATCACTTGATAGATCCCTATGAATCTTAAATGCCTRCTTGGGAAGTACAAATACTTCATAKTGCCGAGCTTGCAAACCATGATGCTTGTAGACTTCTGAGTGTGACTGTTGCTTGTGACTTGTCAATTGTTTGTAATTACGTCTAAACTGACTAGATTTTTTTTTTTTCATTCTTAAGATGAAAAGTAAGAGCATCCTGGATGTAGATCCTGAAGCTCAAGCGTTATTGGAAATGATTGGAAAAACTCGGCAGAGTGAAGGTTTACGAGAACCTGTTGAAGATGATGATGATGGTAACTAAAGGAGCTTGAAGAACTCTTTTTTGCTCCTGAATGTTATTGTTCCTCGGACAGAATATTTTTTCTCGTATGTTTTCACATCTACTTAGGTATCTAGCATTAAGCTCAAGTTGAAATATTTATGAAATATGAAATATAAAATATGAAATATTTAGATATGAAATATGAAATATTTAGATACAAAAAAACAACCTGTTTGAATGGTTTTGTTTGGGAGGACAGAAAAAATAGCTAGGCATCTGTAAGTTCTAGCTGCATATGATYTCACTAGCATTCCTGATAGWTCCTCTCTGCATAGCTAATTAAAAMCAGGCATAAATTATTGACAAAACTACTTGTTTACTTAGAGCTTGATATATGTTTATATAAAGACTGCCCAAAACATTGATTAAGCTTCTCATACCTCAACTGAAAGTATTTCTGTGCCTGTGATGGGATTTGTCAGTGAGGCTTGCAGATTGTTAGCATGTCTTACATTTGTACATATAGAACAGTCCGAGGGATTCCCTATAAAGGATGTTGTTAATTTGCATTGCTGTACTTAAAATTGTAAATTTTGGAGTTTCTTAGTCTGATTTTAATAAGGTGACACCATTTATGCTGTGAGAGGTACAGAATTCTAAATATACAGCATCGACCTTTATAACACACTACATTTCTATGAATGTCACAATATTTTTCTGCAGAAATCAGTCCGTTGCCTTTTTAATTTACTAGAACAGAGCTATCAAAGTTGTTCAGTCATATTAAGAACACACTACCCCTGTGATCCTTGACCAAAGATACTCTAGCAGAAACTTTTAGGCAAGATAACTTTTTGTAGCCTCACTTGAGATAGAGGTGAAAAAATTAGTCTGTAAAATGGGATAGGTAGGAAACACCTGTAGTTAGTTAGGAATATCTGCACATAGCCTGAGAAAAAAAAAAATCGAACTTGTTTAATGAATGTTGCTGCACACTTTATTGCCACAGAATTAATGATCGCTGTGTTATTGATCACTGCATTATGAATAGCTGCAGTCTGAAAATTAACTAGTGGGTTGGGGTTTTTGTTCCTGTTCTGTTACTGGCTGTTCTCCATTCAAGGTCAAGTTGCGTAAAGTCTCTTGTGCTCAGGACTTTTTCTACTTGAACCCATTCCYATCTATCACTAATTACTTGTTTGACATTTCTATTTCTCTAAGTGATTAATTTGTCAAAAAAAAACCTCTAATTCTGCTAGGGATTGTCCTTTCCACCTTAGCAAATTGTGTTGGACTTAGAGGGAAAAAAACCACTATGTTTATTCATGATATTAGTCTGTATGACTAGCATTCTTTCTCCTCGTAAGGAAAAGGATTGTATCATAATGTCCTTTTTGGACTCGAATCAGTTTGTTGTAGAAAAGATCTGAATTTCCATGAAGCTTAGTGCAGTGCATACAATTTTTTATTGTGATTTCTGATCCTGGGGCTTTCATTCCCTATGCTATCCTACTGCACTTTCTTATTTGCACTCTTCTTTTTGTTCCCCCTCTTTCCCCCTCTGGCGCTTTTTCACAGAGCACTGGATTTCATCCTTTTAAATAATCTGCACTTGTGCCTTAATTTAGACCACACTTTTTTTTTTTTTTTTTTTTTTTTTTACAAATATTTATCCTTAAAAGGAGACATAAAGCAAACACTACAGCCCCAGATCCTAGAAGTCACCAGTGCATTTTGTTATCTGAACTAATGGATGAGACTTAGAAATTATGTGTTCTAGTATAGAGTATGCTGTGAAAGGCTCAAGGTAATCTCCTTGTATATGGTGTCTATTTGAATAAATCAGATAGATTTTCCTACGTGTTACAAACTTCAGAAACTAACTGTTAAAACAATCCTCAGTTAAAACTGAGCTTATGCAATTGTTTTCTCCTGTGTTTATTTTTAAAACTCTTTTAAGTGATATGCAAGAGAAACTTCTATAGAAAACAAATAAATGCATGATGCTTTCCGTAAGTGAGGTGATTTTTTTTTTGAATGTATTTTTGCACCTCTGTAAATGTGGTTTGTGGTGARTTTGTGTATGAGACTCCTATCTTCAACTTCAGGTTGTGTTAGTAGGCTGGGACAACAAGAAAACTGACAATATGGTGCTTTTAGTAAAAGTAGTACTTTTACTAGTAAGTACTAGAAAGTAGTACTTACTGGGAAAATACCAAATGGGRGATCATTTGGGTTTGCTTTTTATGTGTGGTTCTTAATCATTCGGTCCATCCAGCCAGTGGTGGAAGCCTCTCTGTGCTGCATGTTTGTGTAGACAAAGATGCACAGAAGATGTTAGGCCTGGGCTGAGCTGCAGCCTGAGGGCAGCGCTGTGTGGTTGTGAGTGATCTTCATTCCAATGCACACAAGAGGCTCCTCACACTAAATCCCTCCCCTGTTGTGTCCATTTCTCCCYGCTGTCTCCCATCTCATCCCCTCTGCTCCTGTTACTGAGCTGGCTACAGCAGCTCTTGACACAGGTCTCAGCTGTAGTTGAGAGCTGACAGCTAAGCTCTCACCTCTTCTTTTGTCATGTCTCCCACTTTGCCACCTTGRTGAAGCAAGGGTAGTTTGCCAGGAATCTAGAAACACTATGAATTGCCCACAGGAAAATAGCTCCTAGTAAAAGCTCCTTTTTTCCATTCTTCCTACTTAAAAACTAAGTAAAGGTTTGAATCAAGAGTCTCTCTCAAATACTTCTCTGTAACACTTTAAAACATAGGTTTTTATTAATAAAAATCATTGTGATAAAATAAATAAAATTTTAGTTTATGCACAGTAGTTTTTTTTTCTGTGCAGGTATGAAACTGCGTTGTTTTATCTGGTGCTCTCCCTCCATTCTTCACAKTAAGATCAGAGTGTTATAAAAATGTAAGTGATCTCGGTTTAAACAGGAGCAGCTCCATAGGTCCCTGCAACCAGCTCCAAGAGTTGCCGCAGAGCGTTCAACAGAAGCAGACTCCAGAAGAGGGAAGACAGTCGACACAAATCCATGGAGCGGCTTCGGGAAGGAGGAGCCTCAGCAGCCGGCATCCCAGCTCCATGCCCAGGGCAGCCTCTCGGGACCCCACAGCTCTTGCGCTCAGGTGGGACATCCCTTTGTGCGCTCCGGGCGGYAGCAGCTTTTTTCCCCAAGTTTGACGAGCTCGGACACGATGAAAACTGAGGAAGCCAGGCCCATGAGGAAGAGCAGGTCTGGCAAGGAGAAGGAGCAGAGCAGTGGCACACAGGACCAGCTCCGTGTTGTGCAAACAAGAAGGGCCAGGTAAGGGCCTTCCTGCAGCAGGTGTTTGAACGGGTGCAATGACAGAGCTGCACAACCAGCTGAGACTTTGCAAGCTCATGACTTAGAGCAGTGACTGTAATCAGCAGCCTATGCACATACAGGCAGGTGGTATGGCCCACCTGATGGGTGGTGACTCCCACATTAATCACCTGGGCTCGCTGAACCCTGCCTCTAACAATACATCTAACGCAGATATGATACCATAGAGTATGGCAGAGTTTGCCTACGCTGACTGTGYGCATTGTGCTTCAACAAGGAAACAGTTACCGCACTATTTCGAAACACAGCGACTGTGCAATCATCTTAGGTAGCTTTCTTTATGGTAAAGCTTGGCACGTCTGCATTTACAGTCACTTATGTGCAGTAATTCACATTTCAAAACCCAGATGAGGATAATATCATTAAATATTAACATTTGCATATAGCTATATGTATATAGGTATGTGGGCTGTTGATTATTTTCTTTCACCAATGTTCTCGTGGGAGCTATTATGGAACAGCTGGACAAATCTCATCTGCTTTGTAAAGATTTTTAAAGAAAAAAAGCCTTACTTATTTTGTAACTTACCTAACACTCCTAAATTCTCCGTCTGGAAGATCTTTTGTAAGGGAGGGATGTATATAACAGCCAGCTGTCCCAAAAATGACCCAAGCACGGAGTACAAGAACATGCGGTTTCGAAAAAAACCTATCTCRGATATCAGCTTTGTCTAGAGAAGGGAGCAAAGAAAAGAAATGTAATACGTCCCAGTCTGCTCTGGTGCTTGAATGTCAAGCTGTTTCTTTGCAGATAAGATCTATTGCTTTTTGGAAAATTGCAGTTATGTGAATGGTAACTCAGAGCTGGATACAGTTGAAAGAGGAGTTACAGCTGAATTATGATGGTCAGTTTTATTTTAAAAGGGTGATAAAAATTGTACTGCTTCAAGTGACATTAGAAATCCTCTCGCTAGGCAAAATATTTACATGAATAATATTTATGTTAGTAGATTGAGACAAAAAAATATTGCTGACAGAGCAGTCGTTCATCTCACCTGAGAGCGGCATGTCAGGGCATTGAAGAGGTCAAAAAACACAAAACACGTGAAAGTCATGGTGGTGGTTCGGGGCGTTATGCCACTTTTGGGATTCTGAAAGCAGATGTGAAAATTTAGGTGCAATTTAAGAGGCTGCTTACAAAAAAATATGTCAATGCAATACAAGAATACATATTCTCTTTAAGGACTACAATCAACTTGAAGTCTAGGAAAGCAAATGATTAAGTCTAGCTCTAGCTGCAATGGTAGCATTCATTTCCCACTGCCAACTGGTGAGTTTACAATCTTATCAACAGGGTTTTAAATTCTTAGCATGGAATTTGACCACAGAGTCCTAAAATGTATTGATGTCTTGTACAAACCAGTGCGTGCAAAACTTGTGCCAGAGGAATACTTCATAAACATCATAAATAGGCAAGTATATTAGCTGGCTCTGTAAGAGAAGTTTTCACCACAAGCCTGTTTTTCCCTCTAGCCATCAATTACAAAGCTGCAAGAGCAGTAATCCTGGGTGAAGATTCATGTTCAAATTTCAGTATTCTCAGCGTGATCATTAATGAACACCATAATTAATCTGCAATGTGTTACTTCATACAGAGGTACAATACTGATGTGTGGTTTATCAAAGAGAAAAAAAAATCAGAATACTTTTTAGCTGACACTGTATTAACAGTCTTTRCTAACAGTAAATCGTGCTCATGTACCTGGCACTTGCATGCTAGCAGTGAAAAGCACCATGAAGCCTTGTAATGATATCGGGTAGTAGTTTTCCCCCTCTGGAGGGGCACTTCCAACCCAGAGCAGACCAAGGCTACACAGGCAGGCAGGAGCAGAGCCGGAGCTGACCCTGGTTTCCTAATCCTTCCTCCCTGAACATACTCCTCAAGTGCCACACGGGCTGCAGAGACAGCCCTTCGCTTTGGTCCCAGCCTTGATGGAAATCAGACCCGACTGCAGGCCCTGCTCACCTCTTTCCAGAAGACAAAGAGGGTTCCGCTGATGATAATTACAGCTGACATGAAGATTTTCAGGATCAACGATTTGCTGAGTATGGTGTCCGTAATGCAGCGAGGGGGCTGCTTGATAGCGTCCTTGTCAACAGGTTCAACTCCCAAACTGCCTCAAATGGAAGCAGAGCACCACGCTTAATTACCACGGATTATCCCAAAGGGTACTGCTGATGAGAGAGAATAGGTCTGGGGGGTGAAATCCTTTAAGACGGAGCATGAGAGGTACCAGTGTTGTGGCAGGGCTACAAAAGGACCAAATATGCCCAGGAGACCTACGTAAGGATCTATTTTTAGGTAATGAACTGCTAAAATGACATATTAGCCCACCACGGTGTGTCATAGCCCAGCCCAGAGGGAGAGCCAGTTCYGAGATTATGGCCAATGCCCCTTCCAAGATGGAACAGTTCTACGCAGCAGTTGAACGAAGTCGTAATGTCTTGTGATTTTGGAGAGAAAGGAGAGAGAAGAACAATTTGTCCCATCTGACACCATGTGATTGGTTCTTTCAGCAGAAATCATAAGAGCTTCTGTTCCAAAGCCAAATTCAGACATTTTAAAAATCAATGGTTACATCGAAGCTATTTTGAACATTTGAGTCTTCCATACCTCTGGGCTGGAGGCCCATCCATGATGATGTTAATCCATAAAATCTGCATAGCGTTGAGTGGATTCGGTAGGTTGAGCACTGTAGACAGAGTAATCAGACTCAAAGCTGAAATGCTCCTGCAAATCACAGCACAGGATTATTCTGGGTGGCCTCACCCAAACGGTGCTTCCACCAAGATCTGAGCAACCAAGAACTCACGTGCTAAGCTGGAACCGCACAAAGTTTTTGATGTTGTAAAATATTCCTTTTCCCTCTTCTATTGCATTCCTGGAAGGGAGAAGAAAAATAAATAAATAATTAACTATAATAACTAACTATAACTATTTTAAATTATGCTTCCTGTGAAACTCAAAAGACCTTTTTTTTGGTCTTTTCCAGTACTTTTTTCTGCTGGAATTCGGAGCTCAGCTTAGGCTAGGAGCACCAGTGCAGCTTCTTAGCTAAACGACTGAGGCTAAAAGAGTGGTAGATCTGCAGACGCTGTCTCCTAAAGCCAGGTCTCGGTTCGTCAAGCAGGCATGCGACCTGCTTATATCTTTACTCTGCCCACTGTGTCTGTTTGTTGTGAACCAACAGAGCGTTGCAAATTACACATCTTTCTTCYGAGCTTCCTGGATGCAGAACAAGTTAGGAACTACCAAGACTTGGAGGTGCTTTCAGGTCCCTACAGTCTACTATAAAAATGAGAAACCAGGGTATTTTTGGCATAGTCGCATAACAAACTTATTGCAATAGAAAGTAAGAAAGTAGTTGAAGAAAGTGCCTGRTTGAGAAGGAATCTGAACGTACATTACTGTGGAGAAGTCATCGTCCACGAGGATCATGTTAGCAGCCTCTTTGCTGACGTCTGTACCTGCTTGTCCCATTGCAATCCCAATATCAGCAGATTTAAGGGCCACGGCATCATTGACACCATCGCCTGTCATCGACACAATTGCACCAGCCCTTTGCAAAGCCTGTAGGGGTGGAGAGGTGAGAGACTGAAGCCAGGAGAAGACAAATAACTCCTTTTGGAAATCCTAGGATTTGCACTTAATTAGCAAAGAGCAAAGAGCAGTGTTGAGGCTACACAACAACTTCGAGCATCAAATGGACTTCAGCAGCTCACAAGTCTATGAACGATATGGAGGACAGGAAACAACCAAGTCTCAAAGATAGTAAAACTTAATGAGATTTTCAGGAGTGTTCAGACYTGTCTTCCAAGAAAAACACTAGTGACTTTGGGGTAAATATTACCAGTGCTCTAGCTTGGGTTTTATTGCCCTGTAGKGCAAGTCAGACTGTTTTTGGAAAGCCAGCAGGTCTCCTGGGAATTCCTGAGGCCCCCTCCCACCTCGGCAGGGTGAAGCACACGATGGTGTTGAGAGGCTCTTAGTACCTTTATGATTTTCAGCTTGTGCTTTGGACTTGTTCTGAAGAAGATGGAAACCTGCACAACAAAGGAAAAAAAATACAGTCATGGGTCACATAGATGCTGCTGGAGATGGAACTGGACTATGTTATTGTAATTAAAACCCATTACGTTCTTGACAATGGCTGTTAGCTCTGACTCTGCCATTCGATCGAGCTCTTCCCCAGACATGGCTTTCAGCTTCCCATTGCAGAGACCAATATTCTGTCCTGCAAAAAAAAGCCTGGAATGACATTTGGCCTTCAGCTCTGCAAGAGGACATTTACATTCCCTTCAATGGAAAAATAAAATGTCAGTTAATGAGACTGAGATTTAAAGCCTATACTGCACACAMAAAAAGAACAATAAAGATGATGAATAAGTGACACTTGACTGACTGGACATACAGAATAGAGATTTGTAGGAGCAAAGTTCATTCTGGTACCTATAGCCACGGCAGTTTCCAGAGCATCTCCAGTTATCATCTTCACTGAWACACCAGACTCGAGAAGGACTTGAACAGCTTCTCTCACTCCAGCCCTAGGGGGATCRATTATTCCAACCAGMCCTAAAAATGTTAGTCTGCCCAGTTCTGGACCTGAGGCCAAAGCAAGTACTAGAAAAAAAGAGAGRRAAAAAAWAGGCTGTATTAAAATGCACATTAAAAATGAGCATTTAGAGAGGATCCTAAGTTTTCAGCTGAAAAGATGATTAAACCAGATATTCCAGTCTTGTACAGGTATAAAAATCTGCTCCACTTGGAAGAACATGAGTTCAGATGGATCAGTGCACTTCTGCTTCACGTTCATGTCTCTCAGGACTTGCATCTGTCCAGTTTAAGTTTATCTACCGAGTCTTGCCTGAACGCAGGAGGGTTAAACAGGGGTAGTGCAACGTTAGGGCAGACCCAACTGTACAACGCTAACATCCCTGCTGAGACATTTTTTATCTAACAAAAAGTGCAATGTAACTCCAGTTAAACTGGTGCCATCGTGTCAACATCACTCTGAACATTGCGTTCCTGTTCTTGGTGCCGAACCGTATCCTTCAGCAGCCAAATAACTCAAGGATGTTTTGCAGGGGTTTGTGTCCGTGTTTCTTTGATGGCTGAAGCACAGACTCACAGCAGCTACCTGAGCTAATTGCTTTTCTTCAGAGCAGCAATTTGCCTTTCACAGCAAAAGATRACTCCAATACTACCAGGCCAACTTCATGCATGAGCTACTAACCACAAGACACAGGCCTGGAGAATATATATATATTAACAATACCTTCTTCCAGAGTTTGCTGCCAAGACTTGTTCTCACCTACTTATATCCTGGGAACGRGCACAAGAGAAAGTGTCTTTATTATGGGGTGAAAAGTCTTCATGTGCTTTTGAAATGATGTTTCTAGTGATGAAGGCGCTGAGATGTGTGTGAGAACTTCAGTGGGTTGTGTGCTGACATGCAYGCAGGATCAAAGAAAAGATCATCAGACTTGGCCCAGAATTGAACCAAATGTCAAATAAAAATCCAAGGCAGGACARCAAATCATAGAATCATTMGRGTTGGAAAAGACCTTCAAGATYATCAAGTCCAACAGTAAACCCATCACCACTGTGCCTGCTAAACCTCAATCTGTCTTCAGTCTCCCAATGTGCTGCTTCATTTTTAGCCTTTGGGAGCTAAGAACACCCTGGCCAGATATTTTTTTCCTGCTTGACASTCTATCAACAGTTTGCATTAAAAAACACAGAAGCAAACGAACAGGGGGAGGAAAGAGGAGGAGGAGCAGGCAGCAGCACGCGCACAGCTGTACACATGCGTGAAGTGTGGAAGCCAAGACCCAATGGAGTTGGGAACACGGAGGCAGGACAACCTGCAAGCTCAAGGGACACAGGCTGCGGAGACTGACCTCGTAGGCCTGAGGATCCCATCCGTTTCTCTTCCTGCTGGTAGAAGGCTCTCTGCTGGGGCGTGAGCAGGAGGGAAATGCCCCCGCTGTTGTACATGGTACAGTGTTGAATAACTTCCTCAAAGGCTCCTTTCATAAAGTAAATATCTTCCTGGTCCTTTAAAGCAAGGAGATAATAGACTTTATGAAAAAGAGAGAAAAAGAGAATGTTTTCAAAATATAGAAGCACATAAAGCCTTACATCCTTGATGAAAGAGCTCTTTTGCCTTTTTTGTGAAATACCCATATGCATGTATAATTTATAGGAAGTGATATTTTTGCTATAACCGTTTTTTATGCTGGGCCATTGGAGAGACMGGCAGAACAGTCATGAAAAGGGTGGTGTCTTTTTAAAACGGAGAGCAGCATCAGCTAAGATTAACTCCTTAATCTGGTGAGGGGAAACCAGCTAACGATCCCTTCCAAACATTGTGCTTTTTCTTCTCCTGTGAGTTTTCACAGAAAAGCTTTTGTTTCTWTGCACAAACCAGTATAGGATAAGTATCATCTTCCTCCGTTCAAAGGCAGCATTGCAAGCTAGAATTACACCCAAACCAGGAATTTTGTAGTTTGCTCAGTTTTCCCCCTGACATAGTTAATTTTTGAAGGCCTTATTTGCTAAAGAGATCCCATTTCATACTCATTGTAGAGTTGCACAACTGGAAACACACAACCAGCAAACGGGGCTGTTTGCTTTACCTGGTTTTGCAGCATGCATTTTACAGCCATCCACTTTTGTTCAGAGCTAAATGGAATCTCCTTCTTTCTTATATAAAGATGTTTTATGTCAGTTAATTCCATCTAAAGTAAAATAAAAGAGCAGGGGGAAAATTAAAATGTACACGCTCAAAACTGTCTTCCATTTTGGTGCCTGATACAGAATAAGTTAAAATCGAGTTTGAAGCCCCCCCCATATTCTGTTATTCCTTGGCTAAGCACGAGGATGATTTTAACTTAGCATTTAGAGAAAAACAATGTTATTGTTTCACAAACTAGCACGGTTTCACCCTTACAGATGCACACGTCCAAGTGAGGAACCGGCAGATGTTTGCAGGTAATATTTCTGCAAAAATCATTTAATCAGCCAAATTTGTGCTTCACAGCCCGGCTGAGGTCTGTGCACCGCAGGCTGAGCGATGCTGATTAGATGATATGGTGAGGTGGTCCTCTTTATCAATGAGCATGAAGGGAAAAGGCAGCAGAAACGCTTCTTTTACACACTCTTAACCAGAAAAAAAAGCGAAAAGCTACCAAATGCCCTATTCCAGGGTGACCCTATGGCATAGTTTATGATACAGCTTKTTCTTTTTCTTTTTTTCCCTCTCCTCCTCCTGAATCCTTAATTGGAATCATGCAGAAAATATTAAACAAGCAGTCTGATGGGAGCCYGGAAGAAATCCATTATGCAGAGCAATTGCACAGATTAACCAAGCAAAACAATTATTACTGTTAATACAGARGCTCGGGGAAGATGTTTGTCTGCAGCAGCAGGTTTAAGTGGGAGAGATGGGCATATATGACCGTGGGGAGAAGAAACTAAAACCAGCGTGAAGACTTTAAAGGAGACTGCTCACGGCTTTCTAGCAATTGCAGCTTCGTTTTTATTTTTTCTTCTTTCATTAATTTTTGGGAAAGATCTGGAAATTTTTAAACCTTAGCAATCTTACCTTCATTGCAAGGGCAATAAGAGCTCCTTCTGTGGGCTGTCCAATTACATTATTATTCCTGATAATGGCATTATTAACCACACAGCCAGCCTAGAGGAAGTGACATAATTACATAGTTTATTTAAGCTAAATTCAAAGCTTCTTCATCTCTTTTAGTACAGTAAATGCAGATTGAAAGCAGACACATCCCCAATAAGAAATGTCACCAGATTTCAGATAGTCCAAATTCCRAAGAACCTTTGTCAAAAGAAGAACCAAGAAGTAGTTTGGTAGRTACCTCAGACTCTCCTGGAGTTTGTACCTCTGCTCCCTCCTACGTGTCTTATGCTTGCTACCTTCTACCAATAAGCTCCAGGTCTCTTACAAGAATTACTCAGATCCTTTCTAGAAGGATGCTCTAGCAAGGCAGTTCATTTTAGAGATATGAAAGTAATGTTTTTCCACACTCCTCACCCAATTTGATCTGTGAAAATTAAAAATCACATGCAGCTAAACAGGTTGGTTCACAATTTATACTTACCTCCACCAATTTCCCCACGGAGACATTGGAAAATTCCTTGAGAATCTCCTTCGATGGCAAAAGATAAACATTTCCTTCTCCATTGTAGCCCACCCCGCTAACCTGAGGAAAGAAAGAGCAAAGGTCTCAATATCAAGCAGGACCATCCTACTCTACGTGACAGATAACTCATGGGATTGGTAACTCAAACTCAAAGCAGTAAAGGTTGAAGTAAAAGAGAGTTGAGTCCTAATGGGTTTGAATGGCARAGTCCATGGAATTGCATGGTCCAATCCATACCTCTGCCTGGAACCCATCCGAGGTCACCAGTTGAGTCACYGTCATCTCGTTGGCTGTCAGGGTACCTGTCTTATCGGAGCAGATGACATTGCAGCAACCTAATGCAAGGAAGTTTCAATCAGAACTGACAAATAACACAGTTGTATAATGAGATTTGAGGTCTTAGAAGAGAGAGAATGCCTTATCCAGATGTTACTTAAACTGCACATGGCCACAAAAGGAAAAATATCCCAAGAAGTGGAGGTGTTTCCTAAGAGGAAGGTTGTTAAGAAAAAAAGTGAGGGGGAAAGGAATTGATTGCCCATCAGGRCCCCACTGCCACGGCCCGTTTGCAGGCTCACCCAAGGTCTCCACGATGGGCAGCTTCTTCACGATGACCCTTTTCTTGGCCATCCGGAGAACGCCCAGCACCAGCGTCACGGTGACCACGATGGGGAGGCCCTCGGGGATGGCAGCCACCGCCAGGCTGGGGACAGCGGGGAGACACAGCRGCTTCAACGGGCAGGTCTGACTGCCAAGCCACTAAAACGTGACACGGGGAGCCCATTTTCCTGCTTATTTGCGCACGTCTGGGGGGCAACAGGCCGCCYGCGCAGTGCAAACCACTGAAATTCCTTGGCACACAGTAAATGCAAAAGGRGGGCATTTATCCAGCCTTTAAACCTTCTTCTGGGCGATTTTGGCAGAGCAATTCCTCTTCTTCACATTGCCAAACAGTATTGATTTCTGGCTAAGCAGGGATTTAGGGGATGGGTTTCGTTTCATTTATCTAACTTGCTGAGGATGGAAGGTCAGTGCTCCTCGGCGTCGCTGCCTCTTTGTTGGCTCCTGGCCTCTGGCTGTACCTCCTTCCCTCTCCTACGCGTGAGTGGGAGCTGTGGATAGAAGGAACGAGCTCCCCAAACACGCCTGTGCTGCACGAGGAACGGGAGCATCATTAAACCCTGCACAAAGACCCTGTGCTAGAAGAATCCAGACACCGTCTGCCTCTGTCCCTCGGGGATCCCGTGGGTAACTCTGAGCACTTCAAGCACACAGARCGTAATCAAACAGGACTTTGAAACCCAGAGGCTTTTCTCCAAAAGCCGGACTTAAAATTCCCATTTAAAGTGACAAAAAGCAGGGAGCAGGTGGGCACTGAACTAGCCTGACTCCTTTGCAGTTCCCTCACCTGAGATTTTACTTCCATACCATCTTTTTATTCTTCTTAAGTGAATTATTTTAAAAGCTATGACAACATTGAACAACAGGTTTTATTGATACTACGAAAAACACATGGTTTATGGTGTTTGATTAAGGGGCTGTGCATGCATCTTCTGCCCTTAAAAGCACATTCTAATCTCTACATGTAAATGCAGTAAGAACAGCACAGGCTAATATTTGCTGTTGCTACCCTCCCACTAAATTCATAGTGCTCATAGTTAGGGACATTCACGGCAAGATGAAGTGGAAATTGCTGTGAAATTTTTTTCAACTACCTCATTCAAAGGTAATAATGAAAAAAGATCTGAATTTAACATCTCTCCAAGATCAGATAAATTCCTCCATTTTTTTTTTCCTCTGCTGAAGACTGTAGTAAAGTTCACATTAATTCTGCAAGATCAATATAAGTTTTTAAAGAGTCTTATGCAAGTTCTCTTTTGTGAGGAGAAACATCCATTGTTTCGAATGGAGAAATCCCTGGGATAGATTTCATCATAACACAGAGAGAAGGGTGCTTTTCTCACCTAACTCCAATTGTGAACATGCTGAGAAGATGCTTCCCTTGCAACCAGCCAATGAGCATTATTAAACCTGCAGGAGAGAAAAAACAACAGATAAAAACAAAGAAAACCCTTAAGAAATACATGGGGAACTAAATACGTGATAAGGCCCCCTGATGCCTTCCTCCTGAATCTTCCTGCTGGGACCCTCCCAAGCCCAGGTCCCCCCATCACCAGGGGCGTTTGCAGAGAGGAGCCCTGGAGCACARCAGGTTTTAGGAGCTGACCATGGGGACAGGAGCATTTCCTTCGACTCACCGATTATGCCGAAGGAGAAGAGGGTGAGCTGCTTGCCCAGCCTATCCATGCTTTTCTGGAGAGGGGTTTTGGGGGTCTGGAAGCACAGAAGAGTTATTTTTCTTTGCTTATTGACAAGAGGAGTTCAGCCCGCGCGCAGTGACCAACAGGCCCCCTATTGCTCTTATCACTGCCCGGTGCCCCCAGAGCTTTGAAGCCCAAACAGGGGCCGTGCTGCAGCGGGCACGGAGGCTCCTTCCCCCTGCCGTGCCTTGTGCTAGAGGCTCAAGCAACGCAGCAAAGCGCAGCCTGAACCAGTTCCTTATGTGCCGGCCCGCAAAGGCTTGCCAGGTGTGGAAGTGAAACGAGAGATATCTGGTGGAAACCGCAGCAGCAGAGGAGCTGCGAGGTGCAGGTGACCGCAAGCGAGCTGCACACCCAGCACCCAAAGTTTAGCTCACGGCAAGGGCGGCACGGAGACGTCTTTACCTCTTCAGCTTGCATCATTTTGAACACCTCGCCGAACTGGGAGTTTTCACCTGTCCCAATAACTACCCCCTGAAAAAAAAACCAAAAGCGAGAGGAAAAAAAAGGAAAAAATATTTAAAAATGTCATAACCTCAGTCTCATGCAGGAGATCCTGTAAGTGCTCTCAAGGGGAGGACGGAGCGGGCAGGACTCACCTTCCCCTTGCCGTAGCGCACCAGCGTTCCCATGAAGACCACGTTGCTCAGCGTCGTGATGTCCCCGGCCTCGGGCACCACGCTCTCCGTCTTGTTGCAGGGCTCAGCCTCGCCCGTGAAACTGGATTCATCCACCAGCAGATCCGTAACCTAATTCAACAGGAGCGTTTCTGGCAGCGCCGAGACTCGAAACTTCCAGACGAGGCTTTCGGCRCCCGCCGTATTTACCTCTATCAGCCTGAGGTCGGCGGGGACCCTGTCTCCCACAGAGAGGTATATGASGTCTCCAGGCACCAGCTCCCGGGCCAGAAGGTGCTGCAGTTTCCCTTCCCTGAGGCTGCATTAGGCAAAGGGAGTAGAGAGAAGAGCAGGTTGGGAGGGCTGTGCCAGCTCCTGCAGCAGCTCCCGAGCGCGGCCGGCGGGAAGGAAGGTGCCCTGCCCGGAGAGCAGCCAGCGCCAACAGGAACGTAACCACATACATAACAACAAGGAGAGGTGATTTGGGCCCTCTCAATTCATAACGAGATGGGCAGATAATGGAAGATTCGCATTTCAGTGGTTAGTGACTTAAATAGCATTCAAGTAGCAGGTAGAAAATGCAAGTCGTGCTTTTCCCTTGGCTCACGCTTTAGGTCGTGCCGTGCAGATCGCTTCACTTGGGAGACTCGAGAAGCTTTGGGAAGGCTGAATTGCTTCTGGCATTTTGCTGTTACATTAAGAGTGCAGCCTTTTGAATGCTCCAAACGGTGGCATTAGTAAGAGGCAAAGGTGGGGAATGTTTGCAAGGAGAAAGGGCTGCACCGCCTCTTAGGTACAGCCTTCCTGCAAACCCAGCAGGCTGTTTGTCATGTTGGCCTTCGCAGAACCGGTCTGTAAGGAGGAACGAGAAAGCGTTCCCGGCACGTCAAGGCAATGGGACACGCCGGACATGATACGGCTATTCCATGGAAAAAGGCCCTCATGCCAAAAGCAAACCATGCAGGTGGAGCTCCTGCAATCCGGTGGTGCCTGCAACATGGTGACCTCCTCCAGGATGTCACTGGATGGTGAGCGGAGCATCTGCAGGAGCTTCCTAGTGCTCAGCCCCATTCCTCTGGCCATCTCCAGGTGGATTCCGAGCCAGGGGCTMAGGAGATGCCATCACCTCGATGCCCAATGCGGCTGCATGGTGAGACCCAGGGACCCACCGAGCGTCATCCCTGCCCCAGTCCTCGCTCCTCACCAGTTGCACTCGGGGGGCACCAGCTTGTTCAGCTCCTCCAGGGACTTCTCGGAGCGGTACTCCTGGATGAAGGCCACGGTGACCACGATGAGCACGGCCTGCAGGCGGAGCAGCGTCAGGGCCCGGGGCCGCGCGCCGGGCGGGCGGCGGGAGGGCCCCCTACCATGGCGATGCTGGCCGCGTCCTCGTACTCCCTCGTGAGCACGCTCACCAGCGCCGAGGCCAGCAGCAGCAGGATGAGCGGGTTTCTGAACTGGAAAKGGAAAAAGAAAAAAGGTTGCAATTCCATAGGGATTAAATACGGCACTGCTGAAGCCGGCCTGGCATCCAGCTTCTACAAAAAGGTGKTTTTTTTCCCCCCTGAATGCTCCTTCCTTGTGGTTTCATGCTGCCATCTCGCACCCAGGGCTAAATCCTGCCTGGGATGCATGGACAGGGCCCAGGGARAGCAGCGGGAGCCCCCCAAAGCACCTTCCCTTCCTCCCATCCCTGCTCCACATCTCCTCTTCCCAGCACACAGTGCGCTCCATGAGCCACCTGGAGCCCTGCACAAAAACCACCACTCGCCTTTAGAAGCCAAAAMCAGAAATCCGCCTCGTTTTCTTTCTTTTTCCCCCCCCTCTTTAATCTACCAAGCTCTTCCTTGGGCACAGGGCTGCTGAAMGGAGCAGGTTCCAACCTGGGACTGCCAGGGCCTCTCAGTAGGTTCCCTTGTCCCCGAGGACCTGCAGACTCACGGCACTTGGGGACAGCTCCTCACTTCTTGTCATTTTACACAGGAATTTTAGGGGCCTTGTTCCTGCTTGAGAAGATGACAACTCTGCAGAGCCAGTACAGCAATGGACATCACTGGACTAAGACCAGCTTGGACAGCAGGAATGCRGAGATGCCCAGTGGGAAAATCAAGGCTTAAACCCCTTCCCTGCTGAAGGGAACACTAGAAATCCCTCGTGGCAGGGGCCAGGCTTGGTGCTTTCCTCCTCCGACCACCCTGGCAACCCAAGTCAGAGGAGTTTAAGCTCCCACTGTTTTTCCCCCAAACCTTTCATGAGCTTATTGCTCTTCCTTAAGGGAATAAACCTGCTCCAGGAATCAGGCGACTCATCCAGAGCTTTAGATTTGTGGGCTGCATGGAGTTAAAAGGATTTATTTTTATTTTAAGATGTTATCTCCCCATTAAGTGGGCCCGCATCCCAGCCAAGCATTGGCTTTCCTGTGGGAACAGAGCGTCTCCGTACCCAGGGCACATCCTGCCCTGGAACTGAAGCTCTTGAAATAGAAACCACCAGGAGTCCGAGGTGCTGAAACACTCAGGGCAATTCAAAGCAGGTTCCCCAGACATGGGAAYCCAGGCAGAAATCCTCACCTGGTCCAGGTATTTCTTCCATATGGGATCTGCGCTGTCTACCGAGAATTCATTCCAGCCGTGCTTGAGCCTGCGCTGCAGCACGGAGACCTCGGAGAGCCCCGTCTGCAAATCCACCTGGGGGAAGAGCAGCCAGCGCTGTGCAGCCATCCCAGGAAACAGCCCGAGGAAGATCTGGGAATGTCAGAAAACTGTGGAACGTAGGAAACTTCCTCTGTTTGTGGATTTATTTCTATTAAACTATAAACTTTATGGTCACCCAGTACAAGARCCCGCAAAGGGCGCACAAGAACATTAACAAAACCCTTTCCAGAGGTGGGGAGATAGATGAGGTGGCGAGCTGAAGGTTGAAACCAGCAAAGGAGAGAACCGATCTCTGGTTCCGAAGCACGTGTCGAGGAGGGACGGGAAGACGGAGCCCTGAGAAAGCTCGGAGGGGACGCGGGTGGAAGGAGCAGGACGCCCCATTGCCCCGCGTGCACCGGCCCTGCCCGGGCGGCCTCACGTTCAGGGCTCTGGCCAGGTCCTCCTTCCGGCACCGGCAGGCTTCCTTCGGGGGCAGGACGGCCACCTCCGCCTCCAGGATCGTCAGCTCGCACCGGGCACAGCTCTGAGGGAGACACAAAGCGCTCGTCAGGCAGCACCCCGTYAATAAAAGCACTGCGGCACCTCCCTGCTCCTTCTCTTTATCCTGCTCCTTTCCCTTATCTTTTTGACCASGTGATTTCGCAATTAACCAAGACCCTTCCTAAATCACAGCACTTCATAACGTTCACTAATTAAGCTTTGTGGCTGCCTCAAAGCTCGGTGCATCTTATCTCTTCATAGCAAGAAATGCGGATATTGAACGTCTCGGACACCAACGGTGTTAAACGGCAGCTGCGGGAGGCTCCATCCTGGCAGGAATTCAGACCAGAGGCAACSGAGAAAGGGATAAAAAGAAAAATAAGAAGAAAAAGAGGCTTTTATGGAAAGTCAAGACGACAAAACCTTCTTTTATAGCCGGACAGGCTCAGGAGCCCCAGGCAGGGATTAGGGCTGGAGGTATCTTCAGGGGATGGAGAAGGACACGCTCCAGTGGCCTGAAGTGGAAAGAGCTTTTACGGCATATATGCATTTTCTGTACATATATACACATATATAGTACTATATAWATGTACTAACAGGTACTATTTATATATAATAGAGACAAAAGGAGCAYGGTGGAGCGGAGGTGTGAAAGAGCTCCTGCTGCAGAGTGGAGCCCTCGCAGCGATGCCGGTGCCGCCGCCGGGGAAAGGTCGCGCTCGGATCTGCCTGCTCCGGGTTCCCGGGAAGGGAGGCGATGCGGAGCCGGGTTACGGAGCTGGGATACGGCAACGCAAACAAACCCAGCGCCCGGCTAGGAGGAGCCAGCAGCAGGTGCCCTGCACAGATAAGGGCTCTGCCCTGCCAACATCCCGTCTGGAACGAGGAAAACCTGTTTTTCCTCATTAAAAACATAATGGGCTTAAACTTGCAAGYGGGAAATAGCGAGCACAAGGTAAAAGGCTCTGTTGGGGCGCTTGGTGTCCACTTTTTCCTTGCTGGTTTGTGCGGGAGCTGTTTTAAAAGCCAGAGCCACCTGCATTCCCAACTGCTTGGGGATCCGCCCCGAACTGCCCAGTGGATTTGGCAGGATCTGGGTGTCYCTGGGGCAGCTGCTGGGTGCCCAGGGAGGGAGCGGAGGCCGCGGGTGCCGGCGCTCAGAGCTCCAGCTCCGTCTTGGAGGCGGTGGCAGAGCCTGTGCGGCCAGGAATCAGACCCAGGCGTCCCRGGAGTTCATCCACATGGATCTGCTCCCGCCTCGGGATTTACCCCCTCTGGAGGGCCYAGTCTGGATCTTCCAGCCCCTTCGCGCTGGCAGCGGAGAGGCCCGGGCAGAAAGGGCAAATCCGCAGGGATCACTGCGGAGTGCCCGGCCGCAGCCGCGTGCTCTGTCGAGGAGCTCCGAGCAGCCCCTCCGCAGCCTGCCYGGAGGTTTGGCAGGATTTTTCCCTCCATTTCAGATTGCTTTGGACCAATTAACAAGTTGTAGTCCAGGCAAGAGTGTCCTGGGCTCGTTAGCCCGAGGAGCCCTTTAAAGCACTGACCAGAAGGCCTTTCTGACACATCCCTCCCGGCTGCTAAGACACAAGCCGGTCCTCAGCCCTGGGCCGTTAGCTCCTCACCTTCCCAAGACCCTCCRTCTGGACCAGGACACAGACCTGCCCTAAAGACAGCCTAGGAAGAGAGAGAGATGCTAAGAGGTCCCCAGGTGATGGAGGCAGGTCCGGATGCTGAGGCCTTTCTCAGCCTCTTCTGAGGCCATCGGAGGCGCTTCCAGCAGGGAAAGGAGCCGCATCCCAGCCAGCACGAAGGGCCTGGACTGTGCACTGGTGTCACTGCTGGTGTCACTTGGGACTCCAGACCGGGGCAGTGGCACCTGCAGCAGCTCCGGTGCCCTGGGAGCTCCTCGTCTTCATCCTGCCCTGCGGCACCGGCCTTTTCCATCCACGGGGCAGGTTAACACGGGATACACGGGCAGGAGCCGCCTGGRTGCTCCTCACCTCTCTCTCCACGGAACATCCCTCCTTTAACAGGATCTATATCCACACACACTTCGGATTCACGTTGTTTTGGAGCTGTCTCTGCATCCTCGCAGGCTCGCACTGACATCAGGCTGGGGTTGCCTYGGGAGAGCTTTTCCCACTGAAAATTCCCATCGCGTCACATTGCTTCCTATTTCCCAGGCCTGCAGCAAGAGCGCTGGGCATTCCCCTGGCAGGGCAGAAACGCCATGCACTCTGCGAGACCGGAGCTCGGGCTCCCGAAGGCTGCGGATTGGGAAGCAAACGTGGAACGTTACGGCGCAACAAGCCTGGATTGCCAAGGCTGCGCGCCCGCGGCCACCTGACTAGGGGAGGTCGGGGACACGGCCCGGGGAGGGAGCGGAGCTGCTCGCGGGATGCGGGATGGAGCGCTCCGGGTTTCCTCTGGAGCACAGGTGGCACCGCTGGGATAGTGACAGGGATGAGCCATGAAGGATGAACAGGTAACATGGGAGGGCAGCCCGGCCCAGCTGCGACGGGGAGGAAGCAACAGGAGGGGTAAAATGGTAAATAAACCAAACCCCGCGTTCTCGCACGGGACCTGTGCAAGGAATGCAGGCGATGCTGGCGCGGGCTCCGCCGAGAGCTGCTCTAACCCCTTTGGGCAGCGCCGCACACCCCAGGTCACCCATCCTGCCCCCGCGGCGCAGGGGCCGCTCTGCGGAGCGCAGCCCTCACCTCCTCCTCCTCCTCCTCTTCCTCGTCGGCGCTGCCCAGGGGCCGGTAGGCGCCGGGCGCCAGGCGGGCGCAGAGCCCCCGGGACCGTCCCGGCATGGCGCGACGTGGCCCGCGCCGCCACCGCCACCCGCGGCTCATATAGGCAGGGCCGGTCCCTCCGCCCTCCCGCCGGGCAGGAGGAGCGTCGCCCGGTGCCACCCAGCCTGTCCCGGGACCTCCAGCCCRGGAGCCTGGCACAGGCTTCCCGCTTTGGGCAGCGGGATGTTTCCCCCATGGATTTTAGCACGCGGATGCAGAAGTTAAACAGGATCATCCCACCTGGAGGGGACATCCCGCTGCCCGGGGATGCGGAGTTGCAGGTGGTTACTTCTTTCTTTGTCATTCCCTTCCCGYTCGAGCGGGATGCGGACGTCCCTGGAGGGCTGCAACGTTCCTTCCCACGGGAAGGTGTCGGAGGACGATGTCCCGACTAGCCCAGCTGGGGTGAAGCAAGGGCTGCGGCTGCCCCTGGAGCTCGGGAGCGGCTCGGAGCTTCCCGAGTCCCGTGGGCGCTCGGGGGTGAAACCTCCACACACTCCCGGACACGGGAAGAGCTTCTCCCATCCATCCGAGCACGCGTTTCCTGATGRGAAAGTGCTGGAAAASGGGGTTCTCRCTGAACACTCACCTACATCCTACARGACTGCGGCCTGGGCTGGAGTTTCGTTTTCCGGCTGCCTCTGATCTCCGGCTCTTGGGAAATCCCATGGATGATTCGAGCATTTGTCCATCTCACAGCTCAGCAAACACTGGGATTGCATCAGGAGGATAACATTAGGAAAGTGGCCCTAATGCAACCAGTATTTCTTCATGCTGGCACAACCCGTATAATTTTCACGCTAGTAAAGATGTAACACAGCATATCCAGTAATTTGATAGCATTTCCTGCTTAAGTAACTGCAGTAACATCAGTATTTTAGATATAAAAGATTTTCCCCTTCCACCACTAATTCCCTAGTTATTCAGCACCTCATGGGTGAAGAGCAGATCGTCCAGGGCTGTAAATCCCTGTCCTTAAACCATCAGCACTGGCTAAATAASAGAGGGCAGGGCCAGRCTCCAATTCCAARTAGGTTACTTAGAAWTTTTTTTTTAATTAATAAAAGCAGCTATTATAATAATTTAATAACAGCTAGAACAGCCATTACTGTATAACACTGATGTCTCACAGGGGTTTCTGGTGCCTGATTCCTTCCTAGCCAGGGGCTGTTACTTCTGCTCCTCTTGTGCCACCTTGAGGGAAAAAAACCCGGTGCACGGGCAGGATTTGCTGGACTTGCTGCAATTCCCACGTTCTGTGGTCACAGGCAGGTTGCGTCCCTGCTGTGCAAGACACCCCCACGAGGCATCCACCGGGAAGCTCCCTGGTGGGATGTCCCAGGTGGGAGATCCAGCCCTTCGGCATCTCCAGGCCCAGGTCTGGCAGCATTTCCAGGGAGAAGCCGAACCCGAGTGCACAGCGCGACATGGGAGAACTGGACAGCCACGAAAACGAACTAATTCCACCTGCAGCAAGTGGGAAGAGAAACCACGGGTCTCCCAAGGACCCTGCTATGGCTCATCGCRGCCTCACAGGTGCCTGCTCACGAGGCCCCGGGACAGCTTTCCCAGTGCAACAAAGGCAGCTCTCCACCATGCAGCTCTGAACAAGACGGCTCAAGGTTACGGGGTTTTTTTGGTTTGTTTCTTTGTTTTTGCTTTGTTTTCATACCTGCAAGTTCTGCGCATCTGGAGCTGCCCTCCGCAGTTTCAGTGCAGGCCCCCACCGGTGGCTCCTGGATACGGTCCCAAAAGCCAGTTCAAGAGCAAAGGCATTTTCCAAGCTGAAGTGCCAACATTTTCTGTTCATTTAGGGCATTTGCAAGCAGGAGGAAACAAACACTGTTGCTAAAGGACATTGTTGTCCTCCTCATCCAGCAGCTGCACAAGATTCAAGAGCAACCCTAATGACTGATGTCTCTTGGGGCCACCAGCTGTTCTGCATCGCATTTGATGCCTTGACCCCAATTGAACCGAATCAACCCAGCTGAGACATGGTTCCTGCTGGCAGCCCCGCTGGAACGTTTCCCTTTGCTGTTCCACGGATGCTCCTAGAGCAGCCTCGTGTCTGCTGAGGGAACACAAAGGGTGACACAGGACGCAGCTCCCGGGGAGCTCTATGGCACCTGCCCTGCTCTCGAGAGCTGCCATGAGGGCAAAGCGCCTCCTGCACCGAGCTGCGCGGTGCTCAGCAGCACCCCGGCTCACGCAGTTACTCTACATCATTTAGAGCCAGGTCTTACGCCAAGAACACACAGCCGAGMCTGGGCGTAGCTGAAAAACAGACCAGACACTTTTTATTGAGCACCAAAGTCGCAGAACGTGCGCGTGTCCGGGAGCACGTGCACAGAGCATCGCTAGCACCGGCGTGGACAGGTTACCGAGCACCAAACATGCCTGAAAATGTACACAGAAACACTAGAAAGAACCCCTGCACCCCTACGTTTGTGATTTCCTATTGTGCTTCACAAGGTGGATGTTGAACCACTTTGCTTGGAGAAAATAACATGAGGAGAATTYGTTCAGGCTGCTTTTTTTCCTGAAGTGCAGTGAACTTGAAGGCTGAAAACACGTCGTTTATACCTGTTTCTTCCGTACGCTTTGTTTCTCAGTTTGGATATTAACAGGAAAAAAGGAAAAAAACCCCAAACATTATAGCACCACTAGGAAGGGTGATGTTCAGTAAACAGAAATCCAGAATCTGACTTYTCTGGAAAAAAAACRCTGAAAAAAACCCCAAGCTGTTTCACTGAGCAGCATCTGGGTGCAGGACTTGTATTTTTGGCTAGGAGCTGCAGTGTTTTAAGACATCAAGTAGTGTCACTCCAAGAAAGGCAGGTTCCTGGCCTCCACCAAGACCCGGGCTATGGAATACGGGCTGCTGCCTTTTTAGCTGGAGTTACGAAATCACCGTGATAAGTCGCATATGATAATATTCTAGAAGGAGGCCTGTGCAAATACGACGTTGCACTTAACACGTAGAACTTGGAGGAAAGCACASAGGAACGCAGGGAGTTTAATGGATGGGGATATCCAGGGAGAGGTGGAGCCCTCGCTTTGTTCCCCGGCACTGCAAAGCGCCCAGRAATGGGTCTGTGTGTGCAAGGGAACAGCAAAAGAGGTTGGGCAGCTTTCACCTCGCCTGCTGCAAATGCCCTGTGCAGCRTATCGAGGGCTCTGGGGGCGCCTTTCGACTTCAGCCGCTTGGTGAGCGAACAAGACTTGCTGTTTGTGGGTGAAAGCAAGCGCTTGTAGTTGTGAATGGGGTATTTGCACGTGCCACCACTGCTCTGCATACAAAAACGTTAATTTTATAACTGCAGATGAGCACATGTAGGGAGCAAAAATGACTGATTTTACCTACGCATTCTGGCAGACCCATCCAAACAAACGGCTGCTGTCCCTTTAGGGAGCTGCCCTAGGAAMGGAAAACATGCACAGGAAAAAACGTTTTCCATCTTATAAAGCTAAGCATTTTTTTTAAAAAAAAGCTGCAAGGCCCAAATACAAATAACTTGTTCTGAAGGATTTGTGGAAGTGAACATAAAGGGCCAGGACTTCCACGGAGCAGCTGCCCTGCTGCCAGACAATCTTTTTAGTCAAACATTTTTGTCGAGCTTTGGCTTGTCCAATATTCACAAAACATGTCGAGGCTTCAGTCCTCCCGTTGAGGTTKTGCAGGTACAAAAATACACGGGTATGCTTGGTGAGTACAAACTGAACTGGCTAAAAATAGTGACTTAAAAAGGCCGGCACGTCCGTGCCTCAAACTGCTTGGATGTTGTAGGAAGAAATCTATTCCACCATTAGCTTTTGACCTAAAGCTCAGCAGAGTGGGGAATTTAAGTAAAGCAACTCGATAAATCCAGGATAAAACTTGGTTTGCTCCTAGCTCAGGATTTCCCAATTCTTAAGATATCAGACTTGCCGGCTGGGTGTGAATCAGGTGAATCCTTGGCACAAACCCCAAAAATAAGAAGAAACCTGCAGGAGGGGGTGAAGCAGCTGCTTGAGAAAGGCAGGGCCTGGATTTGACCCAGGGAGCCCTTTCACTGCTACAATCTTAATAATTTAGTACAACTCAGATAGAACAGTCAGGTCTGATTCTGACACCACTTCCTCCCTTTTCATGCTACCGAATGACATTCRGGATAGGGGAACTGGCATGGGCCACCTCTTTGCTGGCCCCCRAGCCACGTGAAGGGCTTGCAGGGAGCAGCACGACGCTGCTCATCCATCACCTGCGGAAGGGCAGCTCCTAATGGGGAGGACTTTTACAGGGGATCACGTTTCTCCCTCCGTCGATAGGCTCGAGATCTAGATTCACATTTTTCTTGCATAATGAAGTCCTTTTGCACCGGTGGGCAGGGACAGGGCAATGCTGGAGAYGCACTGTTGGAGACGCAGGACTGGCCTCCATCCAAAACAGACAACTAGCGGGTAAATCGTTCCTTGAAAGCTGCTTAGCAGAGTGGTCCAGCTGGATGAAAAACAAAAGAAAGAATTATAGTATTTACCCTTGGCGGGATGTTTGCACAGAGCTTGTCCTCGCGCAGCCACGCAATCTTAACCGGAGCCCTGACGCAAGCACGAGAGGGACCTGCTCCGCTTTAGTGCTCGCCGGCCAAGCTCCGGCTGGTCTCAGAGTGGAGCTTGAAGGGCTGAGGAAACCATCCCAGGGCAGAATCTCTGCTAGAGCAAATGTTTTCTCTCCTGCCTAATGCAGAGCCTGACAAAATCAATGGAGCCCTTTCAGTCGGCTTTGGTCTGGCCAGATACAACCACGTTTATGCACAGGAATGGGTTGCACTGTTCAGCAAACTGTTGACACACATAAAGCTACCACATGAAGGCACTCTTATGCCTAAGTATTTATAAGACTGATCCTATAGAAATCAGTTATTTTACATTATTTTCTTTATTTTTTCCTTTTTTTTTTTTTGATACTTGATGCAGGTATCTGCTTTTGAATAGGGACCTACACATGTCATCTGAGAATCAAATAAAACATACYCCAAATTCCCAAACCCACCTGACATTCTGGATAAGATCATCTCCAATTAAACGACTCTTTTTCTTCCCTAAATTGTGATGCTCACCAAGTTTTGCAGCATTTAATTTCCATCCTGAAAACCATTCTACCCTCTAAAGACCCAGGAGGCCAGGGCTTTCCAAAGTAATCGGGTGCATTTTATGTAAGTAAAATGAGAAGTGAAAGGGGAAAAGATGGGAAAGACACAGACTTCTCCCTGGGCACTTTGTAATGCCAAGGATCCTGAGACCCATGTCACCTGCATGGTTGTAAGGCGCTGTCCCTAYGCTAGCCAAGTGATTAGAGGTAATTTCAACTCAAACAACTATTTCTTTAAATAACTGCATCCTCAGCACCAGCTTTTTTTCACCTTCGTGTCCCCTTATTCTCAGGGCACTCACCCAGGARCACCTCGGATTAGCCCAGATGCTTCTGCTGATTTTTCACGTAGCCGACCACGTTGTTGGAACTGCCCCCTGCAAAACAAATCCCAACAGAGATAGACTTTACATTCCTGTCAAAACCTGTGGGTGGAAGGAGAAAAGGATGCACTGGCACTTCCACCCTCCCAAGACCTTGAGGCAACTCCGATTATACTCCGTGACTCACTAGGTTATTTGCTTTCACCAGAAAGTGCTTTGTAGTTTCTCTCCCTCTGCACCAGCAGCTTCCTCCTGTATGAATATTTACACAGGCATTTCCTATTCTTCCTCTCCTGCAACCTCTGCTGATACAGTGCCTTCAATAAATATGAGAGGCTGCTCGTGTGCTGAGACTGATCCACTACTGGATGAGCAAGATAGTCTCTGGTGCCTACATTCATGTTTTCTCTCCTCCAGACTTTGAATTCAGAAATCAGCCATGAATACATTTAAATTGGAAATCAGGAGCTTCCTAGCCACCAGAGCAGTTTGTTTCTGGAAGATGCTCCTACTAGAAGCTGGATCTATCAGTTCGTGGAGGGACCTGACACCTGATGTGATGGCAGATAACTGGGACCGACTCAGCGGGCTCTGTACTTCTTTTATCCTCATCCCAATACTCAGAGCCAGCTCTTGGTAGGAAACTGCCTTAACTGAGTTCTGTGTTCTCCAAAAATGCACTAAAAATAGCCCCATGGTACTACAGGACTGAGTATTCCTCACCCCACGGGTAGGAGCCCCGGGAGACAGCTATATCATTTAAGGCAGTGTGTCACAGCTGGCAGTATCTGTCACCAAGAGGCCACTCAGGCCACTGCGCTTCTTACTCTGAGATYGTGGAAAGCTGAGATTAAAGAACCTCTTTTGCTATGCACAGAACTTCATTCCACAAGCAGCAAATTCCCCTTTCAGCAATGCAAACACCGAAAAGCTTGGCAGTAGTAAACACTTCATGCCAAGAGCTTACCAAAATACTCCTTGTAATACTTATGCCTCAGGTTACGACCATCTGAAAAAGAAGGAACGTGATGAGAACACAGCCAGGCAGCCATCGCTCTGTGTTAAACTTTGGGCAGACTAGACTTTTAGACTAGTATAAACACATATACCCCACTTGCCAATGAAGTTACACGTATCTGGACAGGTTATGAACTATTCTGGAAAATACTCGTCCAACAGGAGCTCCTTTATTGGGCAAATGTGTTTATAGAATAATATTCTGGAGGTCTGGAGGTCTGAAGGCAGAACTGGAATTTGAGCCTTATCACTGCTTAATGAAGTTCACAATAATGCTATAGATATTTCTGTTTATTGTGCAGCTAAATAAAGGGACATGCAGGTCGCTCCCCGCTCTGCCTGCACCGTTGCAGAGGGGACAGACTCACGTGGTGTCCCCTTCTTTGAGTGGTTCACAYGGCTCAGCTACTGCCAAGGACACTGGAGACTTCAGCCAAGCGAGGCCGATACCTGAGGAGTCCTGGGGCCCTTTTGCTCAGATTAGTGTAGGTCACTAAAACAAATGCTCCCAAGTGTCTTCAATGACATAGTGGCATCTAATTGTCCTCGGTAAGGTTGCTTTTGGCCCTGGCCTTTAAACAGCGTCCACCAGGCGTGCTTTAGAGCCTGCGAGCTCTCTCTCCCCACGTTTGCATGATGGAATGAACACAAGGCAGGGTGATCTGCAGCGTTCTGACCTGGATTCCCACGCAGCTTGATACACTGGCCCCTGTTGGGGATTCCCTCGGCGGTGTTGCCCGGGTTGATGATGTGGCACTCGTATCCCGTGGGGCAATGCAGGGGCTCATCGCCATCCTCAGTGGTGCTGCAGGCCTCAGCTGGAAAAGAAGCCCGCAGGTCAGCACCTCAGCCACAACACGCCAGCGTGGCCATCCCCTCCTGCAGCCCCCCGGAGAAGGTCTCAGGCTCCTTTCCAAGCTGGGATACCAAAGAGCTGGCACATCCAACGAAGCCTGGCAGCACCARCTCACCCCTTACATAGAAAAGGACCTGTCTGCCCCAGTGTGGGGAGTGCTGACTGGCTCAGGTGCCTCCAGTGCCACCATTGCAGGGCCTGAGTGAGGGCTGGAGAGCGGGAAGACCCATGTCCTCTGCCCACCATGTTATCCCTCATAGGTTCTCCCTCTAAGCCAGGTTTCCCTCACACGAGAGCAGCTGCAAATCCCTTGTAATGAGTGTTCAGGGCCGGGAGAGGAATCAGGGAAATCCCACCAGGAAACCGGACTTTGCTGCTTTGTTCTTTGCTCCACACCCATTTGCTCCCTGATAACTCTAAACGGTGGCTGTGACTCACGGTGGGGAAAGGCAGTGCCACCCCGGCTACAAACACAGGCACCGATCACCCTGACCCCCGGTCTCTAGCAACTGTGGAGCACACTGAGAAAATAAGCAAGTATCTGTGTACATTAAATATAGACACTGTGCAGAGACTCCCCCCTTCCTTTGCTGGGATTTTAATTTTGGGGACGCCTGCTGCAGGTCTGATGCCATGGCGGGCGGTTCTTCTTCCACTGACTGCTCCATTGAGCTGTGCTAAAGATGATGAAACGAGATCAAACACTACAAGCATGACAGGAACGGGTGAGAAGGGACCTGCTTCGTCTGCCAGCATGACTCCACTGAGCTGGAGGATGAATTTTCTCTTGAAGAACTAGGAGTTTCCACAGCAGATAAGAACCAAGTGAGTCTGGTACTACTGTGTAAGACTGGATGTTAGAGAAGTCCTGRCCAGGAATGCTGTAACTCTTAGTAGGTTTTTTTTCATTATTGGAATTCAAAACCTTTACAAAAGAGGAGAGTAAAACTCTGCCTCTTTTTGTATATGGGGAAACTGGCACGTGGTGAGGCAATGTGTTCTGGATCTCCCCGTTGAACTCCTAGGGGCTCGGGCAAGGCTGGAACTCAGATTTTGTGGGTTTTTTTGCATAAATAATTATGTACTGAGCCAGTGCCTTTGGTATAACAGTGTTCAATTACTCCTACTGYGGAGAAGACACTTTGTCAAATGTACCTCACCTTGTAAGACCTCCTCAGGGCCATCCAGAAGCCACCCATTTCCTCCCAGCCAGCGGGGTTTGGGCTGAACCAGCCAGTCTAAAACTGCAACAGACACAAAGAAGCAAAACACAGTCAAGGAGAATCAGCCCCAGAGCAGAGAGTTATCACAAAGTCACTGCTTTTTCCCTAGTGGCCAGGCTCCAGTAGGATGGATTTGGCTGGGACTTTCGTAGCAAGGATTTGTATTTGTGTTCCTGCTGACCCAGTGGCACAACAACATGGATGTCACGCAGGGCCCTAAGACCCTGATCATAAAAGCCAAAGAAACTGTTGCTCCTCATTGTCTTTTCACAAGGCTTGGATGAGATGAGATGAGATGGTTGTAGCTGCCTGGCTTCAATGAGTTCTTCCTCAACCCAGGGGAACTTTACCTGAATATACTCCCAGGAAAAGAACTGGCATCGATGGTACTGACTTGCACCATTTGTACTGCTGGAAATTTGGCAGGACCCACTGACCTTAGACAAGTCCCCCCGCTCTTGACTCAAGACTCATCACAGCTCCAGGAAATCAGAGCTCACACGGCTGAACTTCCATCCTGGCCCCGCACTGAAACACACCCTAACTGGGACGCGACGCCCGTGGGCAGCGGCTGCCCCGGTTCCTACGCCTCTCTTGGCGTTTCCCCGTGTCGCAGGCGCGTGGCCGGGTGCCCCGTACCTGGCGGCGGCTGCACGGACTCCAGGCAGGCGTAGATGCAGCCGTTGTAGCAGCAGCGCTTGTGCCTCTCGCACTCCGAGTCCGAGCGGCAGCTGGGCACCTCGCAGGCCCTCTCGGGCAGGGTCTGGGGCGGCGGGGGGCAGCGGTCGTTCTTCTGGTAGTGGGCACTGTGAGAATGAAGAGGGTACTCATAATCCTTGCAAAGAGAAGAAAAGGAAACACAGGTTTGGCATAAGGTGAGCACCAAACGTCCCGTCGGCTAAGCACGAGGGGGGATTCCCTGCAGCCTTGGAGTAGTCACAAGGCAGGAGAATTAASGCTCAGTCCCCCTACCATACACTGCAGGGAGGGCTTATGACCTTGKGCTATTTAAGGTTTTGTTCCCAAAGAGCCCTGGAGTTGACGTCCAGGGCAGKGACCATCTCCTGAACAGGCTCTTTCTCCTGTTCTCACTCCTTGCTTGGCCAGTGCTTGGAGGGAAGACGTGCAAACACCTCCCTGGGCTAATGGGAGGTCCTGGGTTGTTAAAGACCTTTTCTAAAGCACGATACGATTTGGGTGAGATTTGGCCGGGTGATGGTAGTTTTATAATAAGCAAAATGAGACCATGACCATCCACAGCAGAAAGAGCCCAGCTGTTTAATGGACACCAAAATGACACAGGAGGCTTAAAGTGGATTAACAGGCCCAGGATTTTACCAGAAATGGCATTAAAAGGTGGCATTTAGATAATATGATTCATACTGAGGGCATTTTAGCTAAAAAAGCTAAAGCTGTCAGTGTCAGGGAATCAGCCAAGCCCATTCCTTTCTCACCTGTGCCCAAATGATTCCCCTCCTGGCTTGAGCCCTATCCAACACAGCAGCATAAAGAACTCAGAAAGGGCAAATTTCAGTGTGCAGATTTATTAACCCACATTATTAAGCTCTAGTCAAAGCAAAAGAGGGATTTTGAATTTGTGCTTTTAGCGCAGAGCAGCATCCAGCCCGAGGTCTGGAGCAAGAGCTGCCCTGCGCTCGCTACCCCTTTGGTTTGAGCCCCTGTGCACAGTCAGACTCACCACTGCTGCATGCCAAAACCAGTGACAAACAAGCTGGGTTGTTATTGCACGCGGTGCTCTCCTCGAGGGGCTCTCCAGGAAATTTCACCACCACCCCAGGGAAAGAGCTGAGGTTGGACTGCCACCCTTCTCCCCTCCTTTATCCAGGTGCTGCTACAGCCTCGCTGGGGATGCTCCTTGCRAAGCAGCGTGTTGCTACAGGTGCTGCTTGAGCAAATGTCCTAGCAGAGGCCCAGGGCAGGGTTCCAGAGACATCCCAAATGCCCTGGCTGGATGCGGGATACACCCAGCATCATCAGAGGGGGGTTGCAGCTAGAAGCTAGAAATAGCGACTGTCACTCAGACCTAGAACAAGGTTGTTTGCCAAAACTTTGCCTTCCTTTATCTGCCCCTCTTTCTCTGCAATTTTTCTTCCTTTCCTTCTCTTAGTTATGCAATCATCTTCTTTCAAAACACACGTGTTTGGGGTGCAAAGCAGGGCTTTCCCCTTCCTTTTCTTTTTCTGAGGKACTCCAGAAGAAATAACGATGCACATTTGTGCTACTGAGGTGCAGAAAGCTCCTTCCAGGTTACGCTGTGTGTTGTAGGCAGCCGGTGATCACACCAATTGCTCCCGCGCTGAACTAATCTCATTACTTTATGCAATAGCTAGGGGGAAACAGAGAGCAGCAAAGTTTTCCAGATCCATGTTCTTCCGAAAGCTGAAACACTCCAGCTCTAACCACCGTGCTCTCAAATTCAAGCTATTTAAAATACAACTTATTTGTTGCTGGTGGTTCTTAAAGCCAGAAAACACTAGGACTGAGTATATTTTGCTCATATAAGATAGCACTTAACAGCAAATATTTCCAGATATTTAATAGGTTTCCCTTTTCATGGGGAGTTTACACTTCTGCTGTATGAAATCTCAGCTACAGACTGTAGTGTAGGAACCTATACAATAAGGGCAGCTAATAGTTAATGCAGTTATTTCACAAATAATTCACACATCAAAAAAAGCCAAATTACCATATTATGGTGAATAGTTGGCTCAGTGAATGAGATTTTCCTTCTGGAAATCTTTAAAAGAATGATGACATTTTTTTTCTAAAAGACTTGATGTAGTTGAACATGGGATAAATTCAACACATCTCCCCTCTCTTTTGCTTGCCTTTCTTGATTAGCTTCCTTCCTAGCCCTTTGGAAATAGTCCACAGGCTGTGCAGGAGGCTGCAGAGCAGCATCTGCAAGTCACCGAACTCAATGAATGTCCTTCTGACAGCGAGATCTGCTATCAGATGGATCCCCAGTTCCTCCATCCTACCTGGACTGCAAGTTTTTTGTTCTTATTCCATTCTCTCCCCTCTCTTCTCTCTTTCTCCTTGACCTCTTCTCTCTAACCAAGAGCCTTCATCAAAGTCAGTAATGACCAGACTCAAAGCTAATTCCTCATCATCATTCTGCTGCTATCAGCTCGGTGGACGGGTTCCTCCTATTGCAGATTCCCATTTCTTGGCCTCGGACACGGTAATTCTTGGTTCACATCCTACCCCTTGCCTCCTCCTAGGTTCATCAGAGAACTTGCCCATGGGCATGTTCACARCCCACCCCCCTGCTCCAAACCATAACTACCTCCATCTGTTCCCTCTCTATCCAAGCGACCCACAAAGCAGCTTTTGCCTCTRTAGGGAACACAGAGCATTTGGTGCAAACAAAAGCATCTTTCTGAGAGCAAGAGGACTTGCCAGGACAGCCGCCTGCGTTGAAGGTGAAGGGCAGCGGACTCTTC
This sequence comes from Eudromia elegans, assembly GCA_003342815.1. NCBI lineage: Eukaryota > Metazoa > Chordata > Aves > Tinamiformes > Tinamidae > Eudromia > Eudromia elegans. Next base: position 438,486 of record PTEX01000011.1, read on the forward strand.
CTCCTGACAAGGCTTTCAAGGAGGAGGAAAAAAAAAGGCTCATTCTGCTTTGCCTAGACAAASTGCTGCTGTCAATACGAACAGTTCTGGGTGAGTCTGCCAGATCAGTAGCACCTGGATTCAGAGCTGCCAGAGAAAACATTCCTTTGAAGACCGGCACACTGAAAGAAGAGGATATATCCTGAGGGGAGCGGGCTCTGTGCCTCTGCAGAACACATTATCTGAAGATCAGCATGTAAATACCTGTCCTGTCCTGCTTCKCTGGGTCATTTAATTTATAGCTGCTACTGAATTTGAGCTTTGCATTGAAAAATGACATAAGGACATCCTGATAAGCACATTTTCTACTCTGTGATTTAGCACTTCATCATTTCCTAGTTAAAATAGAAACCTGGAGATATTCTCTCTGAAAGGGGACTGAAATGAAGCACATTTCTGATTGGAAAATAACTGTGTATCTTTAAACTGTGAGCACAGCCTTCCTGCAAGCTTTCAACGAGACAGACCCATCRTATTCCCTCTCACTCAGCACAGGTAAGACACCCACGAGGTCCTTCTGAGTCACRCAAAGCAAAAGTATCTGTTCTCAGACACATCCCTCTAAATGCCAGGGACCAAAAAGCGTCTGTTCTAAACTAAAAATGGCCCTCATAGATGGCTGCAGCAAACAGGTGGAGGAATTCCCACTACGAAGCTGATTGTCCTGCATGTCAAAATAGGGAATTATTCTCCTCTCCCTCTCCTCTCCTCTCCGGCTGCAGCCTCCCTTCAGCTCCAATATCCCCCGTGCAGCAGCTAGGTGGCAAAAGTTTAGTCTGGGAAACTTAGTGCAACCCTACCCCAAAGGGACTGACTGCAGATTTAAACACTTCTTATTCTCAAACTGACACACTAGATGTAAAGAAAACCCTCCGGCCCACAGCAAACGCCCCCGGCGCCCCCAGACCACCCCGCTGCTGGCTACTCACATCGTATTTTTCCGTCATTTTCAGATGGAGAGCACGTTTCCAGAGATTCCTTGCACAGCCCGAGTCTGGCAGCAAAATTAAGAGGCACAAGGCTGCGGCGAGGAACTTTTGGCAGAAACGCATCTCTGACAGTGCCCCGGGATCCATTTCTCCCGTTAGTGAGCAGAGACGGAGCAGAGATTTCCAGGATCCAGGCGACTCGGAGCCTTGGCAGGGAGGGAGGCAGACGCAGAGGGAGGGAGGGCGAGGGCTGATCGCCGGAGAGCCACTTTTTGCTGCGCAGCTTCTGGAAAAGGAAAGGGGGAAAAAAAAAAAAGGGCAGCAAAAAAGGAGCCCCAAGCAGAAGCCAGAAGCTGCCGTTGAACTTCCTCGCTCCAAGTTAGACCAGGTTCACATGTTCCCACAAAGCACACGCTCTCCTCGCATGATAGACGGAAAGATTATTTGGGGAGATTATTTTTAGACCTTTGTTCCCAACATCTGGCACCCTCGGAGAGCCCCACGGAAAGCCAAGGCGTGGGATCGGATGACAGCTGCCGCAGGGGGAAGCGGAGGTCTCCGGGGAGGGGGGCTGGCAGCTTCCCRCAAACCGCCCACCCGAACTGCCCGAGCCCCTCGGGGCTCCCTTGGTGCGCTCCCCGCTGCGCCCGGAGCCCCRGGGCTGGTCGTGGTTTAACAAAGTGAGAACTTCAGCTTGAAGGAAATTATTTAAACAGGCAGAGGCTTTAATTAAACCAAGGCGACACAGACTTCCTGCRAGCGATTCCCAAGAAGGGGACGATGCGGCCATTAGGGAAACCGAAACCCGTAAGCATGGGTGGGGAAGAGGRAAGGAAGGTGCCTTGGAAAGGATGTGACCGAATGGAAAGGGAGGAAGGGGACGTGAGTCACCCTGGCCCTGACAATGGGACGTGGGGTGTTGGGCACCTGCACCAATAGGCAGAAAGSAATGAGAGTGAAGGTACCAGCACCCTGCCTGGGGCACCAGCCAAAAGCAGGTGCCAAGGAGAAAGAACAGGGCAAATGTTACGTGTATATATGCATATCTCTATACATTCATATATATACGTATATAATGTATGCACACATATACTATCACTATGAGCCATGCCTAAGTCTTGGCAGCAGCAGTTGGCCGGCAGGCAAAGGATTCCTACTTGAAACATGCTGGAATATGAAGATAGGAATCCAAAGACCAAGCGAGACTCACTTTGCAAAAGCTCTGTAGTTAAGTGAACACTTCTGAAGTATTTAGAGATAAGAGGTTTAAATCCCAGACCCACCTGCATTTTGGTTGAAGAACAGCCATGCACTCTAGCMCAGGGCTCAGTACATCCGTATCGATGCTCTAAGTCTTTGGTTTGTGGCTTTATTTGTCAATGCTCAGAGYTTGGCCTCACACAACAAGTGTCTTCAATTCTTAATTCAATTATTAGTATCTGCACCTTGACGAAGCATCATTCAGGCACGACTGGAAGCTGCCACCAATGCCCTGACTCCGTGTTCCAAGATGACAAATGACAGGGTGGCTGCCTAGAATAAACAAGTGCTTTTTATTAGAGTATTCCCACTTAATTTACACCTTTGTGCTGAATTGTGTTGTTCTCTTGCTGAAACCCCAAGCAGCATGGAAAAACAACCGTTCTCGATAAATCTCCTTGATTTCACATTTTTTGTTTGTTTCTTATACTTGCAGTCTGGATTTGGAGCAACTAATTCTCAAGATTAATATCTAGCACATAAACCATTTACCAGTCTCTCTTTTGGCAAAAACGCAGCTTTGGCATTTGCTCAGGAGAAACAAGAGTCTGCACCTTATAGTTCATGGGCTGTGTGCTGAGAAAGTGGGACTCCTCCTGCATCTCCTCCTTTCAGTGGCTGTCGTGGACTTCACCAAAAAAAGGCCGCTGGTATGAAAATAGTGATAATAGTGATAATAGTGATAATAGTGATAATAGTGATAATGCTTAGGCCTCATGTGCACAGCAGGTTTCATTTCAGCTTCTCAAAGGAGCACATGCAATGCCTGGACTGGATCATCCCTATTTTTGTTTGGGAAAGCTGAAGCGTGGACTAGGTCTTTTGCTGAGCATTGTGGCACATCTRGGCACACACATACATGTCTCTATGGGTATCCAGGATTGCAGGAGTGACCAGGGAGCCAAGCTGCTAAGCCCAGCGGGATTTATGTTTAGCCTTCATGACCCAAGCTCTCCCCAAGCATCTTTTSACCCTGTTGCCCAGCCGATATCACGGACTGGGTTCATGCAGTATCAGCACAACCCTGATTAGATGTTCTCCTGTCCGCATGACCAAATGGCTGGAGTTATTAGTGCTGTAGACTAAGCTCTCTGCTTCAGTGCACTAAACTCACCTTGAATAGCTAACTCTCCATGCCACCCAGTGCCGGCCCCCACATGATTCTGCCTCCCGTTTATTTTGGTCACGGGGCAGGGGGATTTTATCTTTTTGACAGAGCTAGGAGAATCTCAAAGCACTGGAAATGCAGTGTATTTCTCAGCTTTCCTGGATTTTCCTTCTCTTAGTTGTCGTGTGGTGCGCYGGTGCCTTTGCAAGCCACCTTTGGGACAGTTTTATCCCATTTCTTAGCCTCACTGTCCACTCTTTTGGAGCCTAATACATGCCTAACTCAAGAGAAAATCTAGCTCACTGGGTCATGAATGCTTCCTGCTCCCCCTATACAAGTTTGAGTTGTAAAATTCGCTCTTAACCAGCCCATTAAGGAAAAGAAAGAAAAGAAACTTTGACTTTCTAATGAATTTCTTGTTTATCCAAGAAGTTCTGGGCAGAGTTACGGCTCCAACTACTAATATAACGGATTCTTAGCAGCTTGTGAAGTAATTATGGAAATCAGGCATAAATACATAGGAAACAAGAGTCACTGGCAATAATCAGAAGCTTAAAAGGAATGTCCTTTAGCTTCCTTTATGATTTGTTAAAGGCCTTTACTCTAATGACTTTACTACTAAACAGATTTSAGGGCTGTGCTACTTTAAGCGCTGGGTATTCAATGTTGAACGATGCCTTTAAAACTGTTATTACAACGGAGAGATAAAATTAACTGCCGCCCTCCGTGGAGCTACCTCTTATCTGTACACAGCAGTTAGGCCATGATCCTATGATCCAAGTGGGGTTACTCCATAGCAAGCTGCTCTATGGCTATTCCATATGTGGTGTGGAATAAGGCAGGTATGTGCCCTGGGAATATGGATGTCTCTGTCTCGAGGCCTGTGGTGCAGTTCCTCCCACAGAATTCCTGTGGCCTCCAAGGACGTTAGATATGACAGATAGTTAGATATACCACCCCTGAGCAGAGTCCTCTTCCATGTACGGATCTGTGCGAGTTTCCTATCCATGGATGGCTTCAGKGGGGCAGATCCTGCACTAACATAAATTGCATGGGGGAACATGACCTAGACTTCCTAGTGTTCCCCCAGGACCTGTGAAACGTTCAGCATCACTCCTCATAGCACAGAGAGGAAGGGCTGAGGGAGATGGGCCCGCATGGTAGGGGGGGCAGTCCATCCAGCTGGGAGAACTTTGGGATTCTTGCTGCCCAGTTAGAATGAATAAAATAATGATTTAAAAAATGTTCTCAGGGAGGTGCTGAGTGAGAGTCACGGGGTGTTTGTGCAGCCATGGAAAAATGCCTTCGTGCAGCCAAAAACAAGTGAGGTAGGGCAGCCTAAGCCAAGAATTCCCCTTTCCCAGAGGAAAGATCTTGGARACAGACTATGCCAAAGAGAGAGTTTCCTCAGAGCACACAAGTCTTGCTCCATTCTGGYATCATGGGGTGACTCATTTTAACTCGGTATCATCACAGCACCCTCATGCCAGCGTTTGCTGCAATTCCTTACTCACAAAGCTTATGAGCCTGCTCTTTTCTTGCCGGTCCTCTACAGATCTTTTTGCCAAAAACAAAAGGGCTGTAGTTTCCTGGTGCTTACTCAGGAGAGAGGCTGCTGGTATCACCTGTACCAGTAGCAAAGAAAGGCTGCAGCGTGTTCTGCCTCCCACTCATCTCCTGCTAATAGAGCTGCCGATGGCCAAGGCTGATGCACAGCACGGGTTGGGAAACGGGTTCATGTGTCCTGGGGGAGACYTCAGAAGTTTGCCCCGGGATCAGCAAAGTGCCAGAGCACTCCCAGACGTTCCTGTGGGTCCCACAGGGCAGGATAATGTAGCCAAAGTGTTCACTGTAGTGACAAGAAGCCAGGCTAAGCCCTGCTCCCCGCTGCTGCCCATGAAGGCTCTGCCCTGAGGGCTTATCCGGATGACTCAGACTGGGGTTTTAGGAGACCGGCAAAACCCAAAGCAAGTAAACAGAGAGTGTTTTTATTGCCGATGGGATCACAGCAAAACCAGTGCCCTGATCAGCCTCCATCAGCAAAAACTGTCACTTGAAATCCAGGGAAACCGATGGGAAGTGCTCTAGTTCCCAGCAATGACCCAGGCAGCATCCCTTGTATAGTCATCCCTGTCTCTTGCGTACGTTATCCCAAAGCAGGAATACTGCGAGCAGTATTTTTTTTTCTAGCCTAGGAGCCCAGCCAGTGACTGGGATTACTCACTGCATGGACTAGCAATGCACAGAGCTCCTTGCCAAGGATGCAAGTGTGATAAACAAACAAGTGAATAAGAGAAACTCCAGCATCTCTGTGCAGTAACATGGACTGAAGATGATCTCTTATTACACAGAGTGCAAACACGTAYGCCTCCTGGGCCAGGGGTTATTTTAGGTTCATCCCTATGGGAAGACACCAGATCTTGTTTTTCGACACAGACTCATTCCTCCTGTGAGCAGGAAACGCTGCCTGTTGTGTCTGTGCTACCACTGGACTCCTATGGGGATTTATAGGATGAAATAAAAGATCAAAAGCAGTGCAAAACACAGGCAGGTGATTCTCTTTAAACATCTGGTCTCAAGCCCTCGCGGAGTTTGGCACAGGTCTAAGTTAAGTGCTCCCTATCCATTTGGAATGGCCTATAAAAGAGAATATAAAGCATTTCTACTTTTAACTGGTTTTATTGCATGTGAGAGATAAATTAAGCGGAATGCTATTAGAGAGGCTCTCCCATGAATGCTGCATCCCGCTAACAAAATTAGCAGGAAGTCTTAAAACACACGATCAAAACATGATATTAATTACAAGGGGAAATGTACTCAGTGCGGGGACGAGGGCTGCTGTGACGCACCGTGTCCCGGGGAGGCTGCCGGGAAGCCCAAACAACTCCCCTGGGTGGAACTGCCCAGGTCTCGCCCCCTCGTACCGCACTTTGTTGTAATCCCAGACTCTTCTGTCTCTGCGGCCACTGGGGAGGCTGGAGGGCAGGGTGAGGGGCTGGGGAAGGGGCATCCTTTCCCTCGCAGGCAAGGGGGGTTTGCTGCATGTTTTCATGGAGGGAACTTACTGTGAAGCTTTCATGCTGTGACCACCGAGAGCGACTGAGCTGTGCTGGAAACCTCATGGAAATCTCCCTGGAGGAAGACTTCATCCTAAAACAAGAAGCATGGCACGTTATTCTCTTGGCAGATTCATAAGGATTTTGCAGATACAGCCATCTGAAGGGCACCCTTCATGGGCACAGGCAGTTTTACACCTCCTGTTGGACCAGGGCTCATTTGCTGGCCCAAGGGGTGCTGGATGGGCTGCACTTACCCCAAAGACTTGTCCATGGCCAGGCAGTGGGCTTGGGGGGCTGCATCTCTCTGCATTTGAAATATGCCTGTCGGGAAGTACAGAGACRGATGGTTTCCCATTACAAGAGTGTCCTGCCTACATCCAGAAATAGCAATTGCACAGATAAAGTGCCTGTCTGCAGCACCTGCAAACACAGAGTATGGCAGATGAAGGGCTAGTTATATATATATATATATATATATATATATATATATCAGCATTGTGCTTGCATATGGTCTCCTCCAGGCAACCTTTCACTTGAGCTTCCCACATGCTATTGAAAATCAACTCTCATGTTGTTTGCTGCTGCTGCTCTGAAGCAACGAGTTCTTTGGCAAGGACCATAAGTGATTTTCCAATTCCAAGAGCTGTGAGAAAGCCAGGGCTCCTTATGTCAGCCCCGAGCACATCCTTCACAACGTGCTGTTTACACTTGGCCCCCAGCATGTGTCCATACTCTCTGGAATAGCTGCTAATGTGCAACTGGAGCCGAGCTCCCGACGTAGCCTCAATGCTGTGTGAGCAGCAGGAGCCGTGCGGGGAGCCGGGAGAGCATCCYGGGCAAACAGAGACTTGCTGCCCGCAACCTTGCTCCAGAATTTCAGAATTCCAGGATTTCTCCAGGATTCTGGAGGAATTTTCCAGGATTTTGCAGCCTGAGAGTCACATTTAATACTTCACCCCACTGCAGTTTGCTGTGAGAAGGTGGAGGGATTTTCTGGTCTTCCCTTATTCCAASAGCAAGGCTACACAAGCTACAGAAAACCCCACTTGCCTTTGACCTCTGGAGAAAGGAAGAGGTAAGAAGAACTTCTTATCTGAAGTTGGCTGGTGATAGGCAGCAGTAGTGAGAGCTGTTGCAGACTAGGCTTATCTGGGAGTCATTAGTCACTAGTATCTTATCCCCTTTACGTCTTTAAGCAGTGTCTGGAGGCCGGTACATGTGTTTCCACCCTCCAGCTGGTCTGAYGGGGACTTGCAGGTCTCTGCAATCTAATAGCTCTGATGGACACTACTCCCTGGGCCAGATCTCACTCTCCACTGGCTTCTGAGTGCCCAGGAAGATATTGGATCTGGCTCCTGCCTTTGTGCTCTSCCTGGGCAGTGCTTTGAATTCTGTCTTGGCTTGGGCTGCAAATATAATTACACATCACCCCCAAATCGGAAATCAAAGTAKGAAAAAGTGGCATTATAACGGCAAAAAGTTCCTGCAGCAAAGGCTTCCAAAAATGACGTTTGCTGACAACCACGTGTCCTTGGCGGCCCGGGGTCAGCCTTCTCCCAAAGCCCATTTTTATAAGCTTCAATGCAACAACAAACCTAAAGGAATGTCCTCTCTGATGAACGTACCTCCAGCTGAGATGCGAGTCTTAGCTTACACCTTGGTCAATGTTGTTTCCTCAGCTGAGCAAAGCACTTCCTTGGTTACTACACATGGCTTTTATTTATGCATTTATTAATGAAGGTGCCACAATATAAGGGGTTTCCCCTCCTTGTATGTACTATTACAGCTGMATTCCTTCAGAACAGTCCAACGGGCTGGGAGAGATGCATGGAGAGCTTCCACCCCTTCTCTCCGCACAAGGAGCTTCCTTGACGGGAAGGTCATTGTCCTCCAGCGAGCCGCTCATTTTTAGCATGACAGTGACCTGCATTTTGCCACACATGTTGCTTCTTACCAGGTTTCCCACTCCGGACACGGAGGGCAAACAGGAAGGTGCCTTGGACGTGCTGCTGGCTCCCGGTTGTGCCACGCTCAGCTTGCGGCCACGTCCTGCTCCTGCGCAGCCCGGAGGAGCAGTTGGGCAACACAGAGCARGGAGAACGGAGGAAGAAGAGGGGATGTTTATGTGATGGGAAAACAACAGCGTGAGAAACGGTGACACCTCTGTTGCAATGTTGGTGTTTTGAATACGGCACGGAGATGTCAGGAATGGGTGTCTCTATTTCTGCAGCAAAACCATCTGGATATCGTTAGCTAAGCACAAAGCAAAAACTCTCTAAACACCCTATTAGCACCAGGAAGAGATTAAAAGGGATGGAAAAAGGGTGTGTAAAGGGAAAAATCAGGAATTCAGCAGAAYGTGCACTAGCCACAAGCTTTCCATCTCAATTAACTCAATGCTTCTCTCAGAAAACACAGACCATAGTGTTTGTAGCAGGGCAGACTTGTTTTTTCTGTGCAAACTCGAACAGCTGTTTCAGACTGTGGCTGCAAACTTACGGCACTTGCTTGTGAGCTTTCCCAGCCCCTGGGCTGGAGTAAAGCCGTGGAAGCACTGGTTGTGTTTCTGCGTCTCGGGAGGCATCTCCCCCACATGGCCTCTCGTCTTTGCGAAATCTAAACTTACAGGCTCTGCATTAGCTTTGTAGAAAACCCACCTCGCTCCACCTCCAGCTCTCTGCTTTGGGACCCTATTGCCAGCCCAAAGTCTCAGTCGGCCTTTACAAAACAAAATAATCATTTGCTTCGAATATAAGATTCAAATGGGCTAGCCACAATATGCATTCTTTGCGCAGCTCTTTACGTGATGATTACCATCTGGAAGACCAAAAGGACCTGCTTCTAGGCAGTGCAGAGCAGGTCTCTACCTCCTCCAAACACATTCCAAAAGACTGCTGGAGCAGAGAGCTCCTTCGTTCTCCGTCCTCACTTCTGTGTCAACATCACCACAAAATTATCAGACAGCAACTCCCTGTGCTCMAAGATCCATTGAGGAAAACAGACTTCAAGAATTTGAAGGACGTCATTCAAGTTAAGGGAGAGTGAAGACGATAACCCACTCCTGCAGTCTATGCTACAGAAAGCCATGGCAATACTCATGCRAAAACTCTGTAATTTGGGTCAGAAATTCTGTAATTTACAGACAAGACACACACAACCCAGCACAGCAGCCACGCTCCTGCAGTCTTCCTCTTAGGAAGAAAACTGCTCCCCTGCCTCTGACACCCRCTTAGATTTATAGTGAGATGTAACCTGAGATCATCCCGCCTGTTCTTCAAGTGACAGTTTCCTGAGCGATTGCTGCAGATAATAATAACTGAGAATACAAGCAATTTCCGTGGAGTGAATAACTATTTGCTAGATCAGCCCATGGGCGAGGGTGGCCGTCAGCAGTTTCCAAGGGGCCGCTGGGACCAACGYGAGGTCTCAGGGATGCACAAACAAGCACGTTAGACACAGTATGTCCACAGGAGCAGGGATTCACCAAGCAGAGCGGCTCTGGAAACATGGAGAACACATGTTCTGCAGAGGAATAACTCGCTGCTTTGCCCCTGCGAAGAGGACTCGCTCTTTCAAGTTATCACTACTTACACCTGAAAATGTACATTTCAGACAACAGCACTCACTTTTACTAAAAATCTTTTCCATTTTGACAGATATTCACAAAAATAAATATCAATACATTTCCTCAGTTTCCTAGTTTCCAGAAAAAAAAAATCCTCAGAACTCCTACTCTGCCTAGCCAGGGAATTACGAATACTTGGGAGACGGAGAGCGCTGACCATTCTCATYGCAGGCCATTTCAGCAAATCACACCTTCTCCTTGCTGTATGCCCAGSGAGGCTTAAATTTCCCAACTCAGCGAGTGGAGAACTGATGCAGAAAATCTTTTCTGGTTTCTTGGAAACATAAGCGGCATGTTTTTGATTCCAGGCTTTGAAAAAGAACTCTTTACAGATCTGAGATTTGGAGCCACYAGGAAAGAGGGCCTTGCTGATTGAATGTGTTGAGTGCCCCGAAGACGGGAGGTCACAGGCAAATCCGCAGGGACATGGAAAGAGCCCTAAGGAGCCCCACAGAGCCTGCAGATCCACACGAAATCGTGGTCTTCACCCTGCATATCTTGGGAGATGAGTCACGTCTGCACTGCTGCTGTGGCCTAATGCCAGGGAACCGGCCAGCTCCTTACCGTGCCCGCTTTGGGAATGATGCATTTCCCGCCGGAGCCAGCTGGAGCCTTTCCACCGGCCGGCGCTCGGAGCGGCCCCTCGGCTGCTCGTGTTTATCCTTGTATGGTGCCCAGCTCCCGAGGCCGGGAGCACAGGGCACGTCCGGGAATCTGCAGCTATTCCTCCGAGGGGATGAAACTGCTATTTAAGGAAGGAAGGAAAACAGAGAGAGAGGGTTTTATGATGACGTGCAAAAYGAGGCAAAGAAAAGCATTAATGTAAGCAGTTAAGAGCCAAGCGGGTGGACTTTGTGCTTCAATCAGCTCGGATTGCGAGATTCAATGGATGGCAGCGCCAAGGTACGGCCTCCAACAGCTCTGCATGAAGATGCCTCATCCGCCGACACCGCGAGAACAACCGAACCCTGGGCACGTCTCGTCACTGAGCACGACGTCTCGGTCCCAGCTGCTGTGGGAGCGAACACAGAGGTGGGCCTGGGAGGAAAGGGAGCAGGGAAATGCTGGAATGCCAGTGATGCTGGCAGCAGAGCAGCAGGCCTGGCTTCTGAGACCCGGGATGGGAAGAGGTTGTATTTACAGGYTCCTACTCAGGATGAGGAGCACAGATTTACATTGGAATAGGAATGAAATTCCCGTTTGCAGAACCCAGAGTCTGGGTGGCAGATGTGCAGCTGGGGCAAAGCATGCCAGGACCAATGGATGCTAAGAAGAAGTGCTGTTACCATTGCAAGAAAACTGCTATTGATTCTCTTGGCACCGGGACTCCAGCATCTGTGCTGAAATCTGCGGGTTTCACACTCTGCAGGGGGTCAAGTATTGGCTTCAGACCCAGTTTTCATTGAGGATTTTATGCAAGGAAACATCCCAATTATTCAAAGGCTGCATTAAAAAAAAAAAAAAAAAGCTGGCTCCACAGCATTTTTAATGTGGAGCTAAATTTTAGTGAATACCTTTCCCCAGCTCTCCCCCATGTCAGAATGAGCAATATGAGAAAAGAAAAAGAAAAAACAGACAAGAGGTTTCTTATTAAAATCTGAAAGTGAGGTCGCAGAGGTTAAGGAGCTCTGGAAAATATAAATCTTTACGAGGCAGGCCTGGCTGTTTCTGTCTGAATGGGAACATGGCTTTGCCTGTTAAGGGGCCGGCTTGGCCGCCTGCAAACAATAGCTGCTGGTAGAGACGAAGAAAAGCCCCCCATCCGAAAACAAAGATGGAGCAGAGACTGCAGCCCAGGGCAGCTGAGCTCCTCGGTGGCTTTTGTCTGGGAGCAACTGTCCCCTAGGGATTAGACAGCTAAGCGCTTGGCCCAAAAAACAAACAGAAAAGATGCTGTGTTACTGTTCTAAATTAGCACGAGTCCCGGGACCACCCGTAACGAGGCAGACTCTCATGGTGCTCTTGGTTGAGGAACACGATGTGGGACTGGGGCTGCGGGACTCTGTTCTGCGGAAAACTCTGCGGGTCCTTGGGCCCTGATCCTGCAACAATGTCGGCACCTGTTTCTTTCCAAGGASTTGAAACCAGCTCCCGAATTCCTTCCAGGACCAGCGGCAAAAGTTTGCAGGGAGATTCCTTTAAAGAATAATCCGAAGCGTTTCAGGCTAGAAAGTCTTCTGAGAAAAAAACCATCAGTTCCTATTTTCTCTAGGATATGCTGTGTAGGATTATAATTATTTCAAATTGGACACAAACCATGAAGGAAACAGATGCTTATTTCTTTCAGAGATTAGTCAACCCTGCAGAGTGTCCAATAGGAAATTGAGGAGAAAGCAGGCAATATATTTCAGAAGCACCAAGCAAATCAGAAAATTGCTCAGGAAATCAGTATTTTTTATGATTAGTTAAAAAAAAAATTATTTCCAATGCAGGCTATAGCAGGATTTCATTGGTTTTTATGTTTAGAGTCTCGCTAGCAATCTTATTCTGCCGAGCTACCTCTTCTAGCTCAGCCTGGTGGTTTGGAGCAGGAGCAAAGAGGTGAGGTTCCTCTCGAGATGATTCYGGTGCCTGCAGCCGCCACAGGCTGCGGTCTCTGATCCCAGGGCTTCCGAGCACGCTGAGCAGCCTCAGGATTTCTCAACATCATCTTCTCTGGTGGACCTCAAAGCCTGCCCGGACCGCGTCAATCCCCACGGCAGCGTTTTTGCTTCCAGACTTTACCGCCTGCCATAACAGCGGCTCTGGAGAGATGGGAACCTCAGAGCATCTCCCTGGCCTCTGCTTACCAGGGATTTTCTGGTTCATTAAAGCCTTGCTCTATTAACGGCCTGTGCACGATTCCGGAGCGCGGGGCGCCGGCCTCCTGCAGACCGGGCCTGGAGCTTGTTAGTGGAGTTTTGTGGAGATTAGCAAGCACCGATCCCCCTGGAAAGCCTGGGGGAAACGCTGCTAATCCCCCCTGGCTGCTGCACGGTTCCGGACGGTGCCTCCCGAGGCTCTCAGCGCCACAGCGCAGATGCCATCCCTACAGAAAGCCCTTAGGACCCCAAGGGAAGAGCYTGAACAGTAACTTATCTTTGTAAAAGCTTTTTTCCAATGCTCTACAAGCCCGTGGAGATAGGGTTTGACCATTCCCCTTCAGCACCCCGCTCCAAACACGGGCTGATTTTCAGTGATCACAAGTTCATGCTGGTGCAGGGATGAGCAGAGCCTTCCTTCTCCAAAGCRGGATTATCCATGCCCCTGTGATGCCCCAAACATGGGAACGCTGACGGCAGAGAGCCCGGAGGAGCCAGAGCGTTTGGASAGCCCGGCCCTTGTTTTCCTATCTCCAGCTTAGCTGGGGAAACAGATTTGCCGCTCGGACAAAAGCCCTTTGTGCCCCGCAGGAGGAGGAGACCCGGGGGCTGCAGCACAACAGGCTTCCCTCGGCACAGGCACTGATGCTCTCTGGAAGCCTGTGCGGATGGCTCGGAGTGATTGAATTCCCGGATTGCATTTTCAGGATCATCTAATTACATTACAGACTCTATCACGAGGCTTTAAACGGCCACAATCTCTTTTACCACCGTAATGAAACAACYGCTGCTTGAAATAATGACATATATTTTCCTGAAGGGGCTTGGCGGCCAGTTAGACAGCAAGCCCCAGTGCAACGGCAAAGAGTTTGGCTTTGGTGAACGTATTTACAAGCACGGCCTGCAACTTTTACAGGCTGAAGATTAAATGCCAAGCGCAGTCTTGATGTCAGCAAGCACAAAWCAGCCCGGTCCCACAGATTGTGGCTGCCTTTTACTTCCATGCAGTGAATAGACAGGGAAGTGGCTGCTCGGGGCATTGCAGGGAGGGTGGACCTGGGTCCGGAGGTGGCGAGGCTGGGCAGAGGCACCGTGTTAGCAGAGCCCATGGGCTTCTCTCCCCTCCGAAACTGAAGCTGCTGGCATGGAAAGTCCAAATGGCTTTGCCAGTAGCATCAAAATGATAGAAACTCCCTGCTCATTCCTACCTTAATGTTAGGGGTGAGAGCTGCTCATCCYCTTGGGCCTAGGATGTAGATGAAAGATATCCTCAGCCCACCTTCCTCATCGCAGACTGGACAGATCACCAAATTTTACCCCCATCAATTTAGAGTCAATATAGAGAAAGATCTCTATATCATGAAAATCAAAGTGGTTTGTTGTTTTTCATTTCATTTTGCATTTTTTTCCTTTTTTTTTGGTTAGTTAGTTTGTTTGTTTTCTGGCAGGCTGAAAGATTGAAAGGAGCAATTCATCTTCTGGATARAGTATTTCACTGCGCAGCCCCCAGTCAGGAGCTGGGACACTTGTAATACATTTCACACTCATACAAGCAGCTAGTTTCTATTTTTCTTGCAACAAATAAATGAATATGCGAATCGAAGCTATCAGCAGCTCAGATTCACAGGAGAAAACACAAAAAATAACTGGCTCATTCAGCGGAAACACATTATGAAAACAGTTTCCAAAAGTCTGTGAAACAGTGCGAAAGGATGAGAAAACTAGGGGCTGTTTCTTTTTGCTTCAGCTCCTTCTGTTTTATTTTCATTTAACAAGCATTTTGCACCAGAAGGGTAGCAAAATTTCTGCTGATGAGACTGCTGCAGGGATTTTCCAGTTTCCTAAAGCAATCCCAACAAAAAAAAATCAAATTATAGCCCAAGAGCATGAGAGGGATCTTCAGCAGAAGGTCATTTGTGTGGATTAAAGCAGTGCATTTGTTTGCACAAGGCTTTAAGARAATGCTCAACATTAAGCACGGTACGGAAGGGTGCCAGGCAGACTACTCACATGGTTAAAATTACAGATGGCCTGTAGAGTTTTACTGGTTTGGGATCTCGGACCACAAAGCATGCAGAGGRTCTGCCAGGCTTCAGACGAACCACAAGGGCAAACTTAATCTCCTTAGAAATGTGYGGCTGACTCGATGCAGATTTTCTGGTGCACCGATCAAAGGAGGAGTTGCACACTGRGCGAGCACGTGTCTCCCTCTGTGAAAGAGATGCAGAAAAAATGGCACAAATGTGAGAAAACAACAAAAGGGGTTTCATTCTCTGCAAAGACTCCCTACATTTAGCACAGAAACCCTGCCTGTTGGCTAGAGAACTGGGCAATKCACGAGTTTTGTTGCTGCCCTGTGAGCACTTCACACAAATCCTCCCAAAGTGTTGCATCTGCTGCCTGTTTCTTCACCCTCCTTGGTCCTTTCAGTCTAAGCAATAGCATAACKAAAGACTTGGTCTCTTTAGGAGCTGTCAACACCAGGACTGTCTATCCTCTTTCCTACACAGCTCCTAGACTGCAACCAGTAACTAGAGAAACAAAGTCAGGAGTTTGTAGCAGGATTTAAAATCACCTCCATGTGGCACTCTGTTTTTTATTCCTGTTCCTGTGTCTGGATGTCAAATGCTGGGGAAAGACCTGGGATAAATAAAACAAAATCCTGCTCTGGAGGCRTCTTCTGCACTAGAGAACGTCTGTCCAGCAGGCGCAGGACCCGCCTGCTCCCAGTGCAAGCAGAACCGCTTTGCCTCCTGCTTCTCCCCATGCCCAAATTCCTGGAATCCTCCAGGAGGTTGAACACGGCTCTGCTCTGACCTGGAAAACAAGATACGCCTGATGGATTTTCACGGATTAACTTTTCCAAGATGCATTATTGAACTCATTACTTCGGTGCTCAGCTGAGCTGTCAGATCCAGTCTCCGCGGTGACACGTGGGATAATCTCCAATTAGACACCACGGGTCCAACCGGGAAACCAGGCACACATCGGGTAGGGCCGAGCACCAAAGCTTTAACGGGTGGAACGCTCTGGAGGGCCCTGGCCTCCGTGCATGGCTGGCCATGACGAGATTAGCCCGGAGCAATGGGACGTGGGCCTGCAGCGCTCAGGGCRTCGGGCTCCGGGCACGCACGCCTTGCGGTGCACGGAGACACCGGGCGAATTCCCCGGCTCTGCACCAAGCCGGAACCGCCTCGGGAGCGAACGGCGTCCCGCTGGCTCCGTGCAAAGCGTCTGAGCCCTTCTGTTCCCCAGTGCAGCACCGAGATCCTGGTGCTGCCAGTGCTGCTGGGGGCAATAGAGGCCCAGGAGCGTGTTTTTGTTCAGAGCCAAGCAAGAGCTCCCGAGCACGGAAAGGACGTGGGGAACCATTCCGCCTAGGAAAGGCCTCCGAAGCCCTTGGGCTGGGTGATTCCCKCTGTTCTGCAGCACCCAGCGAGCTCCTCTCATGGCGGTCAAAGACTTCCTTCCTTGGCTGCTATGAAGAACAAATCCTCGTCTTAAACATTCTAGTCTGAAAGGATTCCTGCTACTGCAGACACTTCAGTGCTAATTAATGTCAGCAGCTGCTTTATAACAGCCCAGAAGGTGATAAACAAACACTTTGTGTTTCATCTACAAGCTCTTCTCCCCCTCCACCAGCAAAATGTGTATTTAGTAAATAGTTCTAATGACACAAAGCACTTTTCATTGTTTGAGTTAAATGAGTGTCACAGACCTAATTAGTTGCACATTTCTCCAGCAGGAAACGGGAAGCCATTAAAACTACAGCATTAAAATAGCCCTCAATTATTGCTTCTTAGCACATGATTTCAATTGTGTTCATCTGCCTTTCCCCTCGAAGGGTTTTGGCAGAGAGGTCTGAGGAGCAGCGGAGGGTGGAGGTTGGCAATGAGAAGACGGGTCCCCAGGCTGGTCCCCAGGAGACCCTGGATGCATCGGAGCACAGTGGAGACCTCTCTGGGCACATGTCCCTGTGTGTGTGTCCTTGGGCGCAAAGGACACTCTGCTGTACATCAGTTCATCTGCAGATGTTCCCAAGTGTTGGTTAAATGCCTGGTCACCACACCGCCTGGGAAAGAAAACGAACCCTGGATGACTTCTGATCCATTCGCCAAACAAATGCACACTGATCTTGGGCACCTTGGCTGTGGTGTCCAGTTKTAGCCATGCAAGGAATTATCAAAAATCAGATTTAAAGTGTCAAACAAAGAGAAACTTGAAACTGTTCAAAGCCTCAATCTCTGGAGATGCAGGGGACAGAAACATCTCRCAGGGGCCTGGCTTGCATGCATGGGAGGAGAGGAAAGTGCGAGATACTTGAGCAGTCTGTCTGTAGCACCAAAGCACATTCATCTCTTCTTTATCTCACTCTCTCCCTCTTTTTTCCTYCTCCTTCCCCCTGCAGCAGCTCTCGCCCATCATCTGCCTTGCTTGGGAAGTACAAAGACACAGAAGCAGGACACAYGGAGTGGCTCGTCCCTTGATGTGCAACCCGGTTCCTCAGGGATTAGAGCTACCGCAGATCTGGGGGCTCTCAGAAGGAAAATGGAACATTCTTCCTTTCAACTCGCGGTGCCATCTCCATAACAAGAGCAAGCCAAGAGACAGAAAAGGCAYGAGGAAGGAGGCTGAGCACACGGAGGGGCTGCTAATTTGTGCGAGTTCAAAGCAATAAGCTCAGAGGATAACGAGCATGATGCACTGCTCATTGCAGTTCAGGGCCACGTTCAAATAAGCCGAGCCATTTAATTAATGAATGTACTTAAATCAGGGAATAGAGAGATAAAAATCACTGAGAGGTACAATTATTTCAGCAGATGCCGCAAATAAGGTCCAGTAATTCTTCATGGAGGGATTGTGCTGAGCTAATTGTATTGCAGTGATAGCACAAGCAGGCCTTTCTTTGGAGATCACGCGCTTTAATCATCAGGTTGTGATTGTGTTTTTACTGGAAATTCATTCCTGTGAGACTCATCAGAAGTGGCAAAGAGCTGAAACACGTTATCCTGTGTAAAACAGGGCACGAATGATCACCGCAGTTTGGAATCCAGCACCTCTCTAGGGTCCTACCTCCTCCCACCTTCTTCCATTGTCAATCTCCATGTTTATTACATGAGAAAAAACACTTGGATAATAAACAACTAGAAAACCGCTTCACAGTAAGCCCAGACCAAGAGCTGGATTTGGTACCCTCACATTGCAGGGACTSTTTTGGATCTCCCTGACTCTTGTGCAGCCGCTTTGCTGCTATGAAAGATGTCACCTAACGTTGCAAGCACAGAGGTGGCATGGGGCCTTACACACACGTATAGTACCAGGCTTGGTAGGATGGCTGGAACGGCTATGCTTTTTCAGGACATCTAATTCATCCTTTGCTGGTGCAAGATACAGGASAGCTGGCCAAAGTCTTTGTTGCTTGCTCTTCTGTAAACATCATCTGTAATGACAGTGTTTGCAGTTGGATCATGCAATAAGGAAAACAGGGAAACAAGCTTGTCACAGATTTCAAAGGAGAATGTTTTGATTTCATACCCCTTTCTTCCAGYGGCAGCTACTCTGTCTAACCCAGCTCCAACTAGGCTTTACAATCTCACTTTTAAATCTCAGGAGACATCAGGATTTAAATACTTACATGTTTCTTTCTCAMCATCTCTGAAAACTATCCAGAGCTTCCAAAGCATCAGAGGTACCCACACAGGGACACTCTATACGGGATGGCAACTTCGTTGTGAAGATCAAGTCGTATCACCATGGTGCTCACGCTAGAAACCCAGGTCTAAGTAGGCTCAGACCCTGAGATAGTGCCRTGCTTCCATATTTCAACCTTTGCAGGAGCTGGTTTGGAATTACCTAACTCCCAGGCACTGCACATAGAGAGCAGCCTGCCTGGAGAATTGAACTGTTCCTCAAAGYAATTACCTACAAGTGATATGATCTGTAGCTTTTCATCCTCTTTGCAAGTCAAAGCAGATTTTTTTCTCTTTTCAGAGTATGTTAGGTTGTTATTCAAAGTTCAAAATAAATCTCTAAATTCCCTGAAATTCCTCTGCTCTCAGATTCTGGCTTTAAACTCAAAAATAGGCTAATTTTATGTAAGTGTRAACTGTAAGCTTCTGCAGTGGGAAGGGGCCTAGAAGCCAGGGGTGATAATTTCTGGGGATTTAGGGATGAATACAGAGGGAAATGTTCTTTTTGAGTGAGGTCTGATTTCAGTTTGGGATTTGTTTGGAAATTAAATCTATTTGTAGAAGTTCTTTGCAGCTAAGCAGCTATGGTTAAGGCTATTGCAAACACGATGCAGCATTATCACCTGTTGGAGTAAGCTGCTAGAAGCTGCAAACTCCCATTTTCTCATTTCAGGAACCTGTTTACTTTCTTATTTGATAGCATCTTCTATTTTCTCATGCTTCATTTCTTCCATTTCCAGTTACAATTGACTCTTCCATTACTGCAGTCATATCAAATAAAGTAAAAGATGAATTACGCAGAAATAGATGCTTGCTACTTGATTAATCTACTCAGCAGTGACAACCCAAAAAGCATTCTAAAAACCCTAAAAGCCACTCGGAAAAATAGATAACATTCATTTAATTTATTTTAGTGATGCTGTTAGTGTCATCTTCAAATGTCATAGCACTTTCTCTTCCTTTAAAGCCAATTGAGAGTCTGACTGCAATTCTGTTAGCCATTTTGCTACAACTGTTGATTTAGCTTGAAAGGATGAGTGTTTTTACTGTGTAGAAAATGTCACAACAGAAATAATCTTTCTCTAAAATACAAGGTTCCTTTGTTTCTGAAAGCACAACTTGGCTCTGCATCCTGCAAGCAGCTGGGAGACTCAGACCCACTCCAGAATTAGACGTTGAGATGTCTTTGTCTAGACTCTTAAGAGTATCTTGGTTATTTTTTAATTATGTATGCAGTTGTCCCAATTAACAAATAACAGATTTTTTAATGAAGAGATCACAGTGTTCATGCATATGATGTYTCCTTGTTGGAATGAAGACGACATGTGGCTTTTGCTGATTGAGTGCAGTTCCCTATGTAACTTGTGAAAATATCTACACATGCAATCTGAGTTTAAAGAGCTACCTAGGAACTCCTGCTCCAAAACGGTGGCTGCTCCAGTGGTGGTTGTCCACACAGAGCGGACACTTGGTCCTCRGCAGCAGCTGGGTCCTTAGGCCCAGCTCAGCCCTACAGATCTGCTCCTGCTGCACTGTCTGGRATTGTAGACACAGCTCACGAGATTCCCGGGATATTGTCCCATTATGGACTTTCACAGCATTGCCTAATGTCAGTTAAAAGCTTTCCACTGACTTTCACATCCCATGGATATTTACTGATGCATGTGTGCGATTCATGTTCATATCCAGAGATGAAAACCACATGTTCGGCAGGACAAAACAGGACAGAAGAAAAACATCAGGATTTTAATATTTATCCCATACTGATTCTTTGAAATGTACAATCTGATATTGATGTACTGCCRTTATAACCACTGGACATCCATCTGAGCATAGAAGATGCTACMCAGATATTAAGAGATTTCTTAATGTCAGCCAGATGTATGAACTGCTTAAGATKAAGAATTTTTATCCCAGATGCCTCTGTGGCCTCCCCTACATTAAAACAAAACTCCTAGCCATATTTCAGTGATAGCTAGAAGTCATATAGCTGYAGCAGTTACAGCTACCACATTAACAGTATCATAAAGAACTTTCTACAATAGCATTCACCCTTCCTCACTAACCATTACACAACAGCTGAAATGGGAGAATTACTTTCCTGATCAACACTCTCACAGTGATGTCCCGTCTTTCCTTATAGCTATAAACAGCAAGCACAAATGAAAGGAAATTACTGAACAGGTTTGTAATTGGACAAATGAAGCACTACAGGTTAAGTGCATATGCATCCCTTCAACTCTTGTCATGTAAACAAGCATTCAGCTATATTTAAATCGTAACAGGAAAAAAAACCCCAACCTATGATGTACATTAAACACAGGAAAAGCACTCCAGGAAGAGGTTGTGTTAAGCAAAATATTTACGAAGTCTCAGACAAACCTATGGGTGGGACATGTCTGACTTCCAGTCTGTTAAACACCACCAAGGAAATGCCCTCTTCTAAGCTCCTTGCAACCGGTGGGATATTTCCAGGAGTATTCTCCAAAGATATTCTCCAAAGATGGCTCTAGCCCAATACACCCGCTGCCCAAACTAACCTTCTCTTTCTCCTGTGCAGCCAGTCAAGGCTCCTCTGCCCAGGAGACCTTTATGTCTGAGCACAGCATCCAAGCAGCWGAGAGCTCATTTATAATCCCTATTTAACCCCACTGGTGAAACAAGAAGAAATCTGCACCAAAAGGGCCGATGAAAAGGCAGTGTAAAACACCACTAGAAAATGTTTGGCTGCAATGCCAATAGTAACACAATATACAAATAGGGATACAAACTAAAAAGAGAAACAAGGATCATGTTTGAGCTCTCTGCCCGCTCGTGTGGGTTGTCACTAATAGAAAACTCAATTCAAACCAACAGGTGGGAGTYTGGGGACATGAGTACTGAACTACCCTACAGCATTAAAGTTTAGAGCAGAGAGAAGTGAAAAASAACTGGCAAACAGGTCACTTCTGAAGCCGAGCCTTTTGAGAACTGTTTGCCTCAGAGTGCAAAATAAACAACGTCTTGTAGACACTGCCCTCATGCTGCCTTCTAATTGAACTACATACATCAAGGAGTGCTATAGGGGAGGGAAGAACAAACTGGTGAAATATTTAAATGAGTTATAGGAGGGAATCAGGCATACCACTATGAAGGCAGGAAACAGTCGTAAATATCCTAGCTTTGAGTGCAACAATATACTGGATTTTTTACATGAACTGTTTGCAGCAGCTTCCACAGATCCCCAGGTTGGTCCTCTTCCTCAAGCCAGATTCTTCATTCTTTATTCCATTTGGGGTGTGTGCATTATGGRTATCATTTTAGAACCCTCTGTTTTGCAGCCTCCAGCTCCTACCCTATCGCCATGAGGGCAGGTAACAGCTACAGCCCCAACCTTGCAGCACTGCCTGGGAAAAGTCTTCAAAGGGAACCTGGGAGTAAATCCTTCGGTTATAGGCCCAGGCACATCTGAACAGGTACCTGCAGTAAAAGGAAAATATTTCATCCTGGTTTCTAATAAGCTATTTGCTGTTATGACAAACTCTGTTAGTCTCAAGGTCTGCTCTTTCCTCCTGCCTCTTTCCACCTTGTTTAGCTGTTTTATTTAGCAGCTTCTTTTGCTTGTRACCCAGAGTGCAATGATTTAAAAAGCAAACCTCCCATTTTACCTGCCCGGTATCACGAKACCTGAACTTTAAATGGAGATCCCAGATGTTACCAGATAGTAAATAATTATAATGATCACCCTCAGAAGAGTCCAAAATCCAGAAAACAAAATTACAGTTCCACTCAAGGGGTGATTTGCCAAAAACTTCAACCCTGGCAGGCTTTCATCCAACATTTCTTTCACATTAGATTTAATTAGTGGTTGCTAATGAGGTGATCTTAAAATTCTCCACATCTGGGGAAACAGAAACATGATTAGATTAGAGTGTACAGTTATAATTCACAAATAGGATTGCAAGAACTGGTTTCCCTCTGCTTTCTTTTCCTCCTCCTTTGCCAGGAATAACACAATTAAACTCAGCATCTCTGCACATAATTCAGTCAGGAATGACTAGAATGAGGCAGTACTGAAGAAACCTGTTGCAGACATCGAAATGACAGCCTAATTTAGGGTWTTCATTTCAGAATAGCTGAAAGTCAAATTACTTCACATATGGTACTCTACAGTAGATCACAAATTAACCACAAGCCATCCAAGAAGATGCCTTTAGATGGAAAATAAATCAAGAGGAAATTAGTCAAAGAGTAAACACCTCTTTTCTTTGCTCAAGCTAAAGGACACAGACATTTTTTCTTGCCAGTASTGTCCTCAACTGAATCAAATGAGGTTTTGCTCCTGGGGAATGAACACCCCAGGAAACATCAGCTGTGATCATACCAGAAACAAAGGGTCTCTGGACTTATGACACTTGAAGTCCAGTGACAACAYGAGCGCTGCACTGCCATGCCACACTATCTGCTCAACCCAAGTCATGGGCATGCTCAGCCTGAGCTATAGGATTAGTTCAGTTTTGTATTTGTTTAATTCTGAGTCAATTTCCTGAGTCTGCCAGCTCTTTCCTCTAAGGGCCTTCAGGTATCAGGAGTGGAACAGAGGAGGGCGTCTCATTTATGTTCTTGCTGAGCAGCAAAGAAGGGTGCGAGCACATCCCCAGAAGTAGATGTCACRTGGCAGTCATAGCAATGGTTGTTCCAGGAAAAGGATTCCAGTGAGAATCCCATTGCGTGTCTTGTAGAACACTCCAAGGGATTTCCAGGCACTAGAGAAAGAATAAATGACAGTACAGTGGGGTAGAGCTGCTGATACAAAACATGCTRATGGGAAGAACCCAAAGGTCTTCTGTTTTGCAAGAGGGAAATTAAAGTATGTTCTGGGACTGATAAACAGAAGTTCAAAAATCTGCAATGTGACTTTCATACTTCTTGGAAAGAAAACAGAAGTGCAACAGCTGATTTTGATTTTTCTAGATTGCAGCGGTAAATTCTGGCACCTGACCTGTTTTTGAGACCTGATCCTTGGATATATGGCAAGACCACTGGAAACTGTTCAAGACAAATAGAGACAAACTTCTCAGACAGCTTACCCTAGCGCGTATATAAAGTTTCTCCATACATAGAACTGATACATTTTCATAAACTTTAATCCTTTCGTTTGGGGAATGTTGAATACACTGCTAGCGCATATTTATCCTTCCCAGAACCTGCCGCATCCTAAGGAGCTGCATATAATTTTACTGATTTGATAATATCATGTTAYAGAATTATATGGTGTGACTACCCCATCAGGTTGCAGGGCCTCGAGGGAGCRAGGGGCTCTGGAGCCAGTCCCTCTTTCGAGTGCAGGAACAGAGCTGTGGAAAATTAAGAGCATAATGAGCTGTGCAAAATTAAGAGGTCTATGGGGCAWTTCGCAGGGTCCAGGTCAGCGAACAAGGATGCCTCCTTCCTGCAGCAGAGCAGGGAGGCTGAAACTCAAACAATGGCCTCTTTTTCCGCAGGGCTTTCTCACTGCAGTCTAAGGACACGTCTCTCTCTCCAATACTTTTTAATTCCCAGGAGAGCAATCGCCTCTTTGGAGGGAAGCAAACGGCAAAACTCCTGGGAGTGCAAGCTCAGCCCTAAAGAATGYAAGCCGTTCTCCCACATTCTCTCTTAATCTCAACTAAACCCCCTTATATTATGCTGAATTAAAYGACGGGGATGGCATTAGTATTTCTGCTAATAGTACAGAAGTATTTGTTATAGCAGGGAAGAAATAAGCCGCCCTCACTTAAATAGTACCTATTATTTAGATCTATGTATGCAAGGAACATAGTTTATAAGATGCTGCCTTTCCTTCTTTCCCTTTTTTTACCCATTTACATATTTCAAGTACACTTGTGAAGCTGGAGATAGCAGCTATGAGAGTAGTGGACATAGCCTGAAAGAACAAAGCTGATSCAGAGCGTGGATTGAGGAATATTATATAACCATAAAACCGAATAGCACCCCAAATCTGTGCAGATGACATCACTGCCTCCTAAGACCTTAATTCCCACAGATCCATTGTATCTTATTATTATTTACAGGGAAAGCGCTGGGTGGGATTGTCCCTGGATTGGTGCTGCCCGCAGCCACGGGGCTTGGGGAGCGCTCCTGCCTGCGACACCTTCCACAACGGGCCCTGCAGGTTTCTCTTGTTGCTGGCTCAGGGCTGAAAAACTGGAGTTAAAGGAGTAATTTCTGGCACTGACCAAAATTCAGAAGAGCTGGGCAAATTACTGGCAATAACTTCGTTGATTCTTCCCTCAGCAGGCAGGCAGCACACACTGGCATTTATCTGAATGCACTTATTGTTCTTAATTATTTGTTCTACCATCAGCCCAGTGAATTAAGGGAAACAGATTGTCAGGAAATAAACTATTGTGYCTATTCAATCTGCATGCTCAATCACATAAAATGTGTATTTTTCTGTTCCTGACTGGCTGGCTGAAAYGCAGCCTGCTTGGGTGTTTGTTGAGTATATTGCCCAAATCACAGTCCTTTTGCAAACGACTATAAAGAAATGCTGATAAGCAAAGCAGGGGTTTTCCCAGTCAGATTATGACATGCTTTTCTGTCTGTTCAGCTGGGTAGTCCGGATGACATCTCTGATTTCAAGCTATGGGATGCATCAGTCTCACGAATGACTCCCAATGGATCCYGCGTAGCCAGACCCTTCCTCATCGCAGTCGCCCCCCCTGTTAATTCACCTGCAAACTCCCTATCACACCAGCAACACCAACGAGCTCCCTATGAACCCAGCTGCAAAGATTACACAGCATCAGACGGGGAGATCATGTCAATAATTTACATGTGCAGTGTTTAAGCCATATAAATCCCCACAGGACTGATGCTGCGCTCAGCTACGGCTTTGCACACTGCTGTCCAAGGAGCAGAATCCCAGGCCCTGGAATGGCATCCGTCTCCCCCATCTTCTCCCAAATGCTGCCCTGCTCCCCCTTCTAGCAGGCTCCGGCCATCTCCCGGATTTTTGTGTGAGCCAGAGGGAATGGAAACGAGGGCCTTTTGTGCAGTCGAGTGAAAAAACAGCCCGACAGACTGTCCCAGGGGTCTAATCTTGCAAATCAGGACCAATAATCGTCTTAGCTGTTCAGCAAATCTATTTTTAATGAGTGCCACCCACTGTCRGACTCTTGACTCCTGCCTGCAGATGTGAAGCTATTGGCTGGGGCTAATACTGCACTTTCACTGGCACCGCATAATCCACCTGGATTAGGCCCGGAGACGCTTCCCGACGGCTCTTACATAACCAAGGGGACCTTTCTCTCCTGCCACCAGAACTGGATGTTTTCTAAATTCAGGCCAGGGAAGCTCTTCTCTGAACTCCYCCGACTGTGCACTGACATTTAACCATATATTCAATGGATATAYGGAAACGCAAGGGAGTCAGACAGCTAGGTGCAAGCGAGCGCTCCTCAATTCAGGGCATTCTGATTTTCAGTTATCATTATAGTTAAGCCCTAAATGATGATATATATTTACCTTTCCAATCTACTCATTTTTTCAATTAAAAAACCCCTGATCTCAGCCCAAATCTGATATAAATCTGTGATTCATAATGCAACTGCATGTGAAGACAACTGCGTTTTGCAAGATGCTCAAGTAGGAATATTAATGTCATCTGCCAGGATATCAATTTTCTTTGAAACATGTAAACTCGCGCTATTTTCTTATAAGAAGCAAGAAATCTGTCAATGTTTTTAACATTCAATGCAAAGTACCTCCGTTGTAACAAGAATGAGTGGGAAGAGTTTTCCTGTTCCTGTGGGATTTCGGAAATCTTTTCTGTTGGGCTTCAGGATACTCTATTGACATTTTGAGAATCTTTAAGGAAAAAAAGAGACAGATTTCTTTTCATTAGTTCTGATAAATTATTTCAGAAATCTGTTTTTTTAAGTATTAAACTTTTTTGCAGATTTTTTTTTTGCAGATAAATTGCAGACATTATCTCAAATATCAAGATCTGTAATTGCATCTAGTAAAACATTCATTTTTATTTAAAAAATGATTTAAAGGTTCATTAAACTAACAACAAGAAATTCCTTCAAAAAGTTGTCATTAACCAACAGAAAAATCCCATTAACTTTAGGCAACAGTTTCTCAAGGTAGCCATTCCTTTAGTAACCACAGGATTAATAGGAGAACTTCACCTGATGAAGTTAAATGTCAGAATTAAAATAATCAATCCGAATAAGAGAATTAGACACAGACAAWCTTGGAGATCCCAAAAACTAATTTCCGAGGAAACTCGAAAATACTGAAAATGCAACATCACCTGATGAAAATAATACATTTCATTATTWTACTATTTTTTCCAGATTTATTTTGGTTTCAGTGATATTATTTTTCTTCGCATTGACTCTTTAAATAGAAAACAAACTCATTTTACTTCTGTGTACAATTTAAAAGCAGAGAACTATATCAGAACAAGCTRGCAAAGTTATAGCTGGCAAAATGGGAGACTGACCTTCTATCTCTGGCCTTCTAGACAAGTACTTGAACACTGTTATCTATGCAAGAAATCAAAACCAAAACACATGCACAAAAGAGGGGTGATATTTAGGCACTTGCCTTCACTGTTTGGCTGCGTCAGTGTTTGGGCTGTGCTGTGCAAAAYATACTGTTGGATCCCCCTTGGCAAAACGTCTGAGGGCTCAGGGATTGCAGCACACGCTGCACAGCGCACAGGCTTGCTTCGGTCTCAAAATCTCTCTGATAAGTAAAATTACATAATCCAGGGACAGATTRGACTGTTAGTGTGCAGACAGAGGAAATAATCAAGCACAGGACAGAAAACCCCAGGCACCCATCTGACTKCCCCGCCTGAGGAGCCACTTGGCTCCCTCAGTCCCCCAGGACTCGCGGCAGGGAGCAGGGCTGCAGGGCACCGCAGTGACCCCGTGCGACCGCGCGCCGCCCGGCCCCGCTCGCCTCCAAGCTGCCGCTTCGGCCGCTGTGAGCACGGGAAAAGAGCCGCGGAGTCTCACGGCATCAGCTTGCCAGCTACGGAATAAATATTGGAACCGTTTATGTCTCTCGTCTTCTTTCTCATTCCCAGTATTTAACTTTGTGCRTTGTGGAAAGGCATCCTCAGATGCCTCTGATGTTAGTTTTTCTTTGACCTCGCTTTTCTCTATCCCACACTATTTTCTCCTTCTCCTCATTCTGGTCGATTTTTCTCTGATTTTCAGTCTTCTTTCTCTTTCTCCTTTGCTTTATGCTCTAGGTTCCCTGCTGTTCCCTCAGTCCTTCCAGCTGCYAGGGTCTCCTGGACTCCTTGCTCCCTTAGGATCCTTTCAAATTGAGTAAAATCCTGTGGTCCTCAGGCCAGCAACTTACCAGCTATTATCGAGTACCCTCCTTGGGCATGTCCTGAAGGAAGCACCAGGCCCTGCTTCCACCATGGATACAGGATYTATTCCAACTGACAACACCAGATGGACGTACAGATCTCCAAAGAGATTCATTCCARCACTCATCCTCTAGTTGGTTGGAGACAACCACAGTAATGAAAATAAATGCCTCAGGCCTGACAAAAAGCAGGCGGCTGATTACATTATCAGTTAGCTTTCCAGCCAGAAGTGGTAACAAATTAAATGGCCATATGAGATGTTAAGTAATAAACTCACGTATTCTGGCACRAATTGCCATCTGTGACTTGCTCGCTGAGGGCTCAGCCTCCAAAGTCCTTGTCCAGCTGAGCGTTTGAGTGATTACTTTTAAGCACACGTGTAGTAGCCACGAACTCCATGGAAGAGCTCAGTGAAGAGTTAAACCTGCAGCAAGCCGCCGTACTCTTGGATGTTATCTCCCTCTTTTTTTAAATCCCATGTGCAGAAAGTTCCTCATTTGGAGGGAATCTTAGCTTATATTGAATAGAAAAATGAAAACAAAACCTGTGGTTGTAACGCAAAAGCTGAAAGTGCAGCCACAATATGCCTTTCAGAACCAAAGAGGAAACACAAGGAAGAGAATCTCTTCATTTTTTGTAAGACAGTAAAAGTTTGGGAGACTTAACTTGTGATTTGACAGTCAGTTTTGGCAATACTGCTTGAAGCACYCGGTACATCCACGTGAATTCTTGTGTACTCAGTTGATCTGACGACTTAAGTTTAAGAATAAGAGCAATTACTTTCCTAAGGCAGAGCTGTTAGCAGGAAATTTCTCAGCAAGATTGAATTTTAAGGTAATGGATCTCCAAATTCCTCCAGCAAAACTCCCCGTGCTATTTGCCGATACGATCAGACTGGGACGTATTCTWTATTAGACAGAAGAACAATTGGAGATGATTTTGATCGTTGCCTCAAGCACCAAATTGGGGATTGCAGACAGCTTCAGATAACATTTCAATACTCACAAATGTTTGTTCTTTACATTGGCAGAGCGTTCCTTCCAGCTCTAAGATCAGGCGTTGCCAAGCACGAATGCCTTGTGCCAGTGCAAACACGACCCTCCATGGATACGCCGTGAGATAACAGCCTTGCTGAGTATGTGAAGCTGCAATTAGTAAAGCATTATCAGTTATCTCGCTGCTGTGCCCACTTCTGCCACCCTGATTTTGGCCTTGCACTAAATGGTGCCTCCTTCGGAGGRTCGTCTCCTTGCAATGCTCCTGGATGAAGCTCCGACCTGATGCCTGTTGAAGAATTTGCCTCCTTGGGAGTCTGTGATCCCTTCATTCTAAAGGCTTTGGCAACCTCACCCATTTGTCTATATAAAGATTAGGAATCCCAGTGTGATTTYGTTAGCTTTCTGCACTCCCCTCTCTCCTGATTGTCATCTTCTCATTCAGTGTGTGCTTTGCAGTGCCACTAAGAATACAAATAGTAGCTTTGATGTCACTCTGCCTGCTGTATCCTATAACTAAATTTAATGTTTAATTTCCTTGAAATGCAAGTCTACCTTGACGTAGACTATGGGACAAAACYTTTCTACTGCACTGATACTCTTTGTCATAAATTAACACCACAGATGATATCACAAATTGCTGGTCCTGCAACTCCTCATGATCCCATAGTGAGGGCACTCAGCACAATTTCATTTTTTTTTTCTAAGGCACCAGCTCCAGTTGTCTATAAAAATTAGAGCATTTGAGMAACTCAGCAGTCCCAAGGACCAGCTCTATGGAAGCAGAACAGATGGCCAGTCCTACAGCCTTGGATGTACATTCTCTGTATAGGGGAGATGGAAACTGCAGCACAGAAAAAAAATGAGATATTGGGTTTTTTATTATCTTTGTCAGGTGACTGGCATTTTTCTGGAAGATGGTCAGACTATTTCTGGTTGCCATGTGCCATGGAGTAAAATGGAGATGGAAATGTGGAAAGGAGTGAAAACTGTCATGATGCAGCAGACAACAGAAGGATGAAAGTCATTAGTCTAGATAGATTATGACAGCGCCGCATATTTTGAAATACACTATAGAAGAACATTTCTATTAGCATTGGCAATGAGGGGACACATTCTGCTCAGGGATGGACATATCCAATTTGCTCTGTACAAGAAAGTATAGTAAGTAGCAACAAATATTGGTAAAAAAATGTATATATAAGGATGTTACAGGCTTCTTGCATGTCAATGTATAGATGGAAAGTTTTAGATAAATAYACATATAAAGAAATCACACCTACAACTCTTGACAAATGGCTGTCGAGATTTCAGTACCTGTTATCAAACACAGGCCTAGAGCCAAATCTCCTCCTAWCTTTCATGTTATTGAAATATAAAAGACAGCAAAATGAATTCCGCCCTGCCTTAGCTTTGTGCTTTAGCATCTCTGGGCAGTAACAGGGTTTTGCTAAAACCTTTCGTCTCACTGTGGGGCTCGACCTYTGCAAGGCAGGATACATCTGCTGCCGCTGCTTTATTGCTACCTCTTACCTTGCATTTAACTTGCATCTACAGCCTTTCTCCAGGCAACCATGTCAAGTTCTGAATGTTAACTGTTTATGAGAGGTACAGCTGGAGGGAATTAAGCTTTCCATGCGGAAAGAATTATGTTTTTCTACAAATAACAAAGGTATTTATGAGATTTAACTCATTCCTCAAAAATGCTTTGCACTACTAATACAAAGTGGTGCAGTGATACAGTAATGGTAATAACATAACATCAACATTTCTATCTGGCATTTAAATTCCAAATTTCTTTAATAATTTGACAGGACAATAAACTGTGGTAAGTGCTCTGATGTAGGGTGACATTAGCACAAGTTGTTTACATGAAACTCTGCTGTTTAATTTCTAAAGTCTTCTGCTGTTACTAAACCATATTCAGGCTAAATATTGTGCACTTGAAACTCAACGCTTTAGTTAGAAGTTAAATTCTTCTGCTATATTTCCCGAAAGGGAGACTCTAAATCTTGCTCCAGTGCTCACATTAAAGTTGTGCTGACGTATGAAATGAATGAATGATGCCTTATGTTGTCTTCCCTATATGATGCTTGGCAGTAATAATGCAGGGTAATGTCCACAAGACTGTGGAAGTGAGAAGTAAAAAGTTCTCCTGTGGGTACTTCCYGATACACTCACAACATACATTCTCAACAGGACCCGCGTCAATTAATTTTAGAAAGATCATTTACAACCCAGACATTTTCCTGCTAGCTATCCTGTGTGCAGAAGTTATTACATCTATTCCTAACTGCAATTATATATTATGCAAGTCAGGGTCAGCTTTGCAGGCTCAGCATATTACTGCACTGTCGGTAGCATTGCATAAAAACACCATGAAAACATCCCTGAGTGTCTTCCCTTTCAAAACTTGGCACCAAAATCTTCATCATCTCCAGAAGCAGAAGATAAAGTTCCAGTTTTCTGCTTTGGAAGATACTCAGCTACTTTGGTATCATCCTAAGCAAACCTCATAGTCACGGGGATGTAAACAAAATTCTGGTGCATCACTTGAAATAAAAGGAAAGCAGCAACTCTGATGGGAGATCTCAAAAATACCACTTACTAGCAAAGAGTGGAAATGGGGATGTTTAGTCTAGGCACTAAAAGAAGTTATAACAGCCTTAAATTATATGAAATGGGTTTGTTGTCTGCTCTTTTCTTTGCATTCTCCATATCCACTGATGACAGGCAAAAATGAACTGGTTTAAATTGCAGAAAGGAGTTTGAAAAGAAGAAAAAAACCAACATCCCTTCTGCTGTTAGGGATTGCTCAGCAGCAGCACTGGGAGAGATTAACACAGCAAGGTCTGAATTTGCCATTATGGGGATGAACGGACAGGGAGAGGATCTAAGGAGAAAACAGATGATATCTGTCAGAAGTGGCATAGAAATCATTAACCCTGCTTTGGAATCAGGACTATGTGACTTCTTTTCCAACTCTAATTTTATATTTATATATATAAAATATTATATATATATATATGTTAACTATTGCTGGAAAATTTCTACAATCCCTCTAGGCAGAGATGATTCTAGGATTGATTAAAAGCAACAGTATTTCTCCTAAGGAGAGTCTCACCTAATGGGATATACGGATTGCCTTTACTATTACTACGTGCACCAAGGAAGTAATTTATTTAAAAGCAGCATTAAGTACTCTCAGTTTGTTAGAAAAGACTCCGTGGTAAAAGCAAGCTGTTCAGTACGCAGGTGACTGGGGGGCAATCAAAAACTGAATGCTCTACAACGAGATTTGCTTCCTACTTATTTCAATCCACAAATAATCTTCAATCCCACCTGACATTTCTAAACCACGGCAGTCACACTGTGTTCCCTCCTAAGGAAACGATTACAGAACACGCATATTTTTCCCCAGCATGTTATTTTTTTTTCTTTGCCAGTGCATAGCTTATGAACTGGGTACTTGCCAGACTGCTGGGGTTTCAAAATTTATCACATTTCCCTTTGCTCTGTCCCTRTGAGATACTTATGTTCAGGTGGAATTATAATCTAGCTACGTGATTTTGCTTTGTTATGTCACTTGAGAGAGACAGAAAAAGAAGGAGAAAAAGAAACAGAAAAGAAACAGCCCATATTTTCATTTGGAACCTATCACTGGAGCGTATAACGTACTCCTCATCTCCCTGCTTATTTCCTTCTGTTGTACAATTGCATTATTTACTCTCAATATATCACAGGGATAGATAYAACTAAATCCAGTGGAAGATTCACAGCAGTGAGTAAACTAACCCCTGAATAACCAACTGTGAGAGAAAGACTGGAGGGAAGTAGAGCTGATATAAGAGCRACTGAATCAGTTATTTGACCCTGTTACATAGCTCAGCAGAGATGCTATAGAGAGCGCTGGGTTTAGCACTCTCAGGGTGCTCATGCAGTGATGGGGGCATGCAGACGGATCACTTTGCAGCTCTGTTTGACAGAGCCCATTACATGCTCTGCACTGTGAGTAGTTAAATGCTAGGAAGCGATAGGAATATCCCGTATTTTAGGTGCAAGGTGCTGTTAGGGGCAGGTGCCCTGCAGAGGTAAGAGACCAGCACGGCGGTGGGTCGGACGGAATTACACTTCTCCATTCAAAACCCGCAGCAAGTGTTGCCTATGGATACACTCAATTGCCAAGGAAAGCCTAGACACCCTCACTATSCCCAGGCATTGAAACAAATGCTTTTATATTTAATTACGGCAGAAACCTGCCAGAAGAGTAGTCASACACAGAGGAAGGTAAGAACTAGCTTCTTTTGGGGTAATGGACACTGCCCCGAGTAGCAGGTATAGAGAAGACGTATCAAGAGATCAGCTCCACATACAATACAGGTCACCAGAAGCGAGCAGGTAACCTGAGGACTGCTCCCCTCCTGTAAAGACAGGCTGCAACCAGGTGATTTTTCAGACTTAACAGTGAAGTCACTGGTTGTCCTRTGCCCTGCTTGTATACCCGGAGATTGCTCATGTATCTGCTTTCCTTTTACTCATCTTTTCTTATCATTTGACAATGGTTAAATTATGAAAAACAAAACAAACCCCCAATCTGAAAAAATGAACACTGAGAAATCAAACCTCCTGAAGTTATTCCAAAGGTTGATTAGTCTAGCTATTACTTAAATGGATTGCAATAACACTTAGAAGTGTGAGTTCAGACCAGAAATCAGGTTTCATTATGCCACTTATTGKGGGAGATAAATGACAGGGGTACCAATTTGCTGAACTTGTCAAAGGGAAGATTTAATTAATAGACTTCTGCCTTGCTCACAATTCTGCTGCTCTTGAGACTGCCACCACCATTAGAAATCTCCGAGTGCTATAAAACCAAAATAAACACCAATAAATGTTTGCTTCTCTTTTTAACACTTAGGAAATTCAGTTGTAAAAGTGAAAACCCCAAGTACAAATTGACATCGTGGCCTGGTTGAGAAAACTCATGCCAGGAACACCACAGAACTGTTTCCCCCTTTCTCAGTGATCCCGAAGTCAATAATTTCCCATTGGCTTTACTGGGCTGATGCATTAAAAATTACACCTGTGTCTATCACATTGCCTATGTTGTCACATAATCTTATACACTAAGGCTTGTATGACAAACTCCCTACAGCTAAACAAACATCACCTTAAAATAGTCATTAAAAGGTTGCAATCGTTTTGCTAAGCAAACTGCTAACGGCTGGACCTGGGCTCATGACAGCCTGAGAGATGGGCAGAAGTACATGTTCCTTTCCATTCTTCTTGGACTCAAATATAATCCTGAATATATTAAACATTCATGATACTAAATATTTAAATCTTATCACCCTGCTGGCCTGGATACTTCTCACTAAAAGAGAGCAAAAAAGAGAGTTCTAACACATGTAGGAAGCAAAATAGAAAAATGTGCTTTCAGCAAATGAAGGTAAGTATTTGGGAAATAATAGCTCGAGTGAGAGCTATTGGTGATAAAGAACCTTATATAAAATAGAGATGAATTTACATATACTGCAAGAGCATGACAATGAGAAATGACCTTCCCACAGCACAGTGGCGCCCAGAACCAAGGCTCTGTGCCAGCTCATTTGACAGACCTTAAGGGTTAGATACAAAATGTAGACCCAGATCTGAATCTACAGTTTTCCAAACTTTAGAATAGTCACATGCCAGAGGTCTGCCTCGTTTTATTAATAACAATCCTTTCTTTCTTGGAATATCCCAACACTGGAATGCAAGGCATTAGTAAAGCCCATAAATAGGCAATGAGCCAGATATATTYGGGTCAGAGTATAGGGTAGAACTTGGAAGAACAAACAAATATATCCTCAGGTGAGGCAGTTTTCCCTTTTCTTTAGTGTTTTATTAAGAGAAAGGGAAGAGGGCAGAGAGAGGTGAATGCCTTAAAAATGGAGCTCCCTGGAGAGCTCAATGGAGGAAGGCTGCTTTGACGTGATCTCCTGAACCAGGCACTGGTGAGTGGGACGATCAGGGCTAGCCAGGCTTAGCTAATTTGTGGGTTTTGTGAYTTTCAGATTAGGGAGGACTTCCTCRAGAAGGAACTTGCTCTCCTCACTGAAGAAATGAGGAGAATATTCTCGAGTCAGCATAGGTTAACATTTTATGAGRGAGCACCTATTTTATGAAAGACATTTCAAGAACCAATAAATTGAATCACACATGACCTCTTTTCCACAGATACTTATTCATGGAGACATTCAGATCTCCTCGTGCACTTGATTTTTGCTGTGCAGCCTTTATGTTTTCGAAAAACACATGTGAATCAGAACTAGCTGCAAACCCATGAAAAAATGTTGATGTCAGTAGTACGAATATAGAAAACACATGAGCAAATTTCCTCCAGATATATTATTGAAACTGAAACAATAAAGTTTATCAGAGGCTGCTTGAGAACAGAAAGATACAAGCCAACAAAAAAAGCCAAGTAAAT
The DNA here is from genome assembly GCA_003342815.1 of Eudromia elegans. Lineage (NCBI taxonomy): Eukaryota > Metazoa > Chordata > Aves > Tinamiformes > Tinamidae > Eudromia > Eudromia elegans. Next base: position 473,843 of record PTEX01000011.1, read on the forward strand.
AAGGAGTTAGTTTAACCTTGCCAGTTTGACTTTCAAATGCAAAACCATGACATTTGAAAGGAATGGAGCATGTCTTTCATTTCCAGTCCTGTGAATAATGCTGAATTAACATATAGGTTGCATTTGAAATGTTTAATTCCAACATAAGGCCTTTGAATATATTTTTTTTTTCTGCTCTTTATGTCTTTTTCCCATTCTGTTGTCTATAATCCTGCAGTGTATGCACCAAACTGCAGCAAGGTCTATCAAAGATCAGCTTTTGCTTTCACTCAGCCAGGTCCCTCACTAGGACTTACTTTCCAAGCAGTTTCCCAGCTCTCCTGCCCTTGGCCCCATAGTTGCCAACACAAGGAGGGGTGAGGAGCCGTGTTTCAGGATCCCCTTTCCTCATTTCTGTAGACAAACTGTTTCATACGAGCACAGTCTGCCAATGTCACCCTGACACTGTCACATCCGACGGTGCTCTGCATCTGCGTGCCCATATGACTGCTTAATCWGCCTGTTTCGTAAGATAATTACTGAATGAGAAATTAATATTAGCACAGAAAGCTGCAGCCTCGCTAATTACGGCGGGTGGTGTTTTGCTAGTGTGTCTAAATGAGACAAGTTCAGRCACATTTTTTTCTGGGAACTTTGAACCCCTCATTGAATGCAAAAAAATGAAAGGACCAAATTAGGATGGAGACCAAAATCAGGTACTTGCCAGCTCCATTTAGCTCTGTCCCATGTTCACAGTCAGAGCGGAGCTTCTGATTTTTAACGCCACGCTAGTGGGTGTGAATAATCCACTGGCTGCTTAAGTAACTTGCCTATGATATCTCCAGCTAATAAAATAGCATTAACTCTCAAAATAATTGTATTTGAATAGAAAATGTCATGGACTATGCTAAACCTCTCTGCAGGAAGCCGTAATGCTGAATCCTTCTCTGCATTTTGTGAATCAGTCCTCTGGGAACATTACAGAGAAAACTCCCCCATTTCCAGTCTAACAAAAGCCAGAAGATCTCTCAAAGGAGATAGAGCTGTGACTTTTCCTCCTACATGTCTCAAAATCAGGTGTGAGATATCACCCGTGGTGTGTGGCGTGTTTATATTCTGCAGGAAGTGTTCTTGATTGCTTACATGTGCCTATTTACACACACGCAAATCTGAACAATGCAARCAGTAAATACTAAGAAAATTAAGTCCTGAAGCATTACGCAATAAAGGTAACAGCACATTTTCTTAGAAAAAAAAAAAGCATGGAAAAACAAATGCACAGAAAAAAAGTCTGTTAGGAAAGGTTATTTATGYATCATCTCTTGTATGTATACTGCATGAAATCTTAACTTATTTAAATCTATGCTTTTAAAATTATATAAATCTAAGCCTTTGTCATAATCCTCTCTCAGGAAATAACTGATCCCTGACAGCGCAGGAAAAATATGCKTATTTCTTTTAAAAATTGTGTTTTCCCTAGGCATGTTTTTGTGATTACAGCCAAAACCAGCACGACTCTCCTGCAAACCAAGGAGAGGCGCCGGGCCCCCTGCGATGCTCMTGCAGGGACAGGGCGGGCAGGAAGCCCCAGCCTCGGGTTTCATGGTCATCAGCAGCACAAAGGCAGGCAGGAGGGCTGCAAGAGCAAGACGGAGGAGCACATCCCCGCCGGGCAAACTACACCAGCCAAACAAACACGATACCACCGGAGAGATGCTCTCCCTGATGACAGGCTTCTAAAACTCTTCTCCTGCTACACTTCTTTCATTGACTGGGTCCCTGGTTTTAATGACAATCTCTCAACTGCTTGAGACCTCAGGGATGACCTTAATCAGAACACTGTTCTTTGCTTAAGCCATTAATAAGACATTTGAGGGCAGCAGGACTCATTTTAGGAGTCCAGCTCGCTGCCTCTGAAAGCAGATGGTGCGTCTATCGTGGGTCAAATGACTTAAAGGCAAATTTAATGCTCGATAACACGTAAGTAAGAAACAACTTTTCCTTAAAACCAATACATCAGCAGCAGTGGGAGCAAACTGCAAAAGATAAAATTACCAAAGATGTTAAGGATGGCAGTAACATCATGTAGAAGCTACCAACAACAGCATTAAAGGCAGAATGAGAGATGATGAAGGTTCATTTGTGATTTATTTTGCAAGAATGTTAATTTTGCACAAATATAAAGAACAATTTTAAAGAGAACATTAAATAAGCAGTTGCATCAAAATATGTCAATGCAATGCATATATTTCAACACCACTGGCCTGATTTTTTGCTCACTTAAATCTCTCTTAGCTACTGTAATCCCATGGAATRTAAAAGCTTTATTCCTGAGGGGATAAAATCAGATGCAGTAATGAAGTTACAACTGGGAATGATTCCAAAAAGTCAACAATATACCTTGCTTCTCTGCACAAGGTGTCAGGGAAAGTCAGAAACTGGCAGAAATCATGGGTCTACACATCTGTCTACACTAGAAGAGTAGGCAAAAAGTGTCATATTAGGCACTAGACAACTCCATTAGAAATGGAGTTCAGAGGGACGATCCACAATCCACAAATAGCCAGGAAAAGCCACTTGAATTTGCACCTTCATTTCATCTCCAGCATGGGCTGAATATTCCCTATGGCAACTTCAAACTCTTTAAGATTATTCCTTACTCATATGGGTATTAAAACACTGATGCTCCTTAAAAACATAAGTTCTAAATGTCATTTTAACAAAGACACTGAAAGTTTATTCCCTGAAGCAGGCTGAGGAAATCCTAAGTAATTCCACATCCAGCATTAATATGATACCATCATTGATCCATAAGAACAATATGGAATCTGTGTTCAAAGAAGAGATTCCAGGACTGAAGCAAAAATCAACAAGATTTTTGAACTCACTTCTCTCCTGTTCATTGTGATTCTGAGGGTGTTTTCCATGAGTTCAGTTTCTGATCAGACTGCAGAAAATCTTTGTGCAGCAACTACCAGAACTGGCAACTAGTGCCTCGGTCTTGCACAGCTACTCACCCCCCAAGGGTTTAACCTACAGAGAGAAGAGAGTTGAAGCATCAGCATCTATCCACAGATAGGAAACTAAGGCACCAAGGGTCGGGTCTTCATTAAGTACAACACTTAAGGCATGCCCAGGGAAAAAGGGAGCCTTGGGAATGAGGTTAAACTCAAGCARGTTATTTGATAGGCTCAGGTAACACAGGAAACTATGGCACAGATAAAGCACTAAGGGATTAGAATTAGTTTTGCTTGAGCCCATTCAGGAGGACAGGGGAATAGCAAAGCACACAACTGCTTTAAATTAAAGAAACTGTGGGAATAATCTCCTGTCCTCTCAAAGATAATCTATCCAGATTAGCTCAACCTCTTCTATAGTGAATTTATTTGAAATAAATGCTGTAAGTGACAGCAATAACAAATCTTTTCTGGTCAGTTAAACATTGAACTGTGGAAGCAGCTAACTGAGGAGTCTGGGGTTTCTGCATAAAAACATAGTAACAGAAAAAAGTAATTTGGATTTTTTAATGAGTGATTTTATAAAARTGCTAATAAAAAGCTGATTGGCACTTTGTTGGAGTTTCCCCATGAATACAGCATTTTAAGTCACTTGACTATGAGACAGTATTTTTGAACAGTCTGCATTTGTATCAGCAGAGGATGTAATTCTTTGTAAAATCAAAATGAAGGAAAGATGCTGTTTTTATCTTTAAACTAGCCCAAACAAACTTAACTGTGGCTGAGTATATCTGGAGAAAAGGAAAACAGTTCTCTGATAAGGTGACATGTTCCTCTAAAGGGTGCGACAAGGGACAACCTTGGATTCCRGGACACGCAGGACAGTAGGGCAGGGTGAGAGAGTTATAATCACTTCTCTGTGCCAAGATCTCCAAAAAGGTTGTGAGAAAATCTCTATTCTCGGCATGTTTGGAACCAGTAACTAAAAATTGAATCTGAATTTAATCCCGTATCTTCACATTGCATCTCCAACCAGGAGACATTGCTGCCATACCAAATTCATGCCACTTCTGTATACTTGACACATAAAACCATGACAGTTTTCAAGGACTATATAATGCACACAAYTTATGAGCCTTGAGAACGTAATGAAATGAAGATCTGTTTAGAACAAAGCATCTTGAAGACTAATCAATATTTTATTAAAGAGTGTACTTTCTGACTATATAACTGCAATCAGCTCTTCCTATAAGGAAACCCTAGGAGAGATACATATTGTGAATCTGCCAGACAAGTTTCTGAAGAGCAAGGAACTGCCATCGGAATTTATTTTTAATGAAGTTCAAATGTATAATCACCAGCCAATTAAGTCTACACTAAATATATTCTGGACGGGACTACAATTCAAAGGAGCCATCAGCCTAAGACGTGCTAATATCAGCCCAAGACTCTTTCACAGCCCGAAGCGAATCTGACGTTGCAGATACCAAGGGATTAACATTCCTTTTCTATAGACTTTTCTGCACACAATCTCGTGGTCAGCATTACTTTATCATAGTCCAAAACACACAGCTGTGGTTTTGGCCTGGGAACATATGGTCCCTCTCATTCCCCAACACGCACTGACAGATTTGGATCGTCACGTCCACGTGAACGTCTTCCAGAGGCAATTAGCAGGACAGCATCCTGTAGGACTAAAACGAACACAACCAGCCTGGGACAGGGGGCAACATTATTGAGTCTTTAATTATATCTGTCAGGCAATTGGCCAGTTAATGACAGATTCGTTAGCAGYTACCACTAATGAATTACAGGAATTTGCTCAGTCTCTCAGTGGAGTCAGAGACCCAATTTTGCCTTGAAACTGTGAATTGTTTTCATAGGGGACTGACGTCCAAACAAACCCACAGTGCCTGGCTAAATCTGCTGCATCTCCTCAAGGGCGGGCGTTCCGAGACAACCACCATCTGCTTGTCCTGGGCTTTTCCAACAAGAAGGTGTCCAAGCCTATTCCTTGGGTTCTTAAGAGCTGCTGCAACATCAGTAATGACCAAATGGTAGCAAAAACAAGCTTGCCTCAGATAGTACAGAGCCAGCCTTGATTTCTAGACAACACTTGTGTAAAGAAACATAGCTCTTTTTTTCCAGAAAATACAGAGCCATAACATAGCAAAGGCATAGGARAAGGAAAACGGCACTGCAAAAGTCAATACCCTCCAATACCCTGAAACACTTCTTGCTCTGGYGAGTGGATTTGACTAGATCAGAATATAAATTATTAGGCTGGATCACTTTGCATGAAAACAATAACTTTTCTGTAACAGCAAAATCGTTATCTGTCCTACCAGAATGTAAATCTGGAATCTAATAGGCCCTCCAAAATCCTCCTGCAGCCAGCCAAGATATATTGGCACATGAAGCTACAGAAACTATTCCTTCCTTTTAAAGTCTTATCCTAACACCAGAAGATCATTATAGCAGTTCTTTTTTTCCAATCACCTTAATTCTTTCCTTCTCAGATCCCCAGCAAYAAGGAAGCTGCAGCCCAAGCTGTGCCCTGTGTGTCCTTGGGCCCCGTTTAGCTCTCGTTCCTCCCACAACTCTGTGTGAACCGAGGCAGCGATTCTGCTGAGGAGGCACAAGGAGGAGGATGGTCCAGCGTGCTCCAACTCGTGRGATTTCCTTCAGCAAAGGGGGAGAGGGGAGCAGCCCCTTGCCGAGCAGCGGCAGCTACGTCACTGGTGCCAGCAGGGAATTGTTCCTTAGTCGAGTAAAGCAGGGCACTGTTYTCCTTAGTCACTGCAGAGACTAGATTGCGCTTTCGGCTGATGCCCTCTGCTAATTTTTCTTGCGCTCGTGTTTACATCGCATCACCTCAAGTGCTCCCCGTGTTTTTATCTGCTGGTGCATTTACAGATGGAAGGTGGGAGCGTCTGTATTGATTTTACAAGCTTCTGCAGTAGGATACGAGCAGCAGGGCTGCAGAGTAGAACACAGGCAATAAAATACTGTCCTGCAGCCTGATAAATAAAAAGGTGCACTATATTTCTTGGTTCATCACCATGGACTAAAATGCAGAGAAAACACACTGGTGGATATTGCACTGAGACAGCTAGTGCAGTACTCAGTACAGAACAGCAGCATGGACAACCCACAGCAGCAGTCAAAGTTAAGATTTATGAGTTATGGAAAATCTTCAGGTATGACTAGGAACCAGAAAGTTGAAGGAGGCCGTTGAGAGTGATGCTRTGGAAAGCCCACTGATATTTCGGCTGTCTCTGTTACTTAATGAGCTTGTGCTGATTTGTGTTATTTCACTGCAATGAAATAATTTAAAGTATTTCATTCACTTCAGTCCCTTTAGAACACTTTTAAAGGGGGAAGTTCTAAACAGGGTCATCCTGAAGACGCGGCTCATGCCGTGCATAAAACACAGACATTAATGCAGCTTTACCAGGAATATAAAAGTTTGTGCAGTCCCTCTCTGAAACCAGGTAGCTTTAGGAAGGCAGTTTACAAGGAAGCAAAAACACTTTAACTGAATGTTATGAACATTTCTGCTTCCAAAGAGAGGCGCACAGAGACACGGCTATTGCATTTCTCCATGGGAAACGCTTAAAATGAGCTACAGGATTTCTGACTTCAACACACAAGGAAATATCACCRTTACAGTGAATTCCCTCTCCTCCCTTGCTTGCTGCCGTACACTTACACCTCGCGCCAGGGCTTGGTTATTTCCCAGGCAGGCAATAACAGAGCAAGTGCTAATTAAGTTCCCTCGCTGGAATGTCAGGTGCRTTTTGAGTTGCGGCGACATCTCAGCAGCTCCAACACTTTTCTTGTCCTATTGTTTAATTATCAAAGGAGCAATGAAAAGGAGCCCAGGAATGGGGTGTAGATGAATAGGAATTATTGAAAGGCACTAGGATGGAAGCCCTGCAGAAACAGGRGTATCTGTCATTTAAGCTCCACAAAAGAGGTTTTAAAGCACAAATGAAATCACAGAATGTGAAAATGATCTCACTGATGCTTATGCTGCTTAATAGAAGGTAGGGAGTGTTTCAGTTCCCTGCAGTTTACCTTGGGAGGAACACTCCCGGGAGGAATACCCAAGAGGAGCCCTGCAAGTGTCCATGGCTTCAGTGGGGCCATCTCCCGCCCTCATGGCTTCAGGAGACACCTCAGCGATGGACCGTGGGATACGGGCGATTTCCAGCTCCTCCTGGGCCGTGCAGGACCGTTACTTGGTCTTGGTGACCACACAAGGCCATTCTGCCCTAACGTGACCCAGTGGTAAAACCATTTTCCCAAGCAGTATTGTCCCCTGTCTGCATGAAGGGCTTCCACTCACCCAGCCCCGTCGATAACGTCTCCTGGCAGGACAAAACCTCAGGACAGAGAAGCAGCTTTGCTGAGAAAGCCGCTCTTCCTCCAGGAGCCCGACCGGCCTTTGGGAGAAGACATTTCCCACCGTTGAGCTCAACTATCCAAACTGACATTTTCTATCTGTCCTTGCCTGTGCTCCCCTTCGCTCCATGTTAACACTATCCAACGGCTGCAGATGGTTCTCACACCACTGTTAACCATTTATCCAAGTTCTTCTTCTCCTTTTCCTTAAGACCAAATTTTCATATTTTTAATTTTGCCAACCTCTTTCTAGATTCCTCTCAAATTCTCTATAGCTTTTCTCAAACAATGAAATCCAAATCCACAGGAACTGAAAACCAACACTGCCTACATTTAATTCTTGACATTATCCTTTTAAATATCTCTACCAGCATATTCTGATTAATTCAGTGAATGCTTTACTTTATGCTACTACATCACATTATAAAACCAAACAGCATTTCTGCTTTGCAGACACTTGCTTTCGCTGCATGCATCTCTCTGCCTACTTTATGGTTGTTTTCCTCCAGATTATCCCCCCACATTGGACATATTAGTGTTTTTTCCCAAGTTTAGGCTAATTTTATTAACTCCTACCGTTTTCTCTAATCTCTCCRGCTCTATCTTTGTCCTTCTATCTATCCTCCTGTGTATTTCCCTTGATTTTATCTTTAATTAATGTGTCTTTGTAATATCTACGACAAAAAGCATGATTATGAACGTGAAACACATCYGTTTTCCACCCAGCCTGGCAGTCAGACCTTTTCCAAATCAGCATACTGTCAGCCTTAAGATTAAAAAGAATGAAACAGTTTCAGATTTTCTTTTCCTATGGGTATTTCGGCACCAGTAGTTGATTCAGTTCTGACTTTGYAGGGCGGGATGTGACGAGTGGAGATTGAGAAAAGAGCTCAATCACCTTGAAAAAACTGAAAGACACCCCAGCAGATCTAGGATCTGGCCTCGTGCTCCTATGGSGTGACAGTGAGTCTGTCTTTTGGCTGCAGCTGTGAATTTTCAAACAAAAAGGGGAAGAGTTTTCAGGGAAAGAAGTGAAACACAAGGCTCTGCAGCTCCTGTAAAAATCTATTTCTCTTGAAAGGAGAAGTTAAACAGCTGCTCAGAGCCCTCTGAATGGGAGTCTGCAACCCATGAGCTTGCAGAAGCCGTAATGCAACCATGCAGTCTCTTGCTACCAGCTCAATCCCAGTATGATAATTTTCTTGATTAAAATAGATGCAGGACTCTATAAGAAACTACCTAAACCCTTCAGAAGAGCTTAGGGTACATTTTATCACCTGGGTGGTACTTTATGCACAACAATGTCTTTTATGTATATTGCTTTTTAACAAAAGAACTCAAGCCTTTGGAAGAAATATAAGTAGAATAATACTTTTTTTGACATATCATGAATCATAAATGCAGGACTGGATTTTTATAGTAATTCATTTGAACAGTGGGGTATTAGGGGRAAAAAAAAAGAATGAAGCAATAAGTTCTACAAATAACAACTATACAAATAGTCTCAGACCTTCTCTCACTGKTTTTAAATGTTTCTAGAAAAACTCCTTACAGGATAAGGGGGAAAAAAATGACATTCAGTATTCAAATCTACTTCACCTGCTTAGCAATCCACATTTTAACCTAGTAGTTCATCACAGTGGCTAAGTTAATATTAAAATTGTTTCTGTTTTATACTTAAAAACTGAAAGCATTGCGGTGTTTGACTCTTGAGCTGGGGATTTCAGCATGGTAGATCTACCAGTAGCTCATCTACCCAAGCACTCCATTCCAATGCAGTCAGCTGAAGTTTTGCCTCCTGTTCTTCTCCCTGYCTGGGTGCTTGGTGTCCTATTTTACTACTGCAGAGTTCCCCTTACAAGATGACGGTGATYGTAGACTTTGGCTTTAGTTGCTTCACGGAGAGGAAACAGAGGCCACAGGCATTAAGTGACGTGCTGTGATAGCAAAGGAAAGCATTGACAAAAGCTGCATCTCTGAGGTTACGTCTCAGGAGTTCTTTATCTGTTCTGAGGGATACTGGCACCCYGCACCTTCCAAAATCAACACAAAACAACAGCATTCATGTCCTTGGAAACATCAGGTCAAGCGCTTCTTCCATTTTTCTTCCTAGCACATTTATAGCACCTTTTTCTGCCCCTTTTCTGCCCATTTCCTTCAWACTCTGAAACAGGTCATATTTCTCCCTAATTCCAGTAGAACGGATGCAATTTCTCCCTTACCTCTCCTTCTTCAGAGTCCCTTCAAATAGCTTCTCTTTGAAGCAAAGCTTTGTCTTGCTTAATCATGTCTCTTGTTGCTGATGATAGAAGCACACAAAAATGGTAAGAAAAAAACTACCTAGGCCATCAAATGACAGTCAATCAGGTTTKGAGAGAGCCTTCTGAAATAGTAGGAGTTATATTTTCTTTTATCTTGTTCTATATAGTGGGGCCAGGTATTTGTCCAACTACCGACTTCTATCCTGAGGWAGATGATTGAAATGTCTCTTTTAGTACCTGTCACGAAGATGGTGTGATTAATAAGTGCTTTGAAACTTGGAAATGAAAAGCATTTGGGAAAAAAAAAGTCTGTATCCTTTCCAGTTTTTACCCCACCAAAGGTCTTACAGCATCAAGATATCTTCTGCATTGATAGAAGCATCAAAATGCACAGTCCAAATCTGTATGGAATTGTGGAATACGTGAATAAATAAGAAAGTTCCTATTTCTGAGGAAAAACCTTCCGCTTAATAGCAACAATCCTATACTGACTATCACTGAGGACTCTGTTTTATAATCTCAGTTTTGGGGCTGAGGTGACCCTATTTGTCTTTCATTGAATTTAACAGAAAAAAAACCCAACCATATTTCACAAGGACAGTGATGTACATAAAGAATAAAACACTGCCAACAAGATGTGCTCAGTCTCCTATGGGTTTGTGGCACATCAGRGCCACAGACCATGACTGGGGTTCCTAGTGGCTGGAATATGGAAGAAGAAAACCTTGTAAAAGTGCTTGGCAAAAGGTAYCCATTGCCTGACTTATTTCATCCTCTTGGGTGATTGCTAGCGTTATTCTATTGGAATCAATAAAGCTGCAACTCAGTAAGACGTGAATAATGAACGGGTGAATTCAGCTCTTTAACTGTCAATTTAAATATCCATGCAAACTATGCTTTTGCCAAGAAAAGGTATTTCCATTGCTCTATACAGATGAATTATGAGGAAATAATCAGGAACATGAAGCTAACACTGCTGGGTTGAACAAAATGTAGGCATAAATCCTGAAAGTTTACCTTGCAATATGTAATATCATAATTAAGCTAAGAATGGAAGGTTAAATTCTTTTTTTATGCCCAATGAGTAATATGAAAATCTGAAAAGATGTTGAATTTCCATGTAACAAGGCTATCTAAATCCAATTAATTCTAGAAGTGTTAACCAACTGCAGACACAATGGAAGCATTTAAACTACRTTTCCAGTGTTCAAACGCTCCTTTCAATCCGTGTCAATTATTTTGCAAGTAAATGAAAAATCATTTTATTTATCAAAGGAATTCACRCGGCACAGACAAAAAGAGAACCTGGGAAAGGACAGGTCCATGCATTAGCTGGGACTTAGAAAAGCATTAGTCCTCCCAGACAAAAGGCTGTCTGCTCAACTGACAGAAAAGAACAGCATCCAATAATTTGGTAATGAAATTGCACCAASTAAATATTCAGCACTGGGCTGACTTCTAAGCCTCTGAATGAAGCAGTGTAGGTTTTGAAACTAAATTTCTTTTATTCTTATTTTTTTCCCCTCTTTTGTATGCTCCTTCCTTCAATGCATTCACATTTCCTTAAATAATTACTTTGATTTACACTTTTGTTTTCTCTCTGACTTCAAAAGCCCGAAATGCGTCTTCTCTTACAGATGCCAGGGAAAGTAATTATCTCGGTATTATATTTAAGCATTACAAAAAGCCCAGTTGGGAAGGAAGGAAGGTTGACAATAGTGCCTTTATTAAATTACCTGCCTGCTCCCTGCAGAATGATTGGAAGCCCTGAGAGCACATGAATTTTCTGAATGTGCAGTCTACCCCTTTGTGAGATTGTCTATTATAAACAGGCATCATTAGTCTTGAATATACACACACATATACAGGCACATGTAGCCAAAGCTTTGTTTCCAGCTCATTTTTGCTCTTTCTGACAGAAAAACACTGCCAGGGAAGTCCTGCATGATCCACCCAGTAGAGCTTAGGCCACCCTCTTTGTCTGTTCCCCATATACAARCATCCCACGGGGTCCCAACCAGGCCCATGCAACCCCCCCCGCATGGGGGCAAAAAAAATAGTAGTACTTATTTTGGTACAATTTAAATCTGCTGTCTGATGGATTCTGGCACAATTACAGAGAACAAAATGGGGAAAAAATAAAATCACAGGTAGGAAAAATGCTAGAGCCAGCGACCTTCACTGGGTTTCTCATTTTCTATGGACTTTAAGTATTTATCAATATCTAAATGCAAACCCCATGAATCAGTTCATTACTAGGAAGAATCTGGGCACTACAACGGGCTGACTCTCCTCTGTACTGCCCCTCTGCTGCTCAGCTTCCTTCTCGGCAGGAGCCTGTGGCCCTCCTGTGCAAAGGGGACGTGTCAGCAGGTCTGAAACAGCTTGCTGTGGGCTGGCAGAAACACTGAAAAGAGGAAACCAGGAGGTGGCAACAGGATTGGCGTTCGTTTTCACATAACTAAAGTATATGGAAATGCCATTTAAGGTGCAAAGGGCACAGAGAGAAGCCGCTAAGGAGCAAGTAATTCCAGAAACTCTAAATCATACAGGAAGAAAAAAAAGAATTAAGATTATGAACTTTATAGTGAATAGGGAAGGTTCATTGAGATCTAATAGGAAAAATACAGAATTTTAGCTTTGAAATAGGAAAAATAAGTGAAAGAGCAAGCAGATAAGGAGGATCTCATGATCCGTGTGGTACCGGGGCTCAGGATGAGCAGAGTGGAGCTCTGGCTGGGGTAGCAGCAGCGCTTACCCTGCGGTTACACATTGAAGACTCTCGGGACTGGGATCAGGGACTGGCTTGGCCAGGTACCAGATAAGGTATTTAGCATTTCCGTGCCCTCACTGCCAACTGATAAATCAAGATAAAAATATTTCCGTCTTTTCTCTGCCTCATTTATGGAGACACATAGCTCAAGGACAGACACTTGTATGGCTCGAGCTGGCAACGAGGTTCTCATCTAACCACAGACACTGCTGCAGATCCCAACAAAATAACAATTAACACTAGAAGTGAAGACTTAAACATTAAAAAAAGCACATTTTTGACAATTACACATAATGCAAATTATTCTATGCTTTGCAATATTTGCTCATTGTTTCGGACTTACTCGTGTCAGCTGCTCTAAGAAATCTCACCCTGCAAACACCACACACCAGGGCCTCGCAGGGGAAGGAGGCAATGCTAATTGCCGTTACCCTTTCGTGAAACAATCCCTCCAAAGTTAACCGGAAGGTTAGCCAAGCCCCCCGTGCTAGGCTGTGCCCGGGAACGCGATGCTCAGTGCCGAGAAGCAGTTGCTTTAGGTGCGGGAGTTGAGCAGGGGCCAATCCTGCAGATGCTGCGAGCAGCACGGGGCAGGCACAGGGCACCGCCTGCCCCTCGCACCCTGTGTGATAAAGAGGAGCAGCAGAACTGAAGTTCAGACTCTGCTCAACACCTTGGCCCAGGGCCCTGGTGCTTGCCGTGGGATAACAGATCCCGTGGATTCGCACCCCTCAGCGCCAGCGGGGTTCAGGTTCAGCAGCTTCTGGCAGGCTGCGCGTAAACAAAAGCTGAGGCTCTTCTTAGTGAACTCGGGAGCACCCACGGGGACACTTGTCACAGGGATGGGAGGAAAAGCTTCCTGAACCCACTGCCTGAGGACAAGCAAGTAGAAAACGGGTCACATCTCTGACATTCCAATTTTTGACGAGGCAACTCAAGACCTACAGAAAGTACAGGGCCCAAAAGCATTAGAGCATGCTCAGCCCCTCACAGGTATATAGGAGAAAAGGATTGTGTTTGATTTCWCATCATGTGAAAAGGAAGCACGAGGAAGTTCCCGATTGCTGGAAAGCCATTGCTGATCCGGGAGAGGGAGCGTTCAGCACCTCTCCCTTGCAAGCCAGACACCTTGTCTTTTATGGGACAAAAGTGCTTTCCTATCAGCCAAAGGAAGGCTGAGGCCCAGCATCCCTGCAACCACGACACTTCCCTCTCCATCCAGGATACATAACATCAAATCCCTGTTTCAATAGGGGAGGCCGGCCAGGGAAGCTGCCCATAGGGAAGGTGGCTGATGTCTTCAGAATGAGCAACTAAGGTAGGAGTTAAAAGGAATTGGAATCGTTTTATTAACTAGTTTTGCTGGAATTTACTTAATACTAAACCTGATTAGTCAGAGACTGTCCTTGCACTCCCTGTTCTCACTCRGTTGCTGCCTGCTGAATAGACGGAGGGATGCGGGAGAGATTATTTCTAAGCCCTTCCCCCTTCCCTCTCCCCTCCTCTTCCAGGACCACATTGACAATCCCATGGGAAAGAGAAGAGAGACAGGGAGAGGGCAGGATCCACCAGCTCTCGCTCGGCAGATTTCACCAGGAAGCCCCAGGAGTCCGGGAGAGGAGCTGCCACTTAACACGCTGCCTGCTTTGCAAAGGACCTATTAGCACRACTATTGCGTGGACACATATGAATATTCTGCCCTTCCACAGAAGAAGCCGAGCAGGTGAAAAGCGGCTGCGATCCCCGGGCTGCTCCTTGGACTCTTCATGTGACCGATCCCGGGCGAGCTCGCCGGGGCTTCCTGCGGGCAGGAGCAGCCTGCGGCATGAGCCCCTCACCCGCGGGGACGGCGGGCGCCGGGCAGCGGCCCGCGGCGGGGCGGTGAGTGAACTTCCCCRGGGCGCTGCAGCCCACCGGCTGGGGCGATAACCGCGAACCTTTAGAAACCCCCGGGGGAAAAAGAAAGGCTTTTGTCCATGAGAGGAGGAAGGGGCTGAGTCTTCYAATTTCTCTCCCCCTGAACTGATGAAATACTTTGCTTTCTGTTCATGTAGCRTAGTTTTCTGCCAGGTGGGCATTTGCTCACCTTCACTGTATTTTCTCAGTAGTTTGCAGCGGCGTGAGACCGGCTGCCTAAAAATGCTCCTCACCCGTGCAGCGCTTTGCATCTTTGGAGCATTTCACAAGCCTCAGCTAGTTAATCCTCACAGCCCCCTGCGAGGCAGGCAAGAGGAGGAGGCTGCCAACGGTCCCACTGGAGCAACCAGGCACCTCACACCCAGCCGACAGCAGGTACATGAGCACCATAACTCTTGTAACTATCAAGCAGCTCGCTTGAGTCTGCATGTTTTGAAGGGATCACAGCAATAAGAGAGCCAGGATATCGCGGCGAGGTGGCCGTGGGCAGGATGCGCTCTGGCTCGGCACGGACGGATCCGTTCCCAGGCTGATTTGCCACCACTCGACACTCTGCACTAATTCCGAGCGAGGCTTTAGCTTTTCCCCGGGTCTCTGTGTTGCCAGACAACGAACCGCCCTGCAAAGCAAGCTGCCTTCAGCCTGCAGAGCCCAGGAAGGAGCCTAGAGGTGACTTGTACTTACAGAAAGGCACTCACGAATCCTGTCATTTAGGAAAGTAGCCTGAAACGCCCCTTCTCTTGCAATAACCTCTGCTATGTTTTCTCACAGATAACCCTGCTCTGATGCCCTTTCGGAGGTCCCGGTGAGAGCTCTTAGAGATGCCTATTCTCTCAGGAGGCAGYGACCAAGACTATAGCAACATTAGCTACAACTCTTGCAACTCTTTGAGCCATTTCTTTCCTGTGTCCGTYGAAACCCCCTCCGTCAAAGGGGTCCATTACCAAAGAGCCAGGAGGATTTTCCGTCCTGACCAAGTCTCCACAGTCGATCTAAAGACAGAGATCATGATCAAYGTGGGAGGAATCAAATACCTGCTACCTTGGAGCACTTTAGATGAATTTCCCCTGACCAGACTGAGCAAACTAAAGTTCTGYAGCACCTATGAAGAGATCATACAGCTGTGCGACGACTACGACGAAGACACCCACGAGTTCTTCTTCGACAGGAACCCCAACGCTTTCGGGATGATTGTGAGCTTCCTGGCCGCGGGGAAGCTGATGCTCTTACGAGACACGTGTGCCTTGTCTTTCCAGGAGGAGCTGCGGTACTGGGGCATTGAGGAGTCCAACCTGGAGAACTGCTGCTTTCGGAAACTCTTCCAAAAGCTGCAGGAGTTGGCCGAGATGCGCAAAGAGGAGCAGCTCCGCAAGAGCAAAGAAGCCGCCTGCGTTCTGGATGAGAAAACCAAATTCGGGCAGTTTATGAACAGACTCAGAGACATGGTAGAGAATCCCCAGTCAGGACTGCCAGGCAAAGTCTTTGCTTGTCTCTCCATCCTCTTTGTGGCCACCACAGCTATAAGCCTTTGTGTTAGCACTATGCCTGATCTAAGAGCCGAAGAAGACAGGGTAAGTAAGTCCCTTTCTAACGAGCCTTACGACCTGCTTTAAATCTACTGCAGAATTACAAGAAACTTGCCTGCCCTGTTGGGTAGTTATATCCAGTGACAAAAAGCTTTGAAAAATAGACACAGAAAAGCCATAGAAATGACATTCAAAATTGTTCCTGGTAATGAAATGGTGTAGAGCAAAAAAAAAAAAAAAAAAAAAAAAAAAAAAAGGAGCAATCATTAAATTTCTTTTGTGAGTTTTGAAGTGATATTTAATTAAAAATAATGCTAATTATGTATTCTAGTAATTGTCAGCTAAAATACAGGAAAGACCTTCTGTACAGCGTAGATACCGCAGGTCTATAACGGAGCGCTGCTTTTCCTTCCCAAGCTGCAGCTCTTGCCAGTGAAAGTTATTAGATTAACTTGCTGGCCCTGAACTCCSCAGCTCAGCCGCTGCAGCTTTCCCCTCTCACAATCTCCTGCTCGCTCGTGTCGGCTACAGAAATTTTACTTAGAATCTTTATTTTCTAAACTAGCTGGATATTTTCTTTTGTGGTAATTTTGCCATAGAAYGATTTTAGGCAGAAGAAATACTCTTTACTCCCCCCACCCAGATCAATGTTACAGTTAAATAGTTGTGCAAAGATTAAAGGATGAGAAATACATGAACTATTTTGACAGAAACTTACGCTTAAAGCTGAGCAGCCAAAACCACAGTTTTATGTCGACAGAATTCTGGACTTGCCCTTTTGTGCATTTTTTATAGGACCAATGCCAAATACCAGCTGTAAACAAACTGCTAACTGCATATAAACCCGTTCCAAGGATATTATCTGCAGTAATTCAGGGCAAATAGGTCAAGCCTGTATCATACATGAAGGATCCTGTCTATAACATCATCATAAGCATTGCAATGTTTTAAAGATTTGTCATTCTAACAAGACAGAGAAGGAAACTAACAATTCAAAGTTCTTCCAGATGAAGCAAGGTCTGAATTAATCAAAGAACCTTAGATTGATCTCCTTAATGACCTCTCCAGTTCTGTGTAAACCACYCTTCCTAAAGTGTGGAAGAAGCTCTGTGTAAATATATCCCCTTCCCCAGTCACTCCTCAGTGCCTTGGACACCAATGAATAAAACTGTTTGTACATTTACAGTGCAGCGTGATGTGCACAACACAAAAATCTGTGCACACTTTATTGCTCAAGCAGTGATTCAAAGCCGCGCACGATGCAGKCGTGGTGAAGATGTGTCACGGTATTTGATGTCTCTCAATAAAACTAACGAGCGCACAGAAGACTGAAATTCAAGATCATTCCCTCTTCTATTTAATCCCTTGAATATTAACTTTCATTTCCAAAGAAGGACTATTACACTTCAGTAAGAAGTGTGGGGCTTTTAAAGTCTTTTACAACTATTACTATAGAAAGGATAAATTATTACAATGCTTCAAAACTACTTCCAAGGAAGCTTTTTAAATACTGAGCATCTCCCTTACATTAGTTAGATGCAAAAGCAGCACAAACTCCCCTTGAGGAAGTGCTTCCCAATAACTTTGTTTATCGGAGTAACCCTATGTATTTTATCTTAATTTTCACCCCACTGCAGGAAAAGCTTTTTGCAATTTTTTTTCACGAGAAAAGGAGAACTACATTAGCAGTCCAGAACACAGCTTAATATAAAATGTTGCATGCTTTAAAAATCATTAGCTATATATTAGGAAGGGAGGAATCTACAGTGCTAAAACATATCTGGTAACTGAATTGCAGCTGCTTCAGTCCCTGGATTTCTATAGAACACAGGTGACATTTAGGAATCTGCATACATTTCACTCCTTTAAAAACAAGCAAACTGGATTTAAACAAGCTCAAGATCAAGAATGTTTCAAGTGCAGAGGAGGGAATGAAGGATGAATTTRAGCAAGGGAYCACATTAGTCCTGGAAGTAGAAGCRTTACATAATTTACACCTGCAGCCCCAGCCTAATGCACTTTGTCATTGTGTCCCGGGAGCACAGAACAGAGCRCTGAAAATCCCATTTTTTGACTCATTTAAAATTATGCTGGAGAAAGCCTGAGYGGACGGACAAGACTGAGTACTCCTGGGCTGCAGAGATGTGAACAGCGAAATATTTTCCATTTCCCGAACTCTCAGGCTGCAGCCCCCAAGATCTCCTCGCTGGGACCTCAGAAGAGCCTTTCAGCAAGGGCTGAAGGGCTCGTGCGACTCCACTAGCACCAGCGACCCCGRCTGTCCCGCCGCACTGGGGCCGGTCTGCTCCCCACACCCCTCGCTCGGCATCGCTCCTGGCTGGGGCTGGGACGGGGCCACCCCCGGCCTGGGGACTCTGCAGGCTGAGACTTTGTAGGAGATCCCTGTTCCTGGYGGCCAGGAACAAGGAGGCTCCTTCCATCACAGTCCCGGCACTTCCCACGAGCTACCTGTGACTCCACCAGTCAACCTGCATCCCAGCACGGGGTTTATTGCGCTCTGGGGTGGCTGCAGCTCCACACAGGGATTGCCAACAGCTCCCGCAAGGATCCACCTTCCGACGTCACTACCCTGGAAACTGAACGTGGCCATTCCAAAGCACGAAGCAATCCGGCTCTGCCCTGCTGCGTCGGGGGGACGCCAGGCTCCCTCCTCCCYGTGTTCACAGCCCCGCGCCAGGCAGAGCCACCCAGGGAGCCCGGTTTTCCTGAGGATCCAGAGCCCATGCTGGGCTAGGGGCATCTAGTGCCAGGGGGGAACCTGGCCCGGGGCAGAAGGCGGAACTCGTGGCCATAAGAAACCCCTGAACGTCCCCTAGAAGAGTCCGCATGGCACTGGGCAACCTCCCACTAGAGACGCGACACAGGGAGAGAAGAGGGGTATTTGCAGGCGAGGGGCTCCCTCGGTCCATGKGGAAGAAGGAAACTGAATGACAAAATCCCCAAACGTTTCTTACATGAAGGAGCTGGGATCAGCCCATCGGAACAAAGCATGAGTCCCACCTCAGGGCTCCAAGAGGATCCCCACTCAGAAGGAAACACGCAGTGCAATGGAAAACCCTCCTCATACCATGGAAAGCTGGAACGAAACTATCCCAGGTGGGGCTGGGCAGGTGACCATCCACTGTGGAGCACCCTTGGAATTTTCTTTGGGAAGAGTCCTTACAATTGGCATCTTCTGGAGCAAGTGGTCAGTAGAAAGGAAACAACAGGCTCTTTTCTTCAAGAGAGCCAAGTAACTCAAGAGTAGAGTAAAAGAGAAAGCAAGCAAACCCCAACATTCCTATTCTCTGCCTCTCATCCCCAGCAAGGACCAGATCTTTCTCCTGGTGGGACAGGCAAGTTAACCACRTTCCCACCAAGCCACATCCATATAATTCCCCATCACGGCCCTGGCTAAGGGAGAAGGAAACGTCTGTCCTCAGCCCTCTCTCTCCTATCGAGCCATGGTCAGACCTGGTTGCTATTAATGTTTGTGCCTGCTCTTTAACTGACCTTGAGCAGATCRTAATTGCTCTATGTCCTGTATATAATCTAATGAAACACAACCAACATATGTTGCCACCAGTATTGTCAGGCCTAATGATCTTACCTCGAAACTGAGAATATCCATTTTTTAAGACTCTAGTTCCTAGGGTCATTTGAATAAGAGCAAATCAAATTTATTGAAAAAGAAATAGGTTTTTATCCTCTGATTGCACAGAGTATCCAGAGAATATGCACAAAGGAAAAACATCCAGCAGATGCATAATATGCAGAATCTGTTTTTTTTAAATTATTTTTCATTCCATGTCATAATTGGGAGACTTAGGTTTTTTACAATGTTAAATGTCGTTCATACTGTCTGTGTTATACTGAAAACAGTCTATTCAGCCTGCTCAGAAGCTGCAGAAGAAAACGTTTTTCAAAAAGGCAGCTGACCATACTTCATAGGAGAAAYGGCAATTTATTGGTCCTACTGCACAGAGAGGAAAAGTCTGATTTTTTTCCACAAGAATCACTATTTCCACAGCTAAATGTGATAACTGCAGAAGTTCACCAGTTCAGTGAGCTTTGCCCAGTTCAGTATGCCAAGGTTTGTTTGCAAGAGATGTATCCTTAGTGTGCAACCTATTAAATCCATTCCAAATTACAGCCTAAYGCTTCAACCCTGCCCACAACCCGCAGAGAATGTTAACTGTCTCTAGTGCCTTTACTAAAGGAAAATCCAGAGAACTCRGAGTAACTGGAGGAGGTAACAGCCCATATGAAAGGGTCCCTGAGAGGGGTGTAAAGCCAGGCCTACAACTCTCATTCTGCAAAGATAAGATATCAAAGTGTAATTTGGCCAACTGGTAGAAGCAATCACCTTTGCTAAATTGGGTATGACAGCCTGGCTTTGACAAGCACTGCTGGCTACCTTTTTTATAGCTTTTAAATAACAGGTCTAAATATTGATCCATTTTTATTCCCAGCTAGTTAGCCAGGGCAAAGCGATTCCTGCTGGACAGTGTCTATTTCACTGCGYAGTTCAGAGGAGCAGTAATGAGCAGGGCACATATCTGGAAAGCAGGAGCATGCGACGCTCGCCCTGTGCTCAGACTTATCTTCCAACACAGGGCGCACATCGCACAAAGCGTCGCACAGAGCGACAGGTCCAAGAGCAGAGAGATTAATGAAGGTCTGACTGCCAGAAACACTCCTGACGCTCATTTAAAAGTGTAATACAACAAAGGCATATATRTACATGCCTGTCYATAAACACATTGATAWAAATATATAGATATAAYTTGAAATKAYTTGGAAGAAAATAAAGCTACATGTGCTTCGGTTTTATTGCAGCTGCACAGTAYATTTCTCTGGGTTATCTAAATAATTACTGTGGACAGTCACTTTYCTAACCCATCTAGTATAATTCTGATTTCTTCTATTTTGTTCAGAACTTAAAATATTGCAATATATTAAGCTATGAAAGTGTGTTTCACTTAAGCACCAAAAAACTCCAATCTACTCGGTGCACACAGCACACTAGAATCCAGCTACCTTATTTGCACCATGTACTGAAATAAATTAATATAATCTGGAGGACAATAGAAGAAATAAGTGGAGTTTAAAAAAGACTTTGGCTGAGAAAAAACAGAAATTGAGACACTTAAGTTTGGGATTTATATATATATATATGTACACACACATATACAGTTTTTTGCTTTATGGGACATGTCTATTTTGAGTTTTGCAAATAATACAGTAACATCCAATGCTTTGACCTTGAAACTGGACTGCAACATTAAGACTCACTAATAGCAAACCGCTAGCAACTGTTTTGCAGGGAGAGCTAATCAAAACATCTGCAAACAGAGGTGCATATTTCAACATCATAGCTAATTTGCAGGACACTGCTGGAGTTTACAGTAGACCCTGCCCCACACAACCAAAGGGGAGGTGCTGCTGAACACCTGGGTCTCCGCTTGCCCCTGCTGCCTCAGAGAATATTTTTCTTTTAAAAGAGGTCCGGACACGCTGTTTGGGTGAGTTAAGGGATTCTGCACGGTTTTCAAATGCTGGCCCTGCCAGCGCAAGGTCCAGCATTCAGCAAGCACAATTAGACGTTATTAGTTTGCCTTAAGTTCACCCCGCTTTGGCTGCAGCCCAACAGCACTAAGTCTCCTGGCCTTGCACGCTGCCCTGAGGGGACACCCAGCTGTTGCAGCTGCCCCACAACGGGCACTCAATCCATTGCAATTCCCTGTGCTAGCAAATAAGTCCTTTTCTGGCAATCAGGCTTCCTTCTCCCTCTTTGCTGCCTTCAAGTTTGTAATATCCAGAATGGGACAAACATGTTGACTTGCTCCCCTTGAGTTATCTCATGGGGTTCAGCAGGGATGACTGCTTTATAAAAACCTCCTTTGAGAGGATGGTTGGTTCCTCAGTGGCACTTTGGAAAATGCCATTTGGAACCAGTGCTCCCTCTGAGTTCATAGCAATAATGCATCAAGTGTTAAAAACAACCCGCCACCCAGATTTGCAAGAGCTTCACAGTTCCTCTTCAAATACAACAGAAATCTGGGGGCTCGATGCAGTCCACGCTGGAGTGAAAATCCAGAGTCTGGTGTTCTAAACCTGGAGAGGTTTGGGCAGACAGGGTCTGCTCCTCAACCACGTCTGAGATCCTACTGCACACGGACACTCTGCACCCTACAGCTACRGTAACAGGTAGTCTGTGCTCCAGAGAACTTGAAGTGCAGCCACAAGAGAAGCAGAAAAGAAACGAGACACAGGGAGAAATGACCAGCAGCCACAGCGGGAACTGGAGATCTGACTCTAGAGTCCCAGGTAGATCCCCTGTTCGTGTGCCTGTGGTGTTCCTCACGAGTCCACTGAATTTCRTACTGGAAAGAAACAACATAAAAAGATAACACCTCCATCTCCCAACTCAAACAGTTCAGGGCCATCCTTCCAATTGGTTTAAATTGGTATCACTTCATCTGACTGATTCTCACAGAGGTTGCAGAATAAGGACCAAAGCTCAAAACTTAATTGCAATTGTTTTTTAGTTACATTTCTTCCCCAGAAGAGATAACATATTGATACAGAGAGAACAATTTCCCTTTCTCTGTGTTCTAATGTCCACATTAATATAAACCCAATATTAGTTGAGTTTGCTCAGATGTACTAGTTGCAGCTATTGTTTTTGCAAGGCCAGATTTCTTTCCCCTAAAGCAAAGTGAGCAGGACAGGGAGGTGTGAGCAGAATACACAGCACTCCTTTAACAAGCCCATCACTCACTAAATCAGGTTAGTCTCCCTCTCGGCAGGCAGTAAACCTTTCCATTTTATTACTTCAGGTCTGTAGCCATAAATCCAATAATGGTGTGATCCATAACAAGGGGTTTTCAAGTCCTCCCTGACCATCATTTGATTGAACAGGGCATGGTTTAATTACTCAGCTAATCACAGCAGTCGTCACGAGGACTCAGCAGCACCTGCAGCCGTGTCCACGCGTGGAGGAGCACGGACCACCCCAACCACCAACTGTCACTGCCTGTGACAGCCAAAAGGGACGTCTCCCATGTGGCTGCTCCTCCCTGCCATGGACTGGGAGGAGGAGGTCCGGGGAATCAGTTGGGAATCACAGCTCCCTACGGGAAGCTCTTGGTCTGCCTCTTCTCCCGCCTACCTGCTCTCTTGGCTTTTTGATTCACTCTGTAGACCCACTATGCTGGACTCATGGGAAGGCTGGTACAAGAACTGAAGGTGGTTTTTTGTCACCATTGGCTTGTATTTTATCTCTGGGAAGAAGCTATAGGATGCTCAAGGATGCACAAGGCTAGAAAACAACATCCTATCCAAGAAGGAAGTCAACCTGGAGAGGAAACCTTTTGTGAGAGTTTTGCTTCCAACTCCAAGACGACCRTCCTTGCTGGGAAAGCCTCCCGAGCAGGCGCCGCACAGTGGGCAGCCGGCCCAAGGAGGAAGGGGCAGGTTCTGCTTCTCTTGAACAGTCAGTAACCACCAAACAAAATGATCCCCTCTGCTGGCATTGCTGGGGACACTGGCTTCAGTCCCAAAAAACCTGCGTGTGGATCTGCAAAACAGATCTGAGCAGTGACATTATTTGAACATACCAAATAAAWTCTGGATACACCAGAGAAAGTGTAATGGACATTAGTTTTGACCTTCTATCAACTGTGCAATCAGCCCTGGGGTTCTGGATGCCAAAATAATGTTTGAGCAGCCAATGCTTCATTTGTACGGTGCCAGGCAGGTCCAGCTCCTGCCTCTCAGAGGCTCCTTTAGGACTCCAAAAGGGGTCTGAATCAAGAAGAGTCAAACATATTGGCGGAGTCTCCTCCCTGCTTCCTAGTGCCTCRTGAAACGGAGTGTCTACCCATCAGGACAGCCCTTACTCAGGAGCAATCACCTGGACACCCAGCACGGATCTAGCTGGGAAGGGCTTGCAGGGCCTTGCTGTCCTCACCCACTTGCTTGCAGGCCATGAACCAGCTGGTTTTCCTAAATTTGCCTCTGGGAAGGACAGCATTTCCATACAGAGCTTCCAGCTGAGTTCAAGGGCTCTTACAAATAACATAACTTGCCTTTTGTACACGGGTACCATAGGCATACACTGTTTCAGGGCTATAKCTTGATAWAGGAACATATTGCTAATGTATAAAYTTCTACTCTACAGCTTAGAAAACATTGCTCTTTGCAGGGAYGGAGGTGATTCGGAAATAAATCATATATTGATCTAGCAGTAKATATTAGCAAAGTATTATATAATCRCCAATGCAAGCTTTTARTTAGGAAAGAGATGAACTTACACAAGAAAYAACTTAAAAGCYATCACTGTAAACAGTGATCCGTGGCWAACAAAATGCAGATTCACCTTTCCCATATTTCAGGCTCCACCCTATTTATATACCCGCATAAAATCCCAATTTACACGCCATGGAAAACAGGCTCACACTGCTGCCAATGAACTTTCAAGGAGACTCTGTGAGACCAAGGGCAGAAAATTGCTACTGCAGCTGCTGCAGCAGATTAGCACACTGCACTCCTAAGACTACGGGAATAACAGGACATTTCCCCATTTTTCCTCAGATTAAAAGCAAGTTTGCATGTCTCTGATATTTCAGAATAGTTTCAATGCCTTTTTTTTTAACCTCTTTAGAAAACATAGAAAATCCATTTGATTGGTTAGTTGTTGTTTGCTTTAAAAAACTCAAAAACATAAAAAAGAATCCATAACAAGACATGAAGCATTGGTGCCCACAGAGCAGAGCAGGTAGGGACATAACTCCCTTCTTCAGTAAAGGGCCAAGCATTGCTAGCCTGCTGGCAAGCAGCCAGCTATTACTTAGCCATCAAAAACTGTGCCACCCATTTGCACGGTGCTCTAATAGAGGATTATAGAGATCTGTTCCAGTCGATAGTGATGAGGCAGCCGGGGGCAAAATCCAGCTTCAAATTTAGGAARAAAAATGCCTTTTGTATCAATGTGCAACAGAACTTTCACCCTTCACCTGCTAACAATCCAGACAGACTCACGTCCAAATATTCAGAATGCCCAGATTATATAAGATGGTGATACTGCAGTGTGCAATGTGCAAAACATAAATTCTTACTATTTTTTGCCCCCACATTGGTTTTTAAAACGCCTTACAACAGACTAAAGGGTAAACTTCAAAAGGAATGGAGGGAAAAGTCTCCAGAAGCAGGAAGTTAATTGGCAGATAAGGAGGTGACAGTTCAGAGCAGGTTTATCGTAGCAAATTATATGTGTTTTAGAGTGCAACCAAGTGGGCCAMAAATGGTCAGCACAGCTTCAGAGCCTGTTTCTGTATGGACTGTTCCTCGCTATTCTCATCCAGTTATGCACAAATGAGTTCYAGATAAGGAGAAAATTTATTAGTAYGAATATGTAACAAGCTATGTTACATCTGAAAGCAGAGGTGGATGGATAAGGTATATATATTCCCCAAGGGAAATACTGATTCAGGCTCCCTAGACATTGCTATAATTATTGATGCATGMAAAAATATTATTTGTAGTGGATTGGATTTATGTCCCTTGTAAAATGGGATAGTGCAGCCTAACTCCGAGATCTGATTTTGTTTTATTACCTTAGATGTCATTATGTTTTAACTAATGTTTCATGGTAAGCCAAGAGGGCACCGGGCCAGGAAATACATCTTATTTATCTTACAAGCTGCACACATCTCCTTATCCCATTTGCTCCGAGTTTGCACTTAGGGAGCTCTGTAAAGTCTCCTATGTGTTTGAGGACTCGGATTCCGCTGCCGTGGGTTACTCAAGCTCGTCAGCCTCAAACGCTGCAATCCTGAACAGGATCATTCAGAGTCACAGAACCGGTGAGGTTGAAAGGGACCCTCTGGAGACCATCTCATCCAACCCCACTGCCCAAGCAGGGTCACCTAAAGCATGTTGCCCAGGATAGTGTCCAGGTGACTCTGGGATATCTCCAAGGCTGGATTGTCCAYAATGTCTCTGGGCAACCTGTKCCAGGGCTCTGCCACCCTCACACTAAAGAAGTTTTTCCTAATWTTCAGATAGAGCTTTTTATTTCACTTGTGCCCATTGCCTCTTGTTTTGTCACTGAAATGCAAGAACTCAGTGGATCAACTAAGTAACGTCCCTTCCAGAACAAAGGCTAAGGGGCATCAAATGAAAGGAGCAGGAACCTAGCTCAAAACAAACAAGAGGATGGGAGCTTCTGCAATGGGAGGTGAGGGAAAGGAAGCTGGAATTGCTTATTAACTGCTGCTACAGAGCTTGGGAACAGTCACTTCGCTGCTTTGAGGTGGTTTATGAATTTAGAAAAATTACTCAATATTTCAGCCACCAGGCTCAGTATATATCTTTTTATATACTAATTAGTGTTTCCTCTGCTACCGAGCCAAATGTTTCCTTTTCTCCCCACAGGTAACATCAATAGCAGGCAGTTGTTTTATTATCTTTATATCATACCTCGTGGAGTTTCAGCCAGACACAAGCTCCATAAATCCTGATCAATTCTAGCACTGTTGCAGAGTAAGTCCGCAGGGTGAATCAGGTRTAAAGAACCAGCAGCTCACATGAGCTCATCCCCAACTGTTTTCCCATGGGAGTCAGTGACAGGCGGAGCACTGGTGACCACCACAAGAGATATAAAACATCTCAGAGCTTTGCTGAAAACCCACATGCCCCCTGAAGTGTTTTGTGGGCAGCTTTCTGTAAGACCTGGTCACCTCTTCATGTTCACAGCCAACATTGTATTTGCTTAGAGCCACTCCATGAGACTTTGGCTGCAAAAATACAGACAGCGGGTAAAGGAATTGAGGGACAAACTGGATGCAAAGATCTCAAAAAAGCTCAGAATTCTGCTCTCGTTACTGGCAGGACCAAGAGAGGGTTTTGTTTTGGTAGTTATTGATTGCTGGAACTTCCCAAATGCATTTGCTTTGATCAGCAAGGGGGAAGACATATAAGCCCCCGTGGCACAGAAACTGCTTTATTGACTCTTTATGCAAAACACCTCTCACACATCAGAGTATTCAGCCTAATATTGCACTGTCAGCATCTGATCCTTAGGCTTCTCCCTCTGGATCATCGCTAGCCACCCTTCACTAACTGAAAAAAGCAGCTGGCATCTGATGACAAGCTGAAGGAATTAATGAACGTATTCTCATTAACTCCTCTGGCACCAGGCTTTTGCACTCAATTTCCAGATACTCATGACAAAYAAGCAGATAGAAAGAGAGGCTCAGAAGTTTCTAACAGACCTTGTATATGAGCTGCCTGAATACGAGACCGAATGAAACATCCCTGCTGTAAGATAAGTGGCTGCCCTGTTCCTAGGGCTCAGGCAAGTCCTCTCCTGCAGGGCGTATGGAAATACCCCCCAACTCTGGGGCAAGCAGGGCTGGCTCCTGCTGCACGCCTTCATGCACGCCTGAAGCAAACACATCCCTCTTCCCTCTCTTGTCAGAGAAAAATGAAGCACAGAACTGCACTGCATGAGTCACAGAGACAGAAATTATGAGACTTTCACTCCTCTGTTTGCTGTAGGAAAAATAAAGGAGACTGTGGTTTGGATCCTGGACAGTTCCAAGAAAGAATATACCAATGGAGGAGAACTCCCTATCTCTTCCATGTCTACCCACCTGTGCACATCTGAAATAAAATACTCAGTAGCATTCCTGAAAGGTCTGAATGGAAAGATGTTATTCGGAAAAAATGAAATATGCATTTGGGAAGCTCCACGCACAGTTTGCTTTCTACAAATACATATGGCTTTGCATGATGATTACTGAGGGAAAAGGAAAAAAACTCTCCCAAATCAGTCTTTACAACAAAGTTATAGCTTGGAAATTCACACCCAATTGAAAAAAGAACTTAAATCTTAATGGTTAAAATTCCCAAACAAAATTTSTTGTATTTCTTCTTTGTATTTTCCAAAGAAGGAAGATTATCTTTTTGCTTTTACAATTCTAAGAGCAATATCAGCTGTAGAAGTTTTTACTGAAGAACTGGTCATAAACRTATAAAGGTAAACAAACTAGCAAGTGTACCGGAAATTCAGCCCAGTTAAAAAAAAATAAATCTTCACAAAAATAATGAATACTTCATAGSATGCATCACTAGAGCGATCACCAGCAGGCAGAGTCCAGAACAACTCAGAAAAGTGAGCACTGGATAAACACGACTGCTGATTACAGCGACCGTATCGAGCCAAGTCAGCAGCTCTGCCATAACCTCGTCCTCTCYGCATAGCTCTAGCAGGGCAGAAGCCTCCTTCCCTTTTGAGATGTTTGCTTTTTAAGAGACAAATTACGACTGTGATTGTGTGCACTGCAGAAAGCAGAAAAATCCCCAAACAGCTACAGAGCCCAAGTGCTTGGGGCGATAGCAGTGCCAAAGCACCTAGGGCTGGGATATGTTCCCATTCTGCATTTGAGGGCAGTCACGGAGCCACAGACCATGGTCCAGGACAACTCCAGAGCTGCACRATATAAACACTGCTCCAATGAAAGTATTTCACCTCAGCAAGTATCAGTAATTCGATCACAAGGGACACTAAAAMCAGTATCACTTAACCTGTGCATTGCATCAGGAACACCAGTAGTATGTTTAATTAGTAGTAGAGATATGCATTTTTCATGCTGTACTTAATAAATATGGCTTATAACATTTGGCTGAGAAGGGATAATATCGCATCAGGAACAGTTTTGCACCCTAGTTTCAGACCCAGGCTATTAGKAAAGACACATTCAGCAGCCTGGACTTTGTTGTTGCAGACTTTACCAAAAACCCTCACAAGAACCAAGGGTCTGCAGCTATTCCCGAGTATTGCACAGCCGCTCGGCTTCCCAAAAYGGGGCTCTTCCTGCAGATCTCCTCCTCCACCCTTTCAGGTTCTGCCTGTGTCCCTGTGGTTGGACATTTCACACACCTATTACCTGGTGTAGGCTATTAAAAAAAAGCTGCCATACAATCAAACAGTTTCCAGCTAGCAGGTATATTTCTGATATTTGGTGACACAAATAGGCACAAGCTTCTCCTTTAATGTTTTGGATGCCGTTTCACAGACTGTTCTTTTATTTAATTCTCTTTTTGTTTTGTGTCAGGGCGAGTGTTCCCAGAAGTGCTATTACATCTTCGTCATAGAGACMATCTGCGTGGCTTGGTTTTCCCTGGAGTTCTGCCTCCGATTCATTCAGGCACGGAGCAAGTGTCAGTTCTTCAAAGGGCCCCTAAACATCATTGACTTCTTGGCTATTTCACCCTATTACGTTTCCCTCATCCTGACRGACGAGGACTCGAACAAGGAAGCGGAGAGGTCAAGCAGCAACACGTACTTGGAGAAGGTTGGTTTGGTGCTACGGGTTCTACGTGCCTTGAGGATCTTGTACGTCATGCGCCTTGCCCGGCACTCCTTGGGCTTGCAAACGTTGGGCCTCACAGTCCGGAGGTGCACGCGGGAATTCGGGCTGCTTTTGCTCTTCTTATGCGTGGCTGTCACTCTGTTTTCTCCCTTGGTCTACCTTGCCGAGAACGAGTCTGGGAAGGTGCTTGAATTCACCAGCATCCCTGCCTCGTACTGGTGGGCTATCATTTCCATGACCACGGTGGGCTATGGAGACATGGTCCCACGGAGCGTCCCGGGGCAGATGGTGGCTCTGAGCAGCATCCTCAGCGGGATTCTCATCATGTCTTTTCCTGCAACATCCATATTCCACACCTTCTCCCACTCCTACTCCGAGCTGAGAAAGGAACACGAACGATTGCAGTCTCGGATAAACAGAACAAAAAACGCCAACCAATCTGGAGAAAGCGACACCTTCAACGAGACCGACAGCCTGATCCTGGAGGAGCCGGTATCCCCCATCAAATACATCTACACAGGGAACTAAACCTTGCTGGAAACCCTGCCCGGGGACAGGAATACACACATATGCCTGTCAGTAACACTGAGCAAAGCAACACCGTATGGTACAACCAAATTTCTCTCTTCTGACAGGGCAGTCAAGCCAACTCAGTTGGCTCCMACACATCATTATGCAGTTGGAGGTTTCGAGAATGTCAAAAGCCAGAGTTTATTCAACAACAAATACTCATTCTTTGCTATGACTAATGATAATGCTCAACTCCGTCTCTGCCAGTTATATATCTTGCTGAATACCCAATATGGAATGAGTAACAAACAACATAGCTTCTGTTGGCACAAATACACTTGTGATTTTATTTGCCTTGGAGTTTYCGATGCTCTTTGCGATTAACACCTTGAGTCAAGCACTAGAATGGGTTTCTTCAGGCCTATGCACCAGTGTTGTTTTTACAATGCTTATAACCAGGCGTACAGAAAGCTCTTCAATACAAATATGCATCCTATATCAAAAGCCACTAAAAAAAAAAAAAAGCTTAAAATATAAGCACTGTGTGTGAAAGCTTTCAAAGTTTGCCTGCAGTCAGATGACCAGTCTATAAATAACAAATTGCACTGCTGTTGCAAATTACCATAGTGTTTGCAAGAGAATTTGCTTGAAAGGCAGTTGCAGTCTGCACACTGTAAACATTTCATACTAGGTAGAAAARTTTTAAAATTTTTTCATATATCTATTCAAATAATAACAAAGAATAAAACCCAAAAAGTTAGTGACTATATAAAAAAGAGTTGGTGTTATTTTGTCTATTGAATTGTGATGGTTTCTCTGGAAGAAAGATTTAAAAAATAAAGTTTTTGAAAATGGTTTGGCAGTTCCTAAGTATCCAAAGGTATAAACAGTAACTGTGAACAATTTCTAGAGAGACAGTGGGACCAGYTTCCTAATGCATGTGAAAGGCATCCTCCTTGCACCATCTGTATCTAGCCAAAAGAAAAACAAGACAGCCAAAGATGACAATACTGCTCCCTGGGATAGTCTGGGTGATCACTCAGAATGCCACCCTTCAGATGCTGTGAATGAAATTAGTGGAGATCAGTGAARTCAGACAGATGTGAAGACACAAAGCCCAAACTTCCGCAAACATCGCTGGGTGTAGGGGCCACGTGAGTTCAGCAATCTCCAATTTGTCTGCACTTCTTTTGCTATCTATAGGGTTTTAACGTGCTGAACATTAGGCCTTCCATTTCTCAAACTTTACAAAGGCCCCATGACCCTGTGAGGARGCAGAGCTCAGGTGGTGACAATAGGAGTCCTGGTCACACCAGGGACACGAGGGGCTCGGAGCGGGGCTGGTCTCTGCCCTCGCCAGCGCGTCGCCACGAGGACACGAGTTACGCAACGTCACGCGGGCAGCCGGGGGCTGCGGGCTTTAGACGCCATCCTTGCTGCCCCTCGGGGCTTAAGTAGGGACAGGCACAGTTGTTGGCACCACTTGGAGCACGTGACCGAGATAATCTCTTGGAATTATCTTGCTGTTGACCCTATGACCGAAAACAGAGAAACTGCAGCAGTGCAGAAGGGATGTTCCAAAACACTTGGAGCAATTGAACACAAGACGACAGGCATTTATAGCTGTACCAGGGAAAGAAATTTCTGCCCAGCTTTATCCGCTGATCCATCTGGTCGGCATCTGATCTTTTTCTTTGTTTGCTTTTTCTATATTTTTCTTCCTCTCCAATTAGCAATTTTTTATCCCCCCAGCAATTCTCTGCAGCAGAATTACTCAGACAGTAAAGCAGAAAAATCCAACCCTGATCAGGACCATCAGTGAATTTGCCCAGACTCCCCAGGTCTTTATGCATACAATGGGAAATTCTGTGGAAAACTCTCCACACTTCTCTGGGRAAAATCTGTATTTCTTTGCTGCTTCTCCAGTTTCTCAGGAATAGCCTCTCTGGTCTGGCAAGCCTCAGGATGGTCTGAACTGGGCAATCCCTGCTGGAGTTAAGTACCCTGTGCAGAACAGCTACATCCCTGAAAGACTTTTCTCCCCTGAAGCACTGACACTCTTTGAAAACGCACACAATTWAACAGTATAATTGATTTGCCTTTTTATTTAATTAACAGCTTTCTTGCTAGTTCRGGAATTAGTTCAACATGGTCACACACAAAATAAGGCCAGCCACACTGCTCTAAAAATGTAAACAGCTGCAAAGACAGAGAGCTTTTGTGCCAGAGCACTTGTAACAGCTTAATGCCCAACAGGGTTTGCAATGCAGATGGAGTTGTGGGCTTAACATGCACCTGAGCCCATGCAAATCATCCCAGTGCAAGAAGGTGCTGGAGTGCTGAAGCAAAATGACACTCAAGTCTGCAGTGTTTAACAGGGAAGTGTTTCTGCTTCTGGCTGAAGCAGGACCATAACATATATATCCATTTCTAACTGAATCTCTTCCTATAGCTGAGTTGGGGCTGCACCRGCTTTCATAGAAGTCATCCTTCATGATTCATTCTGTTATTAAAAAATGGGAAAAATATGTTGAGAAGAACATTTAGTTCCCATGCAACTCAGCTGAGTAACAGATTCAGAACAAGCAGTTACAATTAGTAGATATTGTTGATGCCAAGTACATATCATTTCAGAACCAGACTTAATTAAAAGAGCAGTTTAGGTGCCTGGCATGCTGCCTTCCTTACTTGAAAGCCTTTTTCCCCCCCACCCTGAATTTGAATCCTGGAAGGAGAAAAGGAAGAGCATCCCTTATGCTAGCAGGACGCACGTTGCTCAGCTCTTGCTGATGCATTTTGCCCTTTCTGAGGCTTGTGACTGCTACTCTGATACATCAATGTCCCTATCATACAGGGAAGGGGCCCCCCAAAACACTCTGCTGCTTTGGGGTAGGCAGCCTGCTCTGCAAGGCAGCACGGGGGAGCGGAGAGCAACAGAGTCCCATGAAGATGCTGTTCAACACCCTAGCAATTACTGACCCGCCTGGGAGCCAAAACACACAGGAGGGGTTTTGAATGCAAATGAATGCAAATCCTCCACGATGCTGAGTGCTGCAGGGCCAGGACCAGTGTTTGACCTGGCTCTGCGTCCTGAAGGGAGCCTGCRGACTGTTTCAAATCCATACTGCACTTCCAACACCTCCCAGGTATTCCCCAGCTGTTTCCCCTTTTCAAGTTTCACCAGTTCCTGAGGTCGCAAAACATTACATAAGAGAGAGACATTATTATTTTACTAATGAACTCCCACTTTTCCATAGGCTCAGTAATTTATCGCTTCAGCCTGCTTTGAGATCTCCCAAAATCTGCTGGACATTTTCAGCTCCCTACAGCAACATGCAGTTCGCATTCTGTCACTAGGGTTATATATAAAGATATTAGATTTACTATTTAAGTCACATACACTTATTGGGGGTATTGGACACTATTTTTGTGCATTTTTCTTCAATTTACCCTCAAATGGACTGCATAGCTTATTCATAAATTGGCCAAACTATTCAGAACTTGTGTTCATCAATGCTGTTATTGCAAATATACCCAAATAGTAAAGCTAATTCATTTTCTCCAGTCATTATGAACAATTAAGCATATCTGCTCATTAAAATTATATTACACATGTCTTCTCTAATTATATCCTAATGAAAGATTTTTCTCCTTTTTTGTTCAGGAAATTATTTTTATGCATGGGAGTAACCTATGAATAATGAAGGAAACCTAGAAGGTCAAGGAAATTAAAAGTGTTAGAGCTTCTCTGAAAGAGCTGTAAAAAGTTTTCACCTCCAAGTGTAATGAAATTTGTCAGCAAATAAATAAAAACTGAYGCAGGGCTGATAGAGTGCTCGAGTTTCCTAAACGGAGTCTGGGTTCTTCGTGGCTAAAGGCTAAATAAACACCCTAGCACATCTTGGTGGAAGTGCTCAATTCCTCCATGTGAGCCGTTTGGCTCACGTAGCAGYGACTTATTGGGGTTAGATGGGGCTTCACCACTTCCCTGGACACTATCTTTCTCTAAAGAATTACAGGTGCCTCCCTTCCTGCACTCTTATTTTTACCATTTTACTGCCAGGGGGAACCTGTGTCCTCCCCGAAGCCTCATGTTCCCTCCTGTGCCACTGCCTGATCACTGTGCAAAGCTCACATGAGCTGCACACAATTTATCCCAAAGCTCCTTCTTTATAAGACAGACTCATGTCCCGAATAGCACCAGGGCCCCAGGAAGAGACATAAAAACTACAGGTTTGGATCATTAGCAGGAAGGCTTAGGGAAAACCTCAGCAGAATATTAATGTAGATCCAGCAAGAGCCAAGGGAACAAATCCAGCTTGAGTTTCATTAGTTCCATACTTGATTCTTGTTATAACTACAGCAGCTATAAAAAGGAAGCACAGAGCTAACAGAGCAGGATGGTAAAAACCCTTTGGGTATTTTCTTTTCTGAGAGTTATAGTCTGTTATATCATCAGTAATAAGTACCATAACCAAAGTAATAAAATATAATCATCCTGAAACACAACCCTTGAAATTTTAAATCTTAAATGAAAAGGTCTATTGCTTCATAAATGGCAATTTATTTGTTTAAAAAAAAGTGTTAGGACTTCACATATTAGCACAGAGCTCCACACACACAGATAACAATCACAGTATTATCTGAAATTTTCTACTTGCCAACTTTAGTGTTCAGTCAAGTATTAGTCAGACAGACACTAAGTACCAGCCAACAGGTTTTCTCCCAACTTCTGCTGAATAATTTCTTCTCATCAGCTTTCAGCAAACCGTGACTATTATCAGTAAAAAATGAACGCGGTAATAGACAATTTTTCTTCTACTTAAAACAGATGAGCTAAAATCTACACCGACCTTGCAGGACAGTGAATCACTCACAGGTGAGCACACCACAGGGCTTCAGATACTTTCAAATGAACAGCAGGATCTATTCATTTGGAGGGAGGCAACATTCCCTCCATGAGTTTCCTCCACACCAGGCRCATTTTGCTCCCTATACAGACAAGAGCTGGGCCAAGCATCTCCCCAGCTGCAGGGCTGCTCTTGGCTTTGCCTCGCCACACCTGGATGCCGTGCAGGGAATTGTTCATTTGCTATGCAACAAAGCACCACATTAAAGAATATTCCTGTTAGAATTCCTAACCTTACAGACAGAGCATGACAAGGACTAAAGATGCTCTCAGGAACAGAGAATGCTGATAAAATGAAAGAAGGGCTCTTCTATCCTTGAATGACCAAAGTATAAGCCTTACAAGAKGCTTATAGTGCCTTAAACGAAAATATACATTACAATTTTCTACTTATAATTTTGTTTGCAAATCCCTTCTTTCTTGAAATAACTTCACAGAAGAACAAGGCCGGTAACAAGGACTAAAATTGTGTGCCTTGGGGAGCTACTTCTCCTCCGAATTACAGTGCTATTCATTAGCTTGATGCTTTATTATAACCCAGAGATCCAGGTTTCCTAATTGCTCTTAGAGCTGTTCCACCTCCAAGAGATTTTCATAACAAAAGATAACAAAGACAAAGTCCAGGAAACTCCAAAACTTCTGAGAGATAGAAAAAGCTACGAGCTACTGGTGATTAAAGTAAAAACAAWCAAAAAAACACATAAAAATACATAGACTTCAGCAATAAAATTACTATATTTTTAGAGGACACATTTAAGAATGAGACTGTGAAGTCATACAGACTGTATGGTTTTAATYACATGTTCTGATGAGAAAAGATCACAGGTAATGCTAAGAAACCAGGGGAAGTCAAACAAATGTGCCACATAAGATTCTCCCCAAATCACCCCAAACCCAAGTAACAGTGAAAAAAATACTGTTATTCCAGCTCTGCTCATAAACGATTCCYGTTTCCCTTGTTACCAGCACCAACTCCATCTGGCCCTGCTAACCAGCAAGGCTAAAGGCAACACTGCTGCCTTGGAATCTCCCTCTGCCTTTCCYGCCGTCAGTAAATTTGCTGTTTGATTAATGCCGTTAGCCCAGCTCTGTCTGCATCTCCTGCCTTGGATGGGCACTTCGGACTGCAGTCAGTCAGACTGAGTACAGTCATTTCCAGGGTTGATAAAGCTAATGCTATCAGATCATTCAGATGTAAGTATGCATGCTTAACCAAATTAAACTMATTTCATACTGTGACACAAAGATACCTAAGGGATACTGAAGGTTAAATAGATTTATGCCATAAGCAATTTGGAGATTATGAAAAGTTCTAAGAGTCGGAATGGTGAATTGTGTTTCTGAATAGCATTGTACCCTAACGTCCATTCCTCTGAGTTATTAGATTAGTGGCATTAAAAATAATATCAAAGAAATATATTTTGAAAGCAGTATGATTGGAGGATACACGAAGCAGAATAAAAGATAAATCAGCTTCAAATTATCTCCTAAAAGAGCAAGGCATGTCAGCGGACAGGCTAATAGGTTTGCTGGTCTCTAATCACAGTTTATTGAAACAACAGYAAATCAAGGACCTGGTTTTGCACGTTGTTGGACAGTTCCTGTGAGTTGGTAAGTGCTTCTGGCATGTGCAGAAGCCTGGAGAGTTTGAGTTATTCCATGTACAGACTACCGTAAA
Organism: Eudromia elegans; assembly: GCA_003342815.1. NCBI lineage: Eukaryota > Metazoa > Chordata > Aves > Tinamiformes > Tinamidae > Eudromia > Eudromia elegans. Next base: position 510,142 of record PTEX01000011.1, read on the forward strand.
AAGGGCAAATGAACATTATGACAAAGTAGGTGCATTTTAGAGTTGGCTTTCATGAAGAAAACAGTGATTCATTCAGGCTTTCTTGGTTTCACTAAAGTAACATAGATCCTGACTGTATTTTTTCAGAAGACACCAAATTTCACAGTGCAGCTTCTGATTTGCAGAATGGGATGTAAAAAAAACACAGAAAAAAACAACAAAAAAAGAGGGAACAGTCTAAATGCAGCGCGAATCAGTACCACTCTTAAAAGCCACAGATTTCATCCGACTTACCGCAGTTGAGAAAAAGGCTGCAAGTACTCTGCTGCAACTGTACGTTTGCTCCAATCTCATGCTTCATCACGGGATTCTGAAACATAAGACAGATTCTGTCAGAAAACAAAAAAGAAGGAATAATTGTCCTTTTGCTACCACCTGTGATTAACAGGCACCTCAGGGTTCACAAGCTTAGTTCAGGTGTGATGCCTGGGAACTTCTATAACATGAACTACCAGAATAGGGTTCTCTTGGCTGGACACGCTATCTGCTGCTGGTGGCTTCTAGAGATACCCACGCTACCCCACAGCAGATAACGAGCACCTGCTTCCGAGTGATGCTCTTCAGGACAAAATCCCTGGCTCATTTTCAATTAAAAACTACGATCCCCATCACACAAACACCCTTCCTAGGATAAATCCTCTTTGCTCCCACCTTTCTGATAGGGAAGASCCTTCCTCGAAACCCACTAGCAGGGGATGTTTTGGGAAGGTCCTGGTGTGCCCTGGGAGCCTCCTCAGAGACCATAACGCCTTCTGCTTGAGAGCCATCTAGTGGGACCTGCTCTATTTAGCAAGGCAGACGAGCAGTTAATAACTCCACGAGTTTGTCCTCTCCTGCCAAAGCTAGAGAAATTCATAGCTAAGCTGGGCTGTTCCTTGCCTCTCTCTGCTCCACAGACCAGCAGGGACAGCTCAACAAGGTTCAACCCCGACACACACWCTGAAGGAACCACTCTCGCCTCTCTGAAAGCCCTCCTAGAAGCTGTCATTACAAAACGTGCTCACTAATGATCTTGATGGCAGCTTTATGACCATGTTTAGATGGCAGCAGCCTCCTCCTACTCTATTGCTCTCAGTGTGCCCCTACCTCCTTATGTGACTCAGTTAACACCAGGTCCCACAGAAGTTATCAGACCCCCTTCTACAGGCCAGGCACTGCTATGGTCATTTGTAGCTTAACAAATACAACCTAAGCTCCTCTGAGCTCTTCCTCAGGTGCCAGTTGCATCCTTTTCACTCCAAATGCTCAGCTTTATTTCATCTGCCCACAAAGTCGCCTATAGATTTTTGTTATGCTTTTGTCTCTATATATCCCCTCTCTCAAACTCTGATGCGAGTTATACAGGCCCATTATTGCCTATTGTCCCACTAAAATAACACAGGGCTAGAAGAGTGAAAAAAATATATATATTTGGCATGACAAAGTAACAGAAGTATTTCTAATCCCAGCAGACCCCTGTGCTCATTCCTGACTACAGACATTTTTCACTAGGTTCGAGACTTTACAGGAGCTGCATTGCCTCAAGGCACTGAGGATTGTGCAATTATCAGTGAAATATGTTGGGCAACTTATCATGAAGGCAAGAACATTGCAAATTAATGTTAAGTTTCATTCAGGTTTAGCCAGGAGCAGCAGTGCATTCCTGTACTAAGAGAAGATTTAAAGAGTCAGCATGAGCATTCAGTCACATATGACTATTCTACACRTTAGAAGCAAATCAAAGGTAAACCTACTGCCTCCACTGCTTGTCTTCAGCAGTACACACATGGCTGAATTTAGGGTAAATCAGTCAGTGTAATTCAGGAAAAAAAAAAATAAAAAGCTCACATTTTCCCTAGCCAAAAACATGGCTTGGGCCCAGAGTACAGTAGCTGCCCAACAGTATCTCACAGCATCAGCAGATTACTCAACCCATGGTGCCTCTCAGAAGGGAACCCCATTAACAGGCGTCATAAGTACCTGAGTTCTTGTCAGATGGCAAAATAAGGACATCAGAAGSCTCAGCATCCCAGGCTTTCCTTCTACCTCCCTTACTTTCAAGCCCTAACTTAGCTAACTCTCATAAAACAGGAGCAGATAGTTCTAAATTTAAAAATTCAGAGAGAAAAATCCCTCTTATTTTCTCTAACCTGAGCTCGCTATACAAAATAAAATGCTTCTGCTCCCAGCCAGCAAGCTGCCTGCCCAGCCCYAGGTGTTTGAACTTTCCATGAGGCCTCTAGTACTGCTGTTCCCAGCAATTTATAATGATCCCAGCTGCTCCTCATACCCCAGCCTGAATAATTAACAAAGMGTTTTCCTCACTTAACAAAGTCTGTGACTCTTTGTCAGATCTTGMAAAAAATTACAATAAAGACAAGGAAAAGAAAAGCTTTAGCTGGCTCTCATCCAGATCAATATCCCTAGGTGGGAAATAATATCCTCAGAGAGGCAAATGACACAAGCTTTCTAGGACAGAGTGCAGCAAAAGGATGCTGTGTGATGCACCTTTCATGAAATGCACTCTCAGGTATTTTTGCCTGTACTAAAAGGGCTGGGGTTTTKATCACAGACACTTACACTCCTCTCACACACGATTCAGAGGCATCAGTCACAGAAAAGTCCCCTCCTGCACTCACTCCTCATTGCAAATGAGTTCATAGGGAAAGAAGCAAACAGACTCGACTGCTGCTGTGTAATGGGGGCTCGGGCTAACAGCTCAAGAGTTGCAGGCAGAGTGGTGTGAYGGGCGTGCTCCTGCCCCAGCTCAACCTGATTTTTCAAATCAGAAACAAATTACTTTTTTTAAGGTATTAGAGCAAGTAGGCTAAATTACACCATAAAAAGCAGATCTGCATTTTGTCATTTACAAAGCTAAATACCATGTGTGCAAGCACAGGGAAAGCAACCAAATTAATTCCGACCACTCTGGAACTTGTAAGGCCAGATGGGAAGAATGGGAATTGCACATACAACGTGTTGTTCCTTTGACCCTATAAGCAGGTGAGTCTCAGCCTTTTCTCTGCAGATAAATCTCTATTTAAATTAAATGCAAAGCAAGCCATGTGACTCAAAACCAAAGGAGAATTCAACTTAGTAACGAAAGATCAATGGGAAATATTGAAAGTGAACTCATGTCTTTATATTGACGATTAAATGCCATGTTTTAAAAACTGATCACATATTTATACTAGATTAAATTTAATTAACCTCTGTTAGGCATGTCTTTGACTTGGTTTATTCTCACACTTTGTCATATCCAGTGCTACCTGCAATACAGTATATAATTCTTAAAACACTTATTCTCAAACCCAGTGGTTATAACTGCACTGCATCTCCYTGACAGGCACCTACAAATGTGCTCCCATGGGATGGGGAGGTCCCCGATAAGATTTTGACCGTCGAGTCTAGGTTTTTCCTTCACATCAGGCACCYGAAAGGACTGAAACTAAATCAAAGGCAGGATAGCTCATTATGTGAAACTGGAAAAGGTCTTCAGACATAAATAACACCCGAAAATATCAGGTTTGGTTTCCTCATTTTCTCATGAACTGGAAAACTTTTCACATCATTAGTCTGCTCTAAGAGAACATAAAGGAAACTCAGCTGAAAAAATGACCATCGATGATGAAGATGCCTGAAATAATTAAAGAATACTCTGATTAGAGATTTCGCTGAAAAAGGAAGAAAAAGAGAAATACTTTTTTTCCTGTAACTTCGGAAATGTTTAATGTAAGCTTTCAGCTGGCACCAATTGTTTCTTAGGCTGAATTATCACTACATGTTTCATAAGGATTAAGTAGTATGTTGCTATTAGAGTAGTCAGTGATTCAGTATGCCAGAAGTCTGAAAGATTAAACAAAAACTAATCTCTATAAAAATAGGACAAAATCCTTTGCTTCTTTTTCAGGGAAGAATTTACCAGTTGTAGGTTCGCAAAAGCTGKTTTCCCACTTGCCATCTTGGTAAGACAAAGGGTCTTCTCAGCTCCAACGTTTGTCTGTCCATGTCTCCCAGAGGAACGCGGCTCTCGCGGGCTGCGCGTTAGGGATATCGGGAATGAGGAAGCATTAGGCTCACGCTGATCTATGTTGTTCGGCCTTTGACACCTCAGCACTGTTAGGGATGAATGTTGTCTACAAATCAGGCAACTTTGGTGGTACTGAGGGCTGGTGTTTGACACAACGAAAAGGCTGAAACATCAACTGCTGCTGAGTGTGAAGACCTCAGCAAATTACTGATGAAGCAAAGAAATGCCCTGAATAATGCTTGTTTATGTATTTTTAAAAGAAAACTGTTGACATAGCTTCAATATTTATTTCAAAATTGAACGCACAGTATAAAGATTCACCTCACTGGCTCATTCACTTTATGATCCCTCTTCTATGAGAACAATCAGACCAGGAAGACACATAGAGTTCTACTAAAAACCCCTTCTACGAAGGATATTGTGACTTCCCTGTAACTGCAAGTGCTGCCAACCTCTGCTTCCTTTCAGAAGAGGATAACAGTTGGAGGTTTGGATGCAAAATCTGAAATCAAATTGCTCCAAGGCATAAGCAATGCCTCTTTATTTTCTTAACAGTCAGTAAATCTAATCCAAATTAGATGTATGTTCACATCTTAGCTTTTGACATTCTGTCCCTAAATGCAGGAAAAATATATCTACCATAAGTAAACATTTAGTAAAAGAATGAATATTGCATTATAATGCCAACACACTGATGGAATAGTTTATACACAGCTGMTTAGGTAGCAGGAACATATTCTTCAAGAGAACAAGGAAACAGATAAAAGGACATTTGGTGTAGCAATGAAATAATGTTAATTTTTAATATAAGAAAGATGATTATTTCAGAGCCAATTCCTAATATAATTCTATATCAGATTTKTCTTTTATATTTTACATGCAATGCTACATGTAAGTATTACAGGCAAATGTAGTATTGTCTTTTCACCACCCGCTCTATCAGAAATATCTGTGGCCCCCAGGACTGCTAAAAAAGCAACAGATAATGATAGACACAGTTCTTTGTAATACGACACATAAACRGGGAGGAACTGCTTCTCCACCTCCTCTGTGGTTGACATTGCAGACAGCGTTGGGTCTGGACACAATGAGGATGTTTTAGGAAGTACTTTAAGAGACTTCCAACAACCATCAAGTTGAGCTTAGCATGTCCAGATCTCTCCAGTAGCTTCGGAGAGCAGTTACTATCATTAGAGCAAATGCCATTTATTTAATATATCTCTTGTATACCTAAATATTATTTTTTGTTAAATTTCCTGTCCCTATGCCACTCGATATTTTATCTTGCAGTGGACAAAACCTCCTGTTCAAGCGCAGGAGGCCTGTCCGGAGTGGCAGGAACACAAATCGTTTGCAGCTCCCAGGAGGATTTATCCAGAGGAGAGCAAATCTTCAGAACATTTGCAATTTATAGCTGAGTGATCTCTTACTTTCCTCCAGGCTCCCTCTGCAGTCATGCTCTGCTGAGAGTCGCAATTAAACAGATGCAGCTGCTAAAATTAGTTACCTCAACAGTGATGCATCACTTTGTGCTTTTCCTTGGGATGAAAGGCACTCGCCAGCTGGAAAGGTCATCCAGGAAGCTCCTGCTCATCTGCTCGCGGTCAAATATTGCCTTGGGCTCGGTCAGGACCCAGCAGTTGGTAGTGGGCACAATTTGTCTCCAAGGAAGCGCTGACACGGATGCAGTGATCTGCTAACTAATTGTCACTTGTAGGACTGGGGCCTTAGATTTGCACAGCGCACGCTGGACTCTGCAGGCAAATGTTAAGAACAAGCTTTGGCTTCCTGATTTTATTCATTGAAATATTTGTCGCTCTTGCAGCACACAGCCGTGTGGAATGGAAAGCCTCTCACTGAGTCCCAGTTTTATGAGGTCTGGACATGTGATAAAAATCATCATATAAACAAGTGACAGGGTGAATTAGCAATAAACTCAAGATACTACAGGCTAAAGGGCAAGCATGGAAAGTTTATTAATCAGACTATACGTTCACTCATGAACTTGCTCTATCCAACCCCTTGAAAATTCAAGACTCCTCAATAACGGATAATGAGATAAACTTTTTAGAGGTTCAGAACTCACAATAAAAATTAGTTAGCAAATGTTATACTTAATAGTGTTGCCATATTTAGTCTTTAGCAAGTCTTTCACTGCTAGTTATCAGCTCCTCTACGAATTCCCAAGGACATAYCCCCAAAACACCATGTCCAGTGACCTGTGAAAGGCCTTCTGACAACAAGGAAATACCATATCTTCAGCAGATCTAAAGCACCAGAACAATCTCCAACAGTTCAGATTTGGCCAATCATTTCTTAAATGAAACTGTATGAAACTATCTCTTAGTGCAATTCACTTCTAAGGGACAAGAAATATGGCACCAAGGTATCATCTTCTTTGAACTGGCTACATAAGGAGCCCCAGGCATCTATCTGAAATCAATGGGAAAGCGATGCCGCAGACCTCAKCAGCTGACCTCCCTCTGCAATTCAGGCGTGGTTATGCGCATGTTCAGTTATTTAAATCTTACTAAATAACCATTTTGGCTGAGCTAAGCAGTTCACTCTCTGYTCCTGACACCCATCATACCATATTTTATTATTCTGGGCACACCATTCACTTTATATAAAGAAGCTGCAAAATCAATGTATGAAATGATCTCACAAAGTTTTGACCTGATCAAGATTTGAAGTTATGCTGACAATTTCTGAAGTTTTCCTGAGATAGCTGAAAATTAAAGGAATGAAGAATTAGACACATATGTGGTATTTACACATAAATTGGACATGAAAAGTCATTTCCTACATACTGAACTAGTTACCTGACGATTCAGACTTAAAATAGGGATAATTCCAAGTGCCTCTCAAATACCCACTAACTGTTCTTTGTCCATGCAGATCAGCTTCTTTCCCCACWGTTTTTGGAAGGCAGTTTCTTTCTCTGGACACAGTGCTTCTTTGTGCTCTTCTGTCATATCTCCACACAGTTAACCATCTGAAGTTTTTCTGTTAACATCCACAGTTATAGCGACTGGTTGATGTCTTAAARCACACAGTCAGACTGTTACCTCCCTAAAATTCCTGGAAAAGCTTGGAAGAGGAAAATGTGATGGGCTCAGGCCTTTGCTTTATCAGAGGCCCTAATGATCAGGAATTTTCTGTGCAGAGTTGCTAAACGGACATAATAAGCTCAATAATTTCTTACTTGTATATGGGATGACTTTCCTTGATTTCYAGTTTTGGGTACATATTGCAGGCTTTGGTCTTCAATTTGTAATATAAGGCATAATATAACTGTACCTTGACAGTTTTTCAGAGTAGGAAAAATGCATCAATTTATTATTTCTGAYAAGAAGTCTTAAAGAAACAGTGGCCTGAGCTTAACCAGCAAGACAAACAAATTAGTTTTTATTTATGCTTTCATTTCATTTAAAGATAAAATTACTGCTTACTCTTGTCTATTTATAGTTGCTTGACTTTTCTGCTGGATACCATCTTCTCTCTTAATTACAACAAAATGTCACATTCTATCCAGATTAACATGGATAAACTCAGAATTTGAAATGGCCCTACTTCATTCTGTAAGATAAGCAGGCAAGTGCTTAGAGACTCGAGGAACATGCAGTGGGAAAAGCACTTATACATTCAGAAGGCAGCAAATTTCAAGCTATCAAATGCATCAAGCCAAACAGCATGCACTGAAGCATTTTGGGTACTGACAGCGGACATAAATTGCTTTATTCTACATAATGAACATGCAATTTAAACAACCAGTGTTCGGAACTCAAGACAGTGAATTATGTTGAAAACTCTCCAATTTTTGGCTGTCCAGCTGCAAACCTGTCTGCAGAGGATGGRAGTCAAAGAATGAGATTTGCTCAAGTTCGCGGGAGAGACTGCAGCAACAGATTCCACTCAACCTGTGTGACAGAAGAGAAATATACTTATGGGTAAGTGATAATTCTGGACTTTGTTAGTTGGGATTCTTGTTTCCTTTTATTGAAGAGAAAGTTAAAGCTCAGAACAATTAAAGTTAGCTCAGAACAATTAAAGTTGTGAGCTGAAATAGCCAGAAAAAAAAGAAAAGGGAGACATTAAAACAATTGCAGCCTAGAGTGGAGACTGGCCCATAAAGGGGAGAAGAACTGATATTTTTGTAGGATTGTACCATGAACATAAGTGGTAAAATTCTGCTATATGCCTGTTTAGTGGTGCTTTACAACTTGTTTCACTGATTCAATTGGGTTATTAGCAGAGGAAACTGAAATTTAGCATGGGCATCCAAGTCTACTCTGAAAATAACAAATTAGAAAAGACAAATTAGCTGAAAGACTTTTGAGTCACCCAAGCGAGAGCGCGAATATCACTCCTGAATTCAGTCCTGGATGAGAGGCAGAYGTCTGTTCACTTGCTTACCCACCCCGTTGCTAGAAAAACCCGGCCTTATGCAACAGCCCTGATGGATAATGATCGAGTTGGTGGAGTTAATGCCAATTCACTCAGCCAGAACAGGACTCTGCTTGGCAGTAATCATAATCCAGATCCATAACAGCACTTAACGTCACAGTCATCTAAATTTACTGCAATAAATGGAATATTTCAGTGGATTCCTAATGATTTCTATTATTAGGATATAAAAGGCAGAGACCYGAAAAAACTAAATCACACATCTTATTGCTCTTTGAATGATAACAGCTGGGCTGCCTATTCACCTGGCAGGCAGGGTGAGTCTCACAGAGTAGAACAGGGCAAGCTCKGACTCTATTTTCTTTCTCCAACCCATTTTAATCAAGCAACACTTGACCTGGGACCCTTTCATGTTACATCTAGCTCATCATCAGAAAGCAGAGACTGCAGCTTGAAGCAGCTGAAGTCCATGCTTGCTTTAGCCAGCAAACAGTCTCTCAATACGGATTACCTTTAACATCCAAGTCTTCTACTTTTTTTTCCTCTTCTGAAAAGTTCTCCTAACTTATCTATCATATCATTTTTTTTTTGAGAAAGGGAAACTCATTTTAACCACTCTGCCTTTGAACCTCATTGCAATTGTAAGCAAAGGGTCTCAAATTACATTAAACTGATGAAGAGACAGTCTAGGTAATGCTGCATTTTAAGGATCAGATAGCAACTCGAGCCACATATTCAGAACGATGGACTGCATTAACCAGATAAAAAAAGAGGGTTAATTTCAAATTACCTGATTTGAAAAGACACTCTGCTTCAGCTATGGTTATTTATAATCACCAGACTATTTCTCCAAGGACACAGCTCTGCTAGAATATGTCATCTACCTAGAGTAATTCCTGCTGTACTTTATTTCTTGCTGATTGCAGAGATGTACGATTTTTCCAGGAGATTTCTATTAGCTATCACTGATGCTTCAAGTGGAGAAAGTACACTAAAAATTAGGGGTTAGAGCCCACATCCTTCACAAAGAGGAGATGTGCAGAGGCAYAACAGCATGTTAATTCTGGGAGGGAAGACAAACTCTTGTCTCTGTGCTGCAGAGATCCCTCTTCCTACTGAGTTCAGAGCTGACCAGAGGAYACCACTTGGCACAAGCAAGGTCAGGTAGATCACGCAATCAAGTTTGGAACTTCCTCTCATCCATTTTTTTCTTGGTTTGTTGAGAAAGTACCAACAATAATGGCATCATACCAGTCACTTCCCTTTATTTCAGTTGAGACTTACTACCTCATTTACACACGCAACACCCAGCATTGACAGAACCTCATTCACACATGCATCACCCASAATTGACAGTCTTCCTTTTTAATGAACATGCAAAGACTATTCTTATTCTGCAGCAAGCAGCATTGATTATTCTGCCATCACTCCACTATGCTGAATTTCCTCTTCATCTTTCCAGTCAAATTCCATGTCACTTTGGTGACATGGTGGCAACACCCTGATTACCTTTGCCTTTGGCAGAGGAGCACTCTGCAAGTTATCTTGGAAGATTSTTGTTTTGTTACCCAAACACAACTCGGTTCTCCTAAACTATTCAAAAAATCAAATTAACGAGCCAAATATGCTCTTTAATCACTCTGATTTAACTTTCTAACAAGCAATTAACTGATGCAGCCAGGCAGTTWGACAAAGCACTAAGAATCTTTGCCAAGTGCAGGCCTCTGCTGCAAGTATAAACCAGCTTTAGTAGCCACCTGGGTAGCTCCCTGTTTCAGTTCCTCCCCTGGCACTTAAAAATCACAGTATTCCTCAGACCCGGGATGTGCAGAATCCCAACATCCATGCTGTTAATAGCACATCATCTATCACTCACTGCACTGAGTCTCTTCGGCTCCTGCCTTTTCTTTATCTGGCCTGTGTCATGCCAYATGCACAAGTTACAAAAGCATTTGAGAAAATTAATTAGCAAGCAAGCRTTTGCTCCATTTTTCTATTTGCCAGGGTCAATTCAGCAATTTRCTGTAATAATTACAGGTGTTCTTTTTGCGTTCCCTAGACAGTGCTAACACAGATCTSAACAGAAATGATAACTAAAACAATCAGCATGCATTTCTAATTCTGCACCAACTTCATTTCAACAGCATTTGATTATTGAAWGCACAAGAAACTAACTGCTACCTTTAGATGGGTACATCATGGCTGGCCAACTAAGAAATCATAATCTGCACAAATAATGCTTTGAGAAGTATTGATTCTTAAGTATTTATCACATTGTTTCCTGGCACATTTTTCAGCTCTGATTTATTTTCAAATGTGATCTCTTTTTCCAGTTCYATCCTTCTCTTACTCCAAACCATACCACTGTGTGATACTTACCCTGTTCAAGCTATTACTCCAGCATCTGAAAGCAAGGAACTTAATAGTGCTTTACACAGGATATTCTAACACTAGTCCTGTGCTCGCTTCCAATTTGATATTGTATAGTGTAAAAGTACTTGCTAGTGAACATCAAATGAAATAGATATTGCATCCAAGAACTGTCTTCARTGAAAGACTAAAATTAATTATGTATTATTAATCCTGCCTAGAAACAAACAGTGCTTTGGGACTAAAGAACAGCTATGTTTTCCCATAAGCAGAAAAGTGTAGCTCTTATTTAGCACGTGCTCCAAACATTTTATGACACCATAAAGAAAGAATTAGTTCTCATCAATATTAGTGATATAAGGGGAAACTAGATCAAGTAGTTGGCAAAACTTGTTCAGAAACATGTCAGAAAAGGAAAGAGCTTTATGGCATATTCATGTGTCATGGATATAACAATGGACTGAGTAGCAAAAACAAGCACAGCTTTCTATAGGGAATGCTTCCCTGAAACAGAAGCAGAGAAGAAATTGGGAGCAGTGGACATTCTGCTTCAGAGCCACATGCTAATTACTGTCCCTGTGATGATTTCTGTGAGTCTTATTTACCTTAGCAGAGACATGAGTCTAATGTTAGGAAAGATTTGCTATTAAATTTGCATCATCTGGCCATCTTGAATTAGAATGAAAAAGAACAGAATGGCCTTGTTGTAATTTAAAGTAAAAATAAAAATTGATGAGGTGTGCCAGCTAGCAGGATCTTTAGATATATGTATATGTAACTATCAAGTAGGTGTAAAAAAGCTATTTTGTAGCACAGCTGAGGCTGAGATTGGAAGACTGTTCTGGTAGCCACGCTTGAAAAGGACATTCATCCTGAAAGAACGCAAATGGTCTGGTACCCCTGACTCTGTCCGATTCATGCACAGCAACAAGGGGTGCCTGCTTTTGATCTGACTGAGAACATAAGTGCTTYTCACACAGTGGCAACAGGCTCAGTTAGTATCTGCAGCATAAAGACTCAAAAACCCAAAGTCAGACTCCCCAAATATATGAGAGTGCTCYCAATCACGGCATACTTTACTAGGAAAAAAAAAAAAGTTTTTGTGCGCAAATGTGTTATGTCCTTTTGGTCATTGTCTCTTGAAAGGGATCCTTGTGAGCCCTGAATGCCACCAGGATTAGTCAAGAGATCCCTTTCATTTCAGTGGAGAYTCTCATGAGCAAACTGGCTTTTGCTTTTCTGATTCTTTTGCACAGATATGGCCTCATTCATCCTCCCTCCAGAYTGATCTAAACCACCCTAGGGGCAGACAGTGCAATGTCATTTAACGAGGAGGATCTTGCTTTCACTTTATCACAGCCTCCCTTTGAGTGCTAACGCTAATGATAGTCTCAGAGATGATCACATTAACAAAAGCTCCATTCCTGGTAGAGTCAAATCTTGAGAGTTTGTTTACATCGTACACAGTGAATGAATTTCATTTGACATGTCACAAACATCCACTCTCTTGGCCACAGAAGAACGTGAATAATTTAGCAGKGAAGTGCTGTATGCCAAGCAAACAGGTTGTAAAACAGTTCTGTGCAAGATCTGGTGAACCAACTGTCTGGATCTGTGGCATGGAATAGTATTTGTTACTTATGCACGATGATGAATTGCTAACAACATGGCTCCAAATTAAGAGAATGATGATAAAAAYGGAGAAATTCTTTTTTTGCTGTCTATCCTTAAAATCTCTTCTGCAACATGGACAATTATGCAGAGAACCCGGAGCCTGCAGACATTACTTCCAATGTCAATACTTTTAAAGAAGGGTGTATACTGAAGCAGATATGTTCATGTTCCATTAAGAATATATATTCACATTGCAGTCCGGAGAAGAAACTGATTTTCCACTAAAAACTCTTCTCTTTCTGCCCTGCAAAAGTCCCTTCGCAATAGAAACTTTCAGCCAACATTCCTACTAATTACTCCATTGAAAAATCCAATCACATTTAATTAGCACTATAAAATTACTCCTCATGTCTGTGACAAGCTTGCTCCTTTCTGGAACCTTAATGAGATACCCTCTGGAGTGCTTATAATTAAAAGAGAAAATGGACTTCAAGTTTCCARAAACATAGGTTTTTAAGCACTGTAGGCCATAAAACATCAGTGTATGTAAGAATATGTCATTTTGGTGCACGGTCCACACTGAAAATCCATTAACCTTTACCTGTAAAGTCATGGAGATCCACAAAGATCATTCCCTTTCTCTCAGGCCAAACCCTGTGATCCTTCYCAGAGAAATCAGTTAATATTTGTTGTTGTGGGTGTCTTGTGAAAGAGGGAAAGGGAGGGAGGAGAGAAATGAGACATTGCAAGGGCAACCTGTGAAAAATGATAATATCCCTCATCTCTCCACATCTTACCTTGCTCACCTTCTCCTGCTCCTACCTCTTGGAATGAAATCTCTCTGCTCTTAAGCGTCCTTGCTTGTCTTTTTCTTCCCTTCTTTTTCCAGCCCATGGGATCTGGAGTGCCCAGGGTCTCCTCCACCAGTTCTGATGTCAGGTGACAGCAAGCTAATCAAGGACTGAAAAAAGCGAAACACAAGAGAAATTACCAGAAGGGGAAAGCTACAATAAAAATAATTTCATTATGTAACAGGAAGCTTAATGTAAGACAGGGACTCACGCAAAAGCCATTTGCTTTATTTTCTGAAAGATAATCTGAAAAGAAAACCACACTGAATTATCCCTRTTTTGCTGCAAATCACTTCCCTATTTATTCTAGTAGACTTTGCTGTTCCCATATTTTTTTATATATCCAGTTAAGTATTATTCACATGAATCATAATATTCAACATACTTCTCCTTTGGTAGTTGTTTTCTCAGTACAGTTCTTTGTTTAGTCAGTTCTAACCCCATATATATTTGACAGTCTCTATGGAGYGTTCTTCCTCTAAAAGTAATAAATGTGCTCTGTTTTCTACATTTTTATATTTTCTCAAGAATTTCTGCTGCGAGCCACTCAGGCTGTGATTGAAATATTAAAATTTAATTCTCAAGATTTTATTGCAATTCTTTGGCTTGTGTACAAAAAAAAATGTATTTATGTTTTTCAGTGCTGAAACAGTCCCTCGAGCTCCACACAGTGAGCACACTCTGCCTGAGTGGACCACCATTATATAAATAATGTTCAGAGCCACTGCAAGTCAYGGGGGAACCAAAATAAGACCTGATAGTCAAAGTAATTAAAGTATAGTTACTACTGATTGCTTTTCAGGAACACACAAACATAGTAAAATAATAATTTCTGAATTATTAGTGCTAAGCTAATACACCAGGGTTCTATCAGGGACGTCAACCTCCGGAAGAGCTGCATTTTTAAAGAGATGCAAGTCTAAGATCACCACCGYTTGAGGAACTACACATATGAGAAAAGAAGCCCCCCTCCAACACACACTTAAATTTTAAGTTAGTCATTGTTTAACTATACCAGGAAGTTAATRAATACTGGAAAAGTTTTATCCTTAAATAAAAAAAAGCTCATTTTCAGAGCGCTGCCCTCCTTTTCTGGACTACTTAAGGAGCTGTAAGTGCGGYGAAGATAACCATATCCTGGATGTGTGTTTGGAGACCAGATGTAAGGACCTTTTGGAAGTGATAGTTTATGTGCTTCAAGTAACAGTCAAAAAACAACAACAACAATAATGCAGCCAGTATTTGTAAACACATCAAACAAAGAAATGGCAGTTAATTTCTTAGCTTTCCACAAAACCAAAAGACGTATTTACTTTTCAGTAGGCAAAAGATTTCCCCAAGGTGGCACTAAATAGTTCTCATGTTATCATTGCTGTGTTGCAAGGGGCAGCATTTCCCAGAAACTCTGTTTACTCTCCAGCAGACAGCAGCRTTTCCCCAGAGCAGCACTAAATTGTTCTGCTCTCCTAGAGCAGCGCTCCRGGAGCCCCGTTAATCCAGGCAGCCACGCAGAGCTGATCAGTACCTCAACTACCTGCAATGAAGAGCCACCTGAGAACCCACTGCTGCTCACAGGGGCACTTTCCTATGCTGTGTTTTCAGTAACTTGGGTTTAAAGCTTCCCTTAGAGTACGCAAACCCTTCCCTTCTTTAAAGAAAGCTGCACACGGGTGGGGTTTGGTCAGGAAAAGGCTGTAAACCGCTGTTTTGGATCCAAACCTGCAGCCTGCAGACCTCTGTGTGATGCTCTGCAGTGTTTCACTAATCCAGGACTGGGCACAATTTAAGCCTCTGCATGCAACTTTGCTGTTTCTCTCAYGGAGACAGTATGGCATGATATTTATTTTCACCATCAACCAATTTGTGTAACCTGCGGGGCTTTGGCTGCCAATCCACAAAGCTCCCATTGCTGCAGAGAGGAGATGACCCAGAAGGGTTCACTAAGCCACCCCAACAACTCCTTTACSTTTGTCTGTTAAATTATACGACAAGGAGGGCAAAGGTGTTGCCTGACAGCCCCACTTTTGAGGCAAAAATCTCCTAACAGAGAGATTCCCCATGTCACATTTTTCAGGATGCACAGGATGTCTTGCCCAGAGCACAGAGCCCTACCAGGCACCGTGTGGAGCTTTAACACCTAGCAGCCAACGGTCGTTAAAGGCCGTTAACGTTCTCGCTGCCCAGGTGCCAACGGTCGTTAATGGCCGTTAACACTCCCACTGACCAAGTGCCAACGGTCGTTAACGGCCATCAAAGGCCCGCCCACTTCCGGGCGCCGGGGACTACGTCTCCCAGAATGCCGCGGTGCGCCTCGTCTCGCGAGAGCTCGTACCGGAAGTGATCTGGGAGCGCTGCTGTGGAGACGGGAGTGAGGCCTGCGAGCTCCCGCCGAGCCGCCGCCGCCCCGGACGCCATGGCCGAGACCGACCCCAAGACGGTGCAGGATCTCACCGCCGTGGTGAGCGCGGGGCGGCGGGCGGGACCGCTCTGTACCCCCGGGCCGGGGCTGCGCGGCCCCGGCGGCTCCCGCTTCCATCTGCCCGGGGCGCGCGGGCGTTTCCTGGAGCCTCAAGCGGTTCATCAGGAAACTCCCTTTTCCCCTTTTTAACAGCGGAAACGGGGAAAAAATATTGCGGGGTTTTCGCTGAGAAACAGAGCTTTGTGCTGACTTTGTTACCCACCCTGCCTAAATATTCATTAGTAGCATAATAACTTCCYGAGTGCAAGCTAAACTATTTTCTTTTCTTTCCATCAGGTGCAGACACTGCTTCAACAAATGCAGGACAAATTCCAAACCATGTCTGACCAAATCATTGGAAGAAATATCCTTATTATTTCATAGATCAGATATCTGCACTATGGCCACCCAGATATTTGTGTGTGTATTTACTTGGGGTGTGTGTGGGGGGGTTGTAAGGCAAATTGAAAATGATTGCAAGAGTTTGAGCAAAGCCATAAGCAAGAAATAAAAATSACTCACTTGCAGTTATATTCCTTAATTTCAGCTAACTTGATGACATGAGCTGTCGCATAGATGACCTGGAGAAAAACATTGCAGACCTCATGACACAAGCAGGAGTGGAAGAACTCGAAGGCGAGAACAAGGCCCCTGCTTCTAACAAGAGCTAAAGTGAGGCAAGCGCTTGCTGGTCCTGAAACAAATTCTCTCTTTATGTGAGATTATCTGCTTTGAAGCAGATGGTATTTTGTCCTTTGATTTGTGAGGCAGTCAGATTCCTGCAGAGAAGCAAGACAGTGATTTGTTCTTCTCAGCAAGCACCTACTTCATCAGGGTACCTTCTTTACAAGTAATGGATGAAAGTTGTGTTTTCCTCATTTCTAGTTAATAAGGAACTGGAATAGCTCTGTTCAKTCTGTTATTCACTTGCTCTGGGTCACTTAGTAATATCTGCAATTACAACCATCATGAAACACAGGAAGGGGAAGAGATGTGAGAAATCTAGAGCATCAGTAGCAAAGTGAACTGATCTTTTCCCTTCTCTTTGGAAAGCAGCAGTAAATGTCTAATACAGCAACATGTGTATGTGTTAATTGGTCACCTGAATTAGTTACAAGACTATCAGACCRTAAACAAGCTGTGCTGGAGGGCTTAATTATTGTATACAAGCAGTGATATTGCACTTCAGTGAAATACACAAAGATTAATTTTTGTAATCCTTAAAAAACTGTTAAAGTACCAGCTGTACCATGTTAATGTAACATTTGTTTGTTTTTTAAAGTAGTTAAGACCAGTCTCAAATTACCTTTCTTGAGCCTGAAATTCTGATGTTGCTTTTAAAATTCTGTGCAGTCTATATAATTGGCATGAAACATTCCTAGTATGCTTCCTGCTGCTCTGACAAATTCAGGTTAGCATGGGTTTTGTCTCAGAAGCCAACTTTTTTTTTCCAGCCCACACATTTTTTTTTTTACCCTGCTTATATTTTCTCACCCCCAAGAGTGTGAAAATTTCACTAATGTCTTTATTGGTATTATTAGTTGCATTCTTTTTTTTGAAGAATGTGCTTTTCTAATTCTTCTCAGTAACTTTTTTTCTATCTTTCCCCAACAGGTTCCTGGTAATTTAAGATGAATGCTGGAACACTTTTTGTTTCCTTTTGTTTGTTTAAACAAGCCCTTGGAATTGCAGAACCGCTTTTTGCAGCTACATTGTGTACAAGCATTTTTATATTGTTACAGAGCTTGCATTCCTGATGTATAGTTAGGGATAGGCTAGTTTATATTTTGATTCATGTACTGTAATTTCACTTTTTGAATTCTTGTTATGAGGATCAATTTGTTGTGTTATTAAAACACAGATCTTACAGATCTCAACTACTGATTTTTTTGTGAAGTCACTTTTCTGCTGTTTCTTGTACTTTTTCTAGATGTTTCATTTTTGATAGCTAAAAATCTAATAACWTCCATCAAGTGGAAATCTTGACTTGTCCTATGTAATGTTGTGGAGTRAAGCACAAAACTGACACTTACCATTACTCTTACATCTTAGTTCTAAGCCTCCATCACTGGACTAGTACAGGGTTATATATTGTTTTCTAGTAACTGTAATAAAGTAATTTTTGGAAAAGGTGCTGACCATCAAAATTCTCATACATCTAGTCTTACACTACCTRTGTGTTTCTATAACAGAAATACTTATTTAACATAAGACACATCTCCACACAGTTGAGCAAACATTACCATTCAAMTCTATTATAGCAAGAACTACAAATGTTGACAAATCTCATTTATGAGCACTAGTTTTTAATACTGTAAAACATTTWTGAAACTGGTGTCCATGCTTCTAACAGCATCTAGTTTGAATATTAATTGCTATAAATCCAGTGATATTTGACAGATTGAGAAAGTGACTGCACTTAGTCTTTCAGTATAAACCACAGGCTCTTTGTTTATAGCAACAATTTTGCTACCTAAGCAATGAGATGTTGACTAACTGAAATGGAAGGAATGCAGGTAGGAGAATTGTAGTGTTGCTGGTCTGTGGCTAATACATAGCTGGAATTTTGGAGAAAAGATGGTTTGGAAAGGTGGTTGCTTTTATAATCATACCCACATGTATAGGCTTGAAGTTTAATGGAATACATTAAAGTATTTTGGAAATGAAAAGTGTTCTAGAAGAGTCTTTACTGTGTCACTGTTGTGAAGAAAAATGACCTGTTTCTGAATAATGCTGACAGTCATTGCAGTGCTGCTCCAGGCTGAAGTAGAAATTTAAGAAGGCACTAGCAGCAGCTAACTGGTATCCATGGRTCATACKTAAGACCACTCTCCTAATGCCACAKCAGTAGCACTAGTGTATTACAAAGGCAATAGATGGGTCATTTTTCAAGATTGTGGAGAAACTGTAATAAAAGCTTACAGARGTGCAATTTTGTGAATARGAAATGTATCAATGTACCTTGTAATATCAGCCTTGGATCCCTTGTAATGTCATTAAAAAAAACCCATAAACTATCATGTGCTGAAATAAAGAGTCAGCACTTAAAGCAAAATCTAACATAGGTCTTGTCACTGCATGTGAGAATTGTAGCTTAGCTACAAGTTARAGAAAAGCTTTAGCATGTCTAAAATATGGGGGTATTATGTATAATAGAAGAGTAAACACACTTCATGCCCTGTCAAATCTGTATTTTACCAAATAATTACAGGATAGAGCAAATCCATAGTGCAGTATATTAAAATACAGGTCATTTAGTTCACCCAGAGCAGTTTGCAGTTATATAAACTACACATTTYCATCTGGCCTTCTACTCAATCTCAAGTTTTTTAGCACTTTCCTAAACACAGCAATAAGCCTGCTTTCTTAAAGCTTATTCTGTCAGAATAATTATTGAAAATCATTTCAGCTTTAAGGAGAGGCCAGGTCYTCTGAGCCACTGGAAAGGTTCTATACAATTTTTTTTTTTTTGGTAGGGATAGCTTACTCCCATAATTGTAACATTTAACTGATTTTGAAAAGTGGCAATTTAATTCAAAGCACTGTTCAGAGAGGAAAGTAGTGGTTGTAGCTCTTAAAATGATGCATAATACGATAAATGCATTTTGTTCTTCCTCAGCACCAACGATAGAACTTATACAATAGCACAACTAGGCAAAGGAGAATCACTTTTTGGCCACAATTTGCTGCCATGCAGTGAGAGTTTAACACACAAACCAAAGTAGGAGAACTGAAGTGSTACTTCACATAGCTTTGATAACACTTGACAAAAGAGCAGCTTTTTTTCCTGAATATACTGGTTCATGTCTTAACCTGGCAGAAGTGTGAGGGCTTTTCTTCTGTTTCTTGGGGTTTCTGTTCGTTTTTCCCATAGGGCTACTCCCTTTTTCAAGGAAAAGATTCAAGAGAGGGAAAAAAAATAAGTCTGAGGATCAAGCTCCTGAGAACTGGGGCTCTCAGAGCATGGGTAAAGCTGTTGCATATATTCATTTAAATTAAGCTTTGTAGTGCTGTATTCCATTTAAGGCTGCCCTGTGAGACTGCAGCTTAAATTTTCTTAGTTTTTGAGTTGTCTAAACACTTTCCAATTTTAGCAAAATTCTTTGCTGTCACTGTAGTAACAAACACTTGGATTTTCTCAGTGACATATGGACATCCTAAACTTTATTTCATAAACACTTACAAATTAAATASACCCTACTCTGATTTCCTTGTACAAGCAGACATGGTGGGATGGAACAGATAGAGATCCTCCCCTGCTCCTGCTGAAGCTCTCTGCTTTCACCTCCCACCTCTCTAYTCCAAATTTTCATTAACACCTCCACCTTCAGCCCCTGTTTCTCCTCAACTGCAACACTTCRGAGCTCAGGACAACTGCTAGCCAGGAAAGAGCTGTTGTTTCCAAGCTGTCTCCAGGCACAGTATTCAGTAGAGAAGCTCTTTCACAAGGAACCTGCATTAACATGTCACATTAGCCTCCTGACCAGCAAGGGTCAACYTGCTCTGGATGCAGAGAGGTGACTTGTCCAGGGCAATTGGCTTCATTTGTTGCAGGAATTGGAAGCTGTGCAGTGAGTGACACAAAGGACAGAGGTGCATCTCATGTGAACACCAAACACGTCCTCGAGAAACAGAATCAGTCTCTTTCCAACAGCAGTTAGAAGTGACTCCGTGCAAGCTTTCCATCAAGCCTTCCTTAACCATCATTAGTAGCAGAATCCCTCTCCGGATGCCAGAAACAAGCTGGAGGTCACAGACATTGTATTTCAATGGCACAAAGTTGTACATAGTGCTAAACTGGAAAGCTCTGCACTAAAGGATTTCAAGCTGGGCATGAAAAATAAACACACAACTTCTAGATTGATGCTCTTGGTGTCTCAATTCCTCTCGTTACAGCAGGAACGCTGCTTTCATTTCACAGTGATAGTGTTATAATAAATCCATCTTTTGAAATGCTAAGACCCACTGATAGTGATACAGAATTATGGAATCCTTAAGAGGATTTTACATTTAATCTCTACCCTAAAGACAACATACAGTAAATAAGGCTGCACATCCATAGCTAGCTCTTTAACTGATACCATCTGCTCCCTGCACTGAGTGAAGCTGGTTTAGGCCAGAGACACCCACTACAACAACTCCCATCACATGTGCAAGTGCCACCAGCAAATCCTCCCTTTCCCTGAGCTGAACCCAGGTCTCCCAGATCCCTGGCCTGTATCACAGCCCAGGCCTTCRCCTGCCTTGGGATGGACTTCAGGAGAAATAATTCATACTCTGCCTTGTGATTCTCACAGGGGAGAACAGGAGCATTTGTGCAAATTGTGATCCCTCCTTCTCTCAGCTCATCATCTCCATGCTCCCACTAAGGACTTTGGTCCTTTCCCCAGAAGGAATGAGCTGTGGGAAACCTATTTGCTCAGGGTTACTAGGGGAAGATGTGGAGACTCCCTCACCCACCCTTGAATCTAGGGAACCACCCGAGTCATTCACTGCTTCCCCCTCCAAACTCCAACGTTCAAGAAATGCATTCACCTGGTCCATATACTTGACACTGTCATCAAAAAGAAAACACACTTGAACTCCTTATGGAAAAGGTTTGTAAGCAGAGCCAGGTTCACTGCCCTCTTCCTTCAGTCCTGAGTTCCGGACACGTTATTCACATGAAGCGCTTCCTTCACCCTCTTTTCCCTCAGTTTAATTCCCTGGCAGACAGTGCCTTCTAGCGGACACACGAGACCCGCTGCTCAGGCTCGTTATTTAACCCACAAGTTCAGACATTAGGGCTTTTATGAGCCACACGCTGCCCCAAAATGTGGGTATTACACAAGGTGCTCCAGCTTTGCTTGCAGGTAGGAAAGTCAATGGGAGACACAAATCCCTTCCCACGCTCTCAGCCTGGCCTGTTGTGAAAACACTTCTTGCTAAGATTTTTCCCCTGGCTCTGACATAGACAATGAAATTAGGCCCTTAGGAAAACAAAGCATGGAAATAAAAAAATTGATGTCAYAGGTTGCTGAGAACAGTTAAACAGGCATGAAAAGATGGAGCCCTAGCACTAATTTGCTAGAGACTTGCCACATTTCTATGACATCTCTATTTACAAAGCTCAGGTTCTTAGATGCAGATATAAGAATTCCTCACCTTTGCAAAGCTTGAAGCTGGATACACAGGCACAAATACAGTTCCAGCTTGTGASGTTAAATTGGGTTAAAAAGAGCAAAAGTCTGCTCAGCAGCAGGACCACAATCCACACCAGCTGCAGAAGAGGGGAGAGTCAAGCACCATAGAACAAGTGCTTAGTACAAGAGGCTGAACTTCAGCCAAGTCTTCTCTTCCAAACCCCCCCGCCCTAAGAATTCTTTCAAGCTAAGAAGCAACTAAAAAAATAAAACCAGAGAACATTGCAATAGTTATGTACTGAGGCCCCAAAGCACAAACCCCATCCAGCTTTGCAAACAGATTGATTCTGCAAGAATCCCCTTCCCTTATGAAGCAGCAGCAAGATAAACTTCAAGGTTTATCCTCAGTGTCTTTCAGGAGAAAATGACAATTTTTTTTCCTCCCTCCACAAAGTAGTGAGRGGTTGGTGGTGGGTTTTTTCTTCCTTTAAGTGAAAACAACTGGTGGCCAAAGATAAAACAACTGCAACTCCTGCCTGCCCTAGTTCACGCATAGACACACAAGACCAGGCCTCAGGCAGGTTATCTTTTTAAAACATACCTCATTCTAGTAAATAAAGGAGTCTGATTTTAATGATTTAATATATTGGAAAAAAATCCAAACCAAGAAACCTACCACTTCTTTCATTCCAGCCAGCCCTCCTGCTACTGACACAAAATACATTATAATCAGGGCAAATCTGTTTGAAAAATTAATGGGACTGTAAATGTTAAAATTAATGGCAAATGCAGCAGACATTTATTAGAAGGGACAACAGTGGGATCTCCAACAAGTCAGGCAAAAAATTTAATCAGGTTCTTATCAGAGGGTTACAAATAGATAAGTCATTTTAATAAACGTGGCAAGTGGTTTACACGATTGAGCACCCAGTGTGTCGCAAAGGACGATTAAGCAGAGACCCTGGAGCAGGATTCACAGCCCTGAAAACCTCCTCCCRAATGGTTGGCGTTGGCCCATCATGTGGAAGGGCACGGAATGGGGCTCCTCACAAGCAGCCTCAGGCCCCACCTCTGACATTTTATTACCAGGCACATCCAGAGGTTGAACACCAGACCAGGAGCARCAGCATTTCTGCTCCTTCTGTGTGGAAAAAGGCCCTGAATGGAGCACAGAGCAGCTGCACAACTGAATGTCATCATAACACTTTAGGGGCTTCATATACATTTCCGAAAAAAATACATATTTTTCAGGTCTCACGAAATCCTGCCCCTCCCTCCAAAAGCCCTGAACAGAGTTGCTGCTTCACACACCACACAAAACTGAACACAAATTTATGGAACCTGAGGCATATTTAAAAAGGAGGCTTTTCATGCCATAAGTTACTTTAAAATGTCTTTGAAACTGCTCCAGTGAAACAATTRAAGTGCGTAACCACATTTAAAAAGCAGCACCAAAGGATGTAAGTCGGTTTGTCACAGAGGCTGCTCCTGCATGCTTTGATTATTCAACATTATGCTGCAAAACCAATTTACACCCTCTGCCCTTGATCTCTATTTCAATTTCAGGATGTTAACGTCTGCACCGTCTCCGTATTAGCTGATAGAGCAGAACAAATACTGCAGGAAGAGGCATGATTCGGATCTGAAGTCTCTTGGCTGTGGTTAATGCCTGTTTACTGGTTAAAGCAGGATTTACTGCATGTGCACAGCCAGTAAAACAATTCAAGGGTTTGTTTTGTTCTGGACATCATATGTGATGAACCCCCATAGGCAATACGCATTGCCAAGGACCCCAAACTAAGGAGCAGAAAGAAGCAACCTCTAGCAGAAGGGAAAACCACCCCCAGCCTCCGTACTTGTGCCTCGAGCAGGGAACAACTCTTCCCCTTCCTCCTATATCTCTGTGGAAGGAGGAAGTAGTGCAAACAGCAGCTAGAAAGGGAAACAGAATAGGGAACAGGATAAATGAACATTTCCCCTTGTTGCAGAGGCAGGAGGCTCCAGTTCAGCAGGTGGCACTCTGTCCTTGCTAATGAAGCAGCCYATGCTCAGCACACTGCTAAGCAGCCTCAGGCTGAAGAGCACCCCTGAGTTAAGCAAGGAAGGACCACACAAAAAAAAMACCCACAAAAAACCACCACACCTTACAAAATCCTGCTCTTTTCCCATCACCTCTTCCATTTTTCTTAAGCTCCTTCACAGCCCATTTTCCTTTCTTCAGGTCTCTTTGCTAAGGAAAGTTGTTTCCTGCACTCAGGCTAAAAGGAGAGCGGGCACATTTCTAGGAGTA
This sequence comes from Eudromia elegans, assembly GCA_003342815.1. Taxonomy (NCBI): domain Eukaryota; kingdom Metazoa; phylum Chordata; class Aves; order Tinamiformes; family Tinamidae; genus Eudromia; species Eudromia elegans. Next base: position 534,302 of record PTEX01000011.1, read on the forward strand.
GCAGCGTTGTGACACTGACCTCTCGGGGAAGGCTGGGAAATCAGAGTGCAACCCAAGTCCCTCCAAGGCTGGCATCAGGCACAACAGACCCTTTACTTCCCATCCAAAACCATCACTGATAGCAGTCAACAAGTCAACCCAGCACAGAGGCTGCACATCAGCTATGCACAGAACCCACCACAGGCCCACACGCAGCATTTTGGAGGTGCAATATGGATAGAAAGGTACCATAAAATTTGAACACAAGCAACATGATCAAAAATACTTACTGTAAATGCCAACAGACTGAAGATGGCTTCCACTTCAGTTTTGAAGCATGATTTTTGGTATAAACTCATTCTGCCAACATTTTTCTGATACTTGCCATGTTTTTCTGCACCAAGACTTTGCTGATAGCAGCAGAGGATGGTAATTGTTGGTAATTAAAGGACATGGTGATAAAGGAACACCAGGTAAAACCTGTTGGAATGYCTCTTTTGAGAATTTCAAACAGTTCCTTAAAAACAACATTTCTATATTTCAGGAGTTAATTAYGCATTTGCTGCACACTAAGCAGAAGGCTGGTTTAATTGGAAGAACAAAGATAATTTTTTGACAGTTGGAATGAGGCCAAAGCTCATTTTCCTTGGAGGAAAAGAGCCGATGACCTATCCTAGGTCTGTCATCAAGAGAAAGGATGCAGGCCCAGAACTTGCATCCCACCCAAGCCATCAATGCAGCAGTTCTACTCTCCAGCTTCCTTTTTGCCCCTATTTGTGGCAATCACCATGGGTAAGGCTGGGCAAAGCAGCAGGTGGAAAGTGTCTCTGCCTCTCCTTGCAGTCTGCCTCTTTGCTTCCCCATCTGGCAGTAGGTTGCTTCAGGAAGAGCTGCCAAATTCAACAAGTCAATATTAATCACCAGAGTCACACTGGAGTATCTGCAAGGTCCATAAGTCACACTCAGCCTGTCAAATAGATCATCTCCTTTGTACTTGTTCTTCCCAAACAGCTGGAGACCTTTAAACACCTTATTAAAATAAAGCAGATCATCAGCAGCTGGAGCATTTCAAAGAGGAACAGGCTKCATGCCAGTAAATATGGCACTTGCCAGAACACAGGAGGCAGCCARATCTGCACCTTCCTRCATGATCACTGCTTTTACTGCTGGCATWGCAATTTGGTCAAGCTAGATATGGGACCAGTATTCAGCACTTATCTCTTCTTCCCAAGTTTTCAAATGTTGCCAATTAAAACACTGATGCTCACACTTCCAGAATGAAGTCTGCCTATATATATATGTATCTCAATTCATTTGTAAAAAAAAAAACTCAAAGGCACCAGAGAACCTATATTGCCAAACTTAAAATGTATATTTTTTGGAGTGACTTCCAAGTTTGAGATACAAGTGCTTTTTGGCAAAACATACAAATGCAGTTGGTGTCTTCAAACAATTTTATTCCCTTATGAGAAAGATTTAATTGGCTTCAAATAAGAAGTTGCTGTTTTACATAGTACAATCTTCCACTTGATACCCAACAACTCATGTTCTGTATTACAAGTAGAACACTTACTAATGAGCTAGCGTTTYGCAAACACCCACAGAAATATCCAAATTGGACAATGTCTTTTTAAACAGGACATGTCTGGAGGGAGGTATTTTTCTTGGGTAACCATAGTRGTGGTGAGAAGAGAGCTGTTAAAAAAAACTTCAGTTTGGGCCATTTATTTTACTCCCAGCATTTCCCTCTAATTCACTTGTTTGACTTCAGCAAAGACACTTAACCTCTATGTGCCTCAGTTCACTCGTCTGTAAAATTGTAGATAAGTCACCTAATTCACAGGGATGTTGTGGAGATTAATTAACTAACGTCTGGAAAATGTCTCAAGATCCTTCTGTGAAAGGCATTATAAAGGCAAAGGATAGTAGTATAACCACACGCTAAAGGTTTTATTATTTGCCACACGACAGTCTGGTTTTATCCCCTTTCCCTCTACAGCATCATTGAGTTCTTTCACAGGGACCACTAAGAACAGTCTCATATAGGCTAATGGTTCTCTGCAAATCTAAGTCAAAGGACAGGTTGATTCACATTAATTAAAATCTTAGTCAGTTCTTGATGCTGTTTCAAGATCCTCAGTGAGACCAGAGCCCTGGTGGGTTAGATACTGCACAGAGTCCTTGAGAAACAGTCCTTGAATATGCAAGAAAGCTGCATCTAATTAACATGAGAGCTTTTTAAGCTTATTTAATCAAATTTATAAATACGCTTTGGGGGCTGCTCAAGGCAACCGCTGGCTTTGCCTCTACCTGGAGCTGGCCACGAGACACAATCACCTTGAGCAGCAGAACCGCCAAGGTCCATGGGTCCTCATGCTGGTTCTGTCGGATTCTTCTTGTGAATTCTGTCGGATTCACAAGAAGTCCCAGCTCCCTCTGAGCTCTTGCTCTTCCTTAGTCGGATTATGCCAGTTGCACTCGTCACCCTCTCTTGGGGTCCATTTTAAAAGTAGTAGTAAAAGTGGAGTACCTGTCATGACTGTGCTGCTTTCAACTGTAGAACAACATGATGCAATGGCATTTTGCATCAGGAACATTAGGAGGACCTTGCTTTAAAGTAGCTGTTTATCTTCCCAAGCTGCTCTCATCCACATTTGCCTCTTCAAAAAGCAGATCTGGAAGGGCAAGGGAGCAGGAAGAAAAGGTTGGCCACAATTTAGAGTCATTTGTTCCTGTCAGAATTTATATGAGCTAAATCTCAAGCCCAGACAGACCTTAATAACTATCAGATTTAAAGTTCAGCTTTACAGGGGAAGACTCCATGGCCCAAGGGGATAAGTAATGGGATATAGAATACTTCACCTTTCGTACGCCTGTTCATACTGGTCCTGGCCTTTCAGAGGCCTACATGATGAGAATTTAGTTGTCTCTAGCAAATTCCCACTAGGCTTAACAGCTGCTAGCAGCTAACTTGGCTGGCTAAAGTCATTCAAGTAGGTCACTGATAAAGTGAGAAGTGCTGGTTTTACCTTGGATCCTGCACTGGAAGGCTATGAAAGAGTCTGCACTCTCACAATAACCATAAATYGGCCCATCAAAACAATTTTAAGAGTTTCAATAGTTGATTTATCTTTACAATCAAAGAAGGTTTGTTTCAAAAGAACATACTCTCCTGAGACAGTGATCTAAAGCATGATATAAAGCAGTGCCTGGGCAGACAGGCTTTCTGGGGAGAGGTGTACTCTGGTTAGTGAGACTGAAATAAACTGAGCAAAGATGCTCCTCCATTGCAGTGCTCTGAGTCATGGGCATACCCACAAAAACAACCGTACAGAAAGTTTAGGAATGGTCTTAGCAAAGTATTGTTACCCTTGCAGACTTCTAAGAAATGAACTATGGCAAAGCCAAGTATGACCTGCCAATTAYCCCTTCAGAAAATGGCCATAAACAGTCTTCCCTTCCTTGAGTTCAGAGCTCAGGATCACAATCCTATGTGCTCCCGCTGCAGAGCAGGAGGGAGCTCCCAGCAGCACATTGCTACCAGGGATGTTTTTAGCGGTGCTGACAGAGGTTGCTGTTTCCTGCAAGGTCCCAGAGCCGGTCCCTGCTGACCCATCACCAGGACGTTATGTTCAGAGGCATGAACAACCCCACTGAGCAATCCCCCTTGCAGAAAGCAATTCCARCTCTGCAGTGCAATTCGAGCACAGCGTGTTCAGCAGCAACCTCTTTCTCATTAGTGGCTTGGTCATGCAAGACACCAGCAGCAGTAACAGTGATCCCTGCAGACCCAGGGCAGGGGAAGAAGCTGGGAGAGACCAGTGCCTGTTTTAGAAAAAGAAGTGAAAAAGAGAGCAGAAAATGAGGGGTGGGAGGAAGGTGGCTAGAGATAAGTTCAGTTAGATCACCTCAGTGGGCACATGGATGAATGCTAACAAGCTTAAAATATTTCATCTTGTGTGAAAAGCTTTGGCCTAAGAACCTTCTGTGGACCCTGGGTCAAAAAACCTCACTGAAAACAAGATCCGAGGCATTGATCTGACCAGAAAACAAAACCCAGATTCCTCCTAAGAGCTATGGCTGGGAGGTATAATTCTGCAGCACAAGGAGCTGACACTTCTTGCTGGCTCTAGATTTGTCAGAGCTCCCCATCCTTCACTGCTGCCTTCCATTTTGGTTAAGGGGCARCAGAATAATGTCTGCAGAGCTCAGAGCCTTGTTACCCATCAGAGCCAAGCACATAATGAGATGGAGGCTGTCACAGGGTATCAGACACCCGAAAGCATGCCGATTAGTCTGCTCACTGGCATCCTTGCTTGTAGGATTCTAATGAGGACATCCTATAATATCTTCTATATTCTACTGGAAGTCCTTAACAAGAAAGAAGGCATGGTTATGAAATAACATTAAGGAAAAACTACTTTTTTCCTCCCCCCAAGTCAATCTCATCATTCTGCAATTCAAAGTTGGGGACAATCTACAATTGGTAACACAAGTTGTACATAAAAGAGAAAAAGATAGTTCTAAGATGAGAAGATTTGGGTTTAAAAGCATCATAAATGCTGGTCTTGCAACTGCTCAAGAGAACTCCAAATACGCTTGCCATATAATTGCATTTTCAAAAAAATAGAGAGYATTTTGTAAAGAAACACAAATTTAGTAGCCATGAAAGGCGCTGTGTGGAGCCAGGGAGAATGAGGGCCCTTTGAGTCAGCAAGAGCAGTGGGGAACAGGAAGGCCAGGTCCACACAGAACAGAGGGCATCAGTGCCAACRGCCTCAGCAACACATCCTCCTCCTGCACTCCACCCTTCTTGCCTGTCTTTGCACCATCACAGATGGCAGATCAGCACAATTTCCATGATTGTCCTTAGCCACTTTACCTCAAGTTGCAGCTTAGCAATAAAGTGCAGAAAACTGCTTGCTGTCAAAGTGTCATTTCCTTAAGCCTCCAGTCTTCAGGAGGTTCAAAGYCCTTGCTATGCAGCTCTTCAACTTYRGTATAACTTCATGTTTTTCCAAATACTTTTCTCTCTAAAGGGAATGCAAGATGGAAAGAGACTTCAAGATAAGTGAATAAAAGGGGTTAAAGTAGTTCCCATTTTTAAACACTTCAGGGAGCTGCTTTAGGCTGAATTTATTCCCAGATCTCTTTAGTTTGTGAAGTTCAGCATCTAGGTCTGAATTCAAGTTGCAGCCAGACTTGTTTTCTCAAGCTGGCATGAATTCCTATACTAGGAAACTGACCTAAACCTAGATACTCCCTGCAGTGCTGCTCACTCTTCAGACCAAAATATTACAGGTTTGAGTGATTCTCAGTATTTCCACACTTGCATAGTGCTGAGCAGAGAATGACTCCACAGAGCTGCACTAACYACAGAGCAGAGACATATGGGAGATTTTTCAGAATTAAAGAAAAAACTTCTCTGCCATTTCAATGTGTTTCAAAAGGGTGTTTGCCAAAATAAACTCTAAAACATCCCAATTTTATAGGTTTGCTCACAGCTTTCAAACAGGTCTAGGATCAGCAGAGCCACCAGATGGTGTCAGATGAGTGCACCGAGCTGTGACTTGGGGACCAGATGGAATTGCCTTAAAGAGCAAAAGGAAAAAAAAATAGTCTATCTGGTGTAAATAATACATTTGAAACTCCTGCTGCATTTTCACCCACAGACACATTCTTCAAATAAGGTTTGAATCTGTGTTACAATCAAAGGATATTGAGCAGTACATTATGCAGCTCAAAAATAGATCTAGAGACTGGTTGCACTAGTTACTGTAACTTTCATCTGCGAGAAACACTTTACTGAGGCATAAAAAGTGGCTACTGTCAAGGGACTAATCCTCTCTCTCAGCATATAGATCCCTTTTGAATATGCAATCTCATTTACAATGTGTAAGATGCAAAGCAAGTGCTGGTAAACAGAGCTGGCATCATCTTTATTCAGGTGGAAGCATTTCAGTAAGGGCGAGATAGAAGCAGCAGAAAGCAGTATACTTGGAAAGGACACAGAAAACACTTCAGCAGGTACCTTCTAATGCAATTCATGCAAGAATCATTGCTTGTAACTACCCCTGCAACTGCCCAGGGTCAGGAGCAGTGATATGGTGGTGAACAGCAGTAACAGTGATCAAAGTCTCCAAGTGTTTCTAAAAGGATTTTTCCATTTTTCAGATCCCAAATGAYATTATGTGCCTGTTATGGTGCCCAGAGCATCTAAGTGAACCCTTCAGAGAGTCTGCTTGACATGCTCTCCAGATTTAGCTAGGAAGCTACAAGCTTTGAAGAGCTCAGTCTTCTCTGGTCTTGCCAGTAGAACATGCAGAAGCCCCATCAAGGGGRATAACCCAGGGCACAGAGGTAAACTGCCCAGCACAGAGTATGAGCTGACCATGTTCCAGAACACACTGYCAGGTCACCTGTAGCCAAGACAGTTTAGCAGAAGCCACCACAATTTATCAGGGTAGGAGCAAAGGGCAGTGGTTAACACCATGCAGCCACCACAGGAGCTTCCTGTGAGCTCAGCCCCATCACCAAGGTCTCTCCATCCAGATAAGTCAGCCCAACTTTGCAATACAGACATTTGAAGGAAAATTTAGGAGTGATATTTAAACTGAGCACTTGCTTTGTGCTAATGACAGAGGAGCTTACACCTTGGTTCATTCTAACATAGCTCTGGATACACAGGCTCCTGGTGGGATTAATCATCCAAATAGAGAACCTCAGAGGTCATTCAGCCCCCCTACCKCAGGCAGGGTCAGCTACAAACTGCTCCACAGACATTTCTCTAGCCTGTTCCTAAAAGCCTCTAAGGAGACACACTCCAGCACTCCCAAGGAAAGCTCTTCCATGTTTAATCTTCCCTGCAGCTCCCAAGCTTCTCCTAATACCTTCTCCCCTCAGCTGAAGTGACTCACGAAATGGAAAAMCAGTGTAAAACAGAGGCAGAGACACCTTCCCATCCGTCTTACACAATTCACTGCAAAGGTTTTTTTTCCCCACCCAGAACACATGTCCAGTCCTGAGTTTAGATTCTACATTCAGCACATTTGCCACATTCCTGTTTTTTTCCTGTTCAAGATGCCAGCCAAGTGCTGTGACAAATCTGTGACCATTCAGACTGTAATGAAACAGCAAACTCTGAAATAGCACCTGTAAAAAGGCAGCATCTGTGAACAGGAATCAGTTTAATTTTTATATTTTCCTTTGTCAGATCTCCTCTTCCCCTTCAAGCAGAATTTAACTCACCAGCGACAGTCACAGAAACAGGGACACCACATCCAGAAGATGGTGCTCTTGGGTAAAGCACAACTTTTGAATCAAAAAAGTTCAAGCTTTCCCAGCTTTCATGCTATAGCAGGATTCTGGAATATTTTGTTCTTAATTCAGAGGAAGCCCATGCAATAATCACCAAGCAGTATGGAGGAAGGCAGAAGGAAGCAGATTAAGGGAACTAGCATCTCATCATCAGGAAAAGCCTCCCCCCTCCCCCTTGCAACCATAAAATGGCAAAATAAACAATTTTGCAGCCAGTTCGATCAAGATCCATTCAGGATCAAGGGACTGCTTGTGGGTCTCCTCTAAAACATGGAGCAGAAAATGTCAGAAATTGTGAGGGGAAAAAAGTATTGGTGGTGGTGAGGGGAAAAAGCAGCAAATAAAACATGAATCACCCCCTTCAACCCTCAAWAACATTTCCTAGGACACTCACTGGGGCTCCAGAAACAGCCCCTCTACCTCCTCCCTGCAGGAAGGGGCTGGTTACTCCCAAGGAAGCAGCAAAGTAGTGGCTGCATTTCAGATCAGAGTTATTTTGCCAGGCTTTCATCTTTAAGCATATCTATCCAATATACAACATTTTCACTTAATGATCTCCAAGTATTTTACATAAGAAAATAAAAACAATTATCTGCACAGTGACTGAAATGGATTTTCTCTGCCAAGAGAATGTTTTCCTTCCCTTTTAAAGGAGCAGAACCACAGCACTGTGGGGATGACACTTTGCAGARTCCTGCCATGACTGTCTCCCAGATTTCATAAGATTATATTGAGAAAATATGTATCTACATATGTATATAAAAGCTCGGTTTGCAGATGAAGTAGCAGCACTTGCACAAGGCCCATCTGCCACCTTCAAGGCCTTTGCTTCAGTCAGAAGGGGCAGCTGCTTGAGCCTGTTTCACTGGRGCCTTGCAGGGAAGCCCAGGCTGCCCGAGGGCTGGAATCAGGTCCCTGCTACAAGACCCTRAAAGCAAAGTTTCTCTCTCCATGAATTTAATAAAAAATAAATTAAAAATATCCCTCATCTTTATGCTTTTAGATAACCTTGTGCTTGAGTCCTGTGATGGGAAAAAAAAAGCTTTACCAAAAATAAATTAAGACCAGCAGGCAAAGAAACCTCTATTCCCCAAACTGAAAGCCAATTAGTTATAATCAATTACATAAAATTAAGGAAAACAAAGTCACATGGGGCTGAGAAAAGGAAAATGATAAATGAACTCCCATTGTAGACATTTGGAAAAGTGTCTAGATCAAGGAGAAAAAAAAAGGAAGCAATTAAAAGTTAACAACTTTCCTTATTGCTGGAGTGTGCCAGCCCCTGAGGTTTGGTGGAGACTTCTCAACTCGCTTCATTTTTCTCCTTGCTGACAGTTCCTGGTGGGCACAGGCAGGAACACAAGCCATGAGGCCCAGCGCCATCCAGAATGTCCTACTTTGACACCCCAAGTGTAATTTCACTTGGGCTGACACAGGCCAGAAGCAACTGGCTCCAGTCAGAGGGCTCTGCCCCTGACATTTTAAGAACCCCCTCCATGGGCAACAGAACACCTCTAGTCTACACAGGTGCCAGCTTGACAAAACAGACATCCACAGGCAAGGAAACTGCTAATTAGACTCTACAACAGCTCTGCAAGACCCTAGAGAAGAGCCCAAAMCAAAAGGCTCAAATGCAACACACAGGTCACGGTGCAACCAAGAACATCGGGGTCCAAATTGCCCAAGATATGATGATACCTGCAAAGCTCTCACCATCTGGATTGGAGTCCAGACAAACCTGACTATTCTCGTATTAATCTATCTCACTTCTAACACAGATGGAGCTTCCATGACACTGTCAACAAGAATGCCAATGAATACCAGCCTTGGTAGCAGCTTTCAAAAATCAATATAATCAGCCCAGCATTCTATTCACAGGTTATAAATKGCTGTCACAGTGGCTAACTGCACAGTCCTATCAGTTCCAGGAGCCTTGTTAAAGCTGCTTGTGAAGTTTGTTGGACAGTTTTGTCACAAGGTATTTTAATGGCAACTTAACACTATTCTGGCTCTGTCCTGAAGCTCCTCACACTGCAACAGCAGAGAGGTCACAGAAGGGAGAAATAAGCTGGCAAAGTTTCATTAAGGAAGACCACRAGAGTGGCATATTTGGAAATAAAGCATTTTTCTTCAACATAGGCATGCTTGAACATCACAATTTTGGGCAAATTTCAATCAGAAGCAAAATGTGGATAATCAAGCAATTATCATGGAGTGTTCTCTCCATCAGTGACTCACGCTAATGCTTTACCACAGACTTGCAGACATCTGAAAGCATGGGATGCCTGAAACAGGCTTTTTTYAACCACAGGACAATCCTACACCACCCACAAGGCACATATCCTTCCAACACGAATTCACATCCTTACCAGCTAACTTAGTCTTTCACCCATCAGGTAATTAGGAGAAAATACCACCACCAAACTCCTCTAAGCACAGCCTCCAGACTTCAGGTAGAGCATCTTTTTAGAAGCTTTTGTCTAATATCTAAATTTGGCAAGTGGAGAGAAAAGGTGCTCAAGGAAAACACAGGTAGACAAGCAGCACAAGTCTCACAGTGCATCATATAGTTGAGCTTCACTTATTGCTGGAGATTATTTTTGAACACACTGATTGTAGAGTTATCAAAATTAGCTATTGTAAGTTGTTGATGTCGCTTGACTTTTCAGAGCCTCATCAAAATTTTAAACACACAAATGGCTGTTTTGCAATAAAAAAAGAAAATCTACCTGCAGTGATACATTTACATGAGAATCATCAGGCTGAAAACGAAGCAAGCCATATATTCAATATGGAAAGCTACACCCATGAGCTCCAGGTCTATCCATGAGCATAAGCAGGTGCTCTACCAAAAATGTGAAACTTTATTAATCCAGCTTTTAATAAAACACACCCTTATTTTTCAGGTCTCTTTATATCTTCCATAAAGATTCTCTTTTCTAAGTTACTCATCACAACCCAATGATGTGATATATCTCAAATGTTAAAATGGCTTTGACTATGGCAGTTGACAACATAAAATACCATATGAAAGAAATACTAAYATTTTTCTGCTCATGATTAAGGCTACTCAGAATGTTCTATCTATAGCCCTAAAAACAAAAAGCTCYTTGCTGCTCCAAAACCTTGCTGCAGCAGCATTTTAGCTCAAAAATGTTGTAGGAAAAGCAAGAGACACAAAGCTTTCAACAATCCCCCTTGCTGAAAACCCACTAAACACAACAAATTTCACCATGTCAAATCAGTAGCTTGCAGCTTTTTTGTAGTCTCAGMATTTGCAGCAAGGAAGCTGTCCAAGCCAGCAGAGCATAGTAGGAATGGACAGAAAAACCCTGCAGAACGAATGCAGGAGGAATCCCAGTGCCAGCACCAACGAGAAGCAGTGGGTTGGAGATAAAACCACTGCTTAGAGAGCCATTTCTCTGCAGCCAGAGAAGTCCCTTTAGAATGAGAACACTGACAAAGAACCATGTCCTCCCTTAAGAGGAGACAGGAAACATGGTCCCCCCAACCCCACATCTGGGCATGGGACAGAGCTTCAGCCTCCAGACCTTGGGAGGGTAAAGRCCACTGATGCACCCACTAGGCCAGTGATTCAGGGAAACAACTCGTCCACCCAGGAAAAGTGAATTGCAGCCTTTCACTCTCAGTTTTTTAGCACCTTCTCAGGTTAAATTCAAGCTTCCRAACAGCTTCCAGATTTGTCAGCTTAACATTTAAGCCCCATACAGCTTAAGAACTCTGTTTTTTGAGATGTAACTATCAGCAAGGATTGCAGATCTCCCCAAAAGCAACTTTCCCAAGAAATGTTTGCCTATTTTTCTTTTTATCAAGAGGATCAGTGGCTTTCCTTAAATACATTTTGGGTTTGCAAGACAGTTGATTGCCTAGCAGAAAACACAAGCTTAAATGTGTTTTCCAGATCAACCTTGTTTTTTCTTAGGAAACTGTACACCTGAGCAGACCTGCAATTGAGGTGACTCTTGCTTTGCTGTTTTACTTGCCCTGTGCGAGCTTGGGCTCATTTATTGGACAATAATATACATTAAGGGACTATAGGCAGGCAATCTCCACGAAGCATCAAGTTTGAGTCTCAAGGTARCTCAGATGCTGGGATGCAACTCAGGCAACAGAACCAATGTATGGAAACATAAGCAGTGTAAGCCCAAAGCATCAATTCTTCAGAGCTATCTAATTTCAAACACAAATTTAACTTTACATTAACATGATTCCAATATATCATTTATGTTCAGCAAATCAAATAAGATGCTGTGACTCAATATCCAAATACTGCRGGCTGATGAGAAGAGGGGATCAAAACAAAGCCTCCTTCATATCAACAATATTCTTTCCCTTATTCACAGTATGAGCAAGCATAAAAATACTTGAACTTCCCACAGGGCAGAAATGGGGCAAATCAGTTTGCTCAGAGTACAGACTCAGGAGGCCTGACACACTGAGTGGGGCCTTCAGAAGTTTCCACTGCCAACACCTCTTCTGCCACCATTGGAAGCAAAATCAATCTATAGAAATAACAAGATAAATACAATAAATACAGTAAGTGCAGCTGCTCTTAACATCAAGTAACTGTCCAGGTTACCTATGCTGCCTCATGAGGACTCGCCGATGTCTGAGCATGTGGCTGAGCTTACAGCACAGGCTTTTCCACTGCAAGGCCATTGACTTGGCTTTCTCCACTGTGCTCAGTGGCCTAATTTCAGACTTGCTGTTGACACAATACCCCTGATGCCACTGTATGTAAAATTATGTTGAAATCAGCTAATAAGATCAAAAGTTAGAGAAAGAAAAGACAACGTATTTATAAATTGAGTTTAGTAAAAATCTCAAAAGAAATCATATGAAGTTCAAGAATGGAATATTTCACTTGATGAAAATGCTAACTGATGATAATGCGTATTTTAAGTAGTGTCTTTCAGGCCACTTCCTTGACAAGATGGATTCTCCTTGCTAAAAGCTTTAAGGTTAAGCTGCTGTGTGCCAATAATCTCCTAGAAAGCAGCTTCTGATTTAATGAGCTAAGAAACTTCCATTGAAATGAGGATAAATAGATGGATCAAGATATGGAAATCTTTTGTTTAAACAGAGATCACAACCACCTACCAGCTCTACAGTAGATCCATTCAGGCCCTCATTACAACTGTGCACATATTTTTGTTTCAAGTTCTGCTGCACAATTCACTCCAGAATATAGGAATTCTCCCCTCTTAATCCCTCAGGTGTGATACCTCTGTAAGGGCAGATTCATGTTTTAAACTACATTCTTACAGTAAAAATTTCAAAAACTTCTTCTAGACAAGCATTAGCACTAACTTAAACATCTTGTTGAAGAGTCCATTAAGAAATCCGTAAAAGAGGTATTTTTATTAAAAGGCAGGAAAAAGCTAGTTATCAGTTGCAAGGTAATATGTGATCTTAGAATGATACTCAAGGCACTTCTGCATTAACCTCTTTTCTTCCCCCTCAAATCCTTGAAATCATTTTTTTKGGGCCTCAATAGGCCAAATTCACCAAGAATGAACAAAATTCAGAGAAACATAAGCATCTAGAGTTACTACCTTGAGGTATATCTTTCATTTCTATGCTCACATGCCAAAGTAAAAATAGAAGARTTTATACACTCCTTTTCTCTTCCATTTGACCAGGTGTCCTTAAAACATGACCACACAGAGCAGCTGGAAATACTTAAGTTTTCCTGGGCTTTTGTCTTCTTCCTCCCTCCCTTTCTCTAGGGCATCCTTGGTTTAGGGTGATCCCCTTAAGCTCAAAATCAACCACAAAGTTCTATGCTGAATTTATCAGCCTGYTCTTGAGCCAGGGCACAGTGAGCAAATTCCTAGAGAACCATTTTGCTTTCTTTATTCCCCTAAAAGGGAATTATTTGAGGATGAGGGAAGAAGTAACCAAGTGTCCTTAGCACTGACTAAAACCTTCAAGTAACAGCAGYGTGAGCAGAGAGATTTTCAGTGCAAAGATGAGACCCGACAGCAGAGGAGCTGTTGTTGCAATGCAGTCTTTGGTAAAGACCACTAACAGCAAAAGAAAGAAGCCACCAGGAGAGGCTAATACTGTCTACACTAGCATTTTCCCAAAATTCATTCTATTGTTAAAAATATTAAGTCACACTGACTGCTATTTTTACTTTAAATATAATCAGGAAGAATGAGAAACTAATATTCTCAAATTGCAATTATGAAAAAGTATGTAACATTTTAGGTGCTTCATTTAAAGAACACTCCAGGTTAATTACATGATTTTTCTAATGAAGATATTTCCATGAATACTTAGGATCACTGCATTTGTCTCATTTAGTAATGAATAGATTGATACGCAGACGATTTCAGCATTTCATTAAAACAGCTACAGAATAAATGCTAAAATTCATTCAAGTGAATTGAGAATGCTAGTTCCAATTATGCTGCTTCCCAAGTTTAATTAATAAGTTGCATTGTTATAATTAATCATAGTCAGAGGGCTACAAAAAGTGAGATTTTTATGAACTGAATACTTTCTAAATGCACAMTGATGTATTTACATCGCTAGTCCACATGCAGGTGCATAGTTGTGTGGCACTTGTGCTGGACTGCTGGCAGCAAGGTATTCTTAACAGCTGCATAAGAAGCAGAAAACAAGGAGAGGAATAAAGGAATCTTACCTGTTCTTCTCCAGACAGGTTCCTTTTTTCTTCCCTCCTTTTGTAGTAGGCAACTATCTCACTTAAATCACACTTGGTCAGATCAGTTAGAGCTACCATCTCTTCTGCAGTTATTTCCCTTTGAAAAAAGGCAGTAAAAGAGACTCAAAAGTTCAGAAGAATACAAGATCAGATAGCAAAAAATCACATTTGATGTGATTAAAAGCTTATCTCCATAAATACAAATGAGCAGCGAGCAGTGGCAGACAGAGAACCCCCAGACATTAGAGAGCACATGGAGCTCTTCCTTGTGCCTCCAAGGGGCCTCTGGAGGACAGTGGTCTCATGGTCCAGATGCAGTATCTACCAGATGGGACAACATGAGACCATTTCATTTGCTTCATGAACCTGAGAATCAGGGAAGGGCACTGAAGGGGACRGCAGATGAAGCATTAAGTAAGGAAGGGAAAACAAAGACATATTTCAATAATACCTCAATTCAGAAAAGAAATTATTAAAATAGTAGACAGGAACAATAAGGAGACATCTAAGAGTGCCTCTTAAGGTTAATTCTTTAACACAGAGACCGAACTCTGCAAAATGCACAACACAGAAGTCAGTCTTGCCCAGGTGACAGGTAGGATCATCAGTCCGGGTCAGCAGGCAGAGAGATGCCTTAAGTGTATAATCTATTCATCTTAGGAAGCTTTGACAGGTTGGCAACAATGAGACTTAACTGAAACTCCTCACCCAACTTTCCACACGATGGGAACTTGACAGTGCCAAGGTTGATGGTATTGCCTCATTCAAGAGAAATAGCGCTGCTTCTTCCGCTAATAGGAAAAGGCAGTGCTGCAAAATCACCATTGACTAACATGACCGGTCTTTAATAACCATTTCTCTACATTTTATACTAGATATCGGTGACTTAAGAAGCACAGTCAAGTTCCAGAAATGCTCAATCAGTCCAGGAAATGTGGCATCCTGGTCACACCAAAGTGACATAAGCTGAGAATTTACTTTCTAGGGCAATTCCTGCAGGTCATTTACGCTAAAAGTCATCCCAAACCATTAGTGTATTATATAAGACCACCTGCATTTCTGGGAAGCTCCATTATAAAAAATAATAATAAAAAGTGATAGTTTTTCAATGGCTCTCCACTTTAATTGGTTGACATGGGAAAGGATGTGCAATCAAACCACATCACTGCACTATGATTTTTTAATTAAACAATAAATTAACAGTGTGGAAATCAATACTCAATTCCATTTGAAAATGCCAGATGGACTCAAATTCAGAAAAGGTCACACACATTGTAGATTAGCTCTCCTGAAATAATTAGTAGGAAAAGATGCAGTCTAGCCTCTTAATTTGGAGCACATTTTGAAAAATATAAGTCATTAGTTATTCTCCATATTAGTAAATTAATATAAAGATTATTGAAAGGCTAGGAAATTTTGCACCTCTTGGGGAAAAAAAGTGAGCTGAAGGTGGCAGGACACGCCATTATTTAAAGGTTGAGTTCAAAGCTTCCTGGGCAAAAGCAGGAGAGGGATGAAGGGTTTGCACCTTGTTCTCACACCTCCTTTGGTAGGCTTAGAAGAAARGTAGGTTCCTACATGAGGTACTTCAGAGCACGAGCTTAACTTCAGGGTCCTGCTCTCCATACACCATTTTAGAAGCTTAGGAGATTAATTTTTTTAAGACAGATGACTAAAATTAGACAATACTAATCTGCTTCCCTCTTCATMTAAACTTCTCCCTGCTAAGGTCTTACGTAATCCATGAGGCCTAAACAAGACAAAACAGAGGGTCCCATCCTTGTAAAAACCTCCTAGCATAACTGACAGAAGGGATGCCTGATTATTTTAAGCTGCTGTATTTATGGGTCTATATTTAGGGGGATAAGTCAGACTTCTGAGGCTCAGGCAAACTTGAAGGACTCCTATTTACTCACATTAAGAGTTAGGCTCAGAAGCACTGAACATAGAGTAGGTTTGTTATTTGAGATTCCTTGTTTTTGATCAAGAAAATATTGTATTCTTCAACAGGGCTTAATAAAGGCAATAAATGGAAATGGACACGATGTAGAAGATTAACCTAGAAAGATATGTCAGCTCTCAAGCATCATTCCCTCAAAATGAGTACGAGTCTGCAATTGCCAACAAACAGATAGTATAGTGCAGATAATTAGAGAAGCCCCTATCAAGCTGGAATCACACCTTGATACATGGATGGCTAACTTAGCAATAACTAAATCATTAGCACACTGGTAGCTGCAGCTCCCAATTACAGCTAATATTTTTTAGTCTGTTAAGTATCCGAYGCAGTGTTGAAAGAAGAGTGCAAAGGACACGAAACCAGTGAGCAAACACAAAGTGCAGCTTGCAGCTCTTACAGGAGAGCTGCTCCCTCCTCCTTTGCAAGARAAGCTCTGTCCTACAACAGACAGCAAGATTGATTTCACACAGCAGCTGATGCCTTCTCCCCTCAAAGAAAGTGCTATTGAGGCAAGACATGCCAGTCTGACACCTTCAGCAGAATAAAGCCTCTTGTTTTTCTTGAATCCTTTAATGGGCTGAATAGGCAACACAAGTCTCAGGGGTAGACCTAGATACAAACACGTATTTAAATATGCGTCTATACATATCGGGATGCACCTCACCCTTTAGGAGCATATACTATAATGGCAGCTCCCTCATTTGAGGCCCATAGTAGCCTGAAGGAAACCCCATTTCCCAGGGGACACTAACCATCCTAGGTACATGGTTCTCAAGTCTAGAGCAGGCCCGAGCCAAACAGATGCCAATAGGCTCACGCTGGCACCAGGCAAGCAGAATCAGGCATTCCTTCTCCAGCTGCAAAGGATACAGGCTTTTGCCTTATTTTTACTGTATTTCTTCAGTGGTGTTTAATGGAAACAAAATCTGTTAGAAAACATTAGGTCTTTAAAAAGACTAAGAAAAATAAGTAGCTTAGCAAACTAAGAAGTGTTTGGGAAGAGGCAGAGAGAATCCATGCATTTCATTGAGGCTAGAAACACACCAGAACAAATCCGAGTGTGTCGGATACCGCATCTCAGCTCAAGCTCCTAAAAGGCCAGTTTTCCTTCCAATCTGGTTTCTAGGTAACCAAATCCCTGTGTCTCACCCAGCCTCCCACCTTCCCACAGAGGACACTGACACAGGCAGCAGAGACCACTGCTGTCCATAGGTAATGCTACATCCCCATCTTCCCRGAGAGGATCACAGGAACATAACATTACATTGTCACCTATGACTGGGGCAGCAGGAAGCCGAGCACAAGTCCCAGGTATCGCGTGCAGGCTGCAAGGAGCCATTAGATTCCTATAACAGCATCTCACAGCACTGGAAAGCAGCAGCCTCCAGGTTTTTCAAAAGCAGCCGTGGTTGAGGGCAGTGTCTGTCACAAGGATCAGCCCAAAGCCTTGAGTGCCTGAGAGGCTGCGAGCTGCTGCCATCTGCAGAACGGAGAGACCTGGGGAAGCAGCTCAGAGGGCAGCAGTCACTTTGTGCGGCGATGCCAATGCTGCAGCAGTCACTTCCTAAAGGAAACAGTTTTTAGACAGGTATTCCAGAACCTAGCCAGTTTTAAAGCCTGGTTCTTAAACAGAAAGAATATAAGCCTGAGGAAAAGAGGCATTGGGAGGCAATGAGGGAACAGAGCCAACAGCACCCACTTGCATGTAGAGAGCTGCAGGGCCTTAGCAATAGAAAGCACGRAGAAGTCACTGCATTAAACTGAAAAGGAAGGTTCAAATGCAGCAGCCACAGCAGAATCCAGCACAAGATGGACCAGGTGAGCTGCTTATCACACTCATGGAGGAACATACAAAGATCTGGTAGAAAGATGTACCATGGACTAGAGGCAGGAATGGACAGGGAAGATGCTGAGGTGGCTTCAAGTCTGCTAGTTGTGCTGCYCAGAGCAGGCAGTGTCACTGTCCTCCAGCTTCTCTCCATGCTGTAGCTCACACAGTCCCCCTGGGGTGTCTAAATATTAATCCAAGCCCTGCAGCAGTGCTCTGTGCCAGATGCATTTCTCTTTTATAAGGTCTTCCCCACAGAGGCCTCAGGTCAGATATTTGCTGATATGGATCCAAAAACCCCAAGATGCAAAAGCATGCAAGGAGAAAACCATAGTAAAGGAAAGGAGACACTAAGTTGAGCTTATCATTCTCCTGATCCACAGGAGATCTCAACATCTCAGCCAGAGACTCCTCAGCTTGAGAGGTAAGGTTAGCAGCAAAGACGTCCCTGGAGCCTTCCCGAGACATCAGCGCACTGCTGTGATGACGAGTCCATCAGCAATTGATGCGCCTCATTTAAGAGCACTAAAATACTATGGGGAATTGAAATCCCACCGTGAAGAACACCCCTAGGATGAGAACAGGCAGAACTATCTGGATTTTTTAAGCATTGCATCATCCTGGAAACTTCTAAGCTTAGAAAGGTTTTTAATAAAAGGAGAACAATGATAGCTAACAAAACRAACCACATATCAACCAGCAGGCAGTGTCAGGAGATAGAGCGTGTGATTGTTTTCATCTAAACACCCTCAACACGTTCTGTAATTGTTTACCATTAGCTAGTTCCTCTCCTCATCTGAAGGCTTTTAATACCTATTTCTCAGAGAGATGCACCAAGGCATAAAGTAATTAGACAACATCAAACCATTCAGGCAGTGCTGCAGCTGAATTTCAGAGACCTGATTCCTGGCAAGTAATCAAAACTAAAGGCAATAAATTTTCCTAAAGATTTGAAACATACAGCCAGACATTATTAGCAAAGAAGCAAGTGTAGAAAGAATGACCAATGTTTATCTAGTTGAAAAAATGRCATACCAAGAAAAAATTACAAGCATAAATATTCCATTGAAATATATGCAAATGGTTGTTTCCATAAACTTGAGATAAATTTTGTTAAGTGTTTATAAGATCTTTAAAGATGCATCAGAAATGGGTCAAAAATAGTGATTTATTGATAAAAATTAAGTGTATCAAAAAATACTGTGTGCTCAAGTCATCAGAAAAAGCCCCAGAAGCTATTTTTATTTCTCAGTCAGGTGGTTAGATCTAGATTTAAAAATAGATAAGAGCCATTGACTTTAAGGCTGCTGGTGTCTGTTTATAGTTTTAAGGTTCTAGCAACAACAAATCAAGCAACAGAATTAGAACAAGAAATTCTTACCAAAGACCAAAAAAAATGCTTTTATCCTCCTCAGTTTGAGCTGCCAATGCTTTGCCAAGCTCTTTTCTTCACCCAGTGGCCGAGTTACATGTGCAGCATGCATTGACTCCCACAATTATCAGTTATTAACAGAATTTACCAGTTTGCCATATAGCACTAACATCCAAATTTCTTAAAATTCAAGGGAAAACCTTAGGGAGTTGATCTCACCCAGTCATCACTTAATAGAGGTAAGACAGACTTGTTTTCCTCTTCAAATTATCCAGCAATGAGTTTATTGAACATGTATGTAAAACCTGCTCCTTGGGAACATCTAGAGAGGAGACAAATTAGTCCTGTTTTGTTATTTTACCTACAAGGAGCAATGTGGGGGTTTTTTAAGTTTACAGTTAATACTTGTATTCCCACTGAAAAGGGACTATTTACTGAAAAACAGTGAAATCAACTTGAATTCAACCCCTCAAAGCCACTTCATGTCCAGCAGTCATTAAAGGCACAATGTACAGCACAGATTTATTCTTTGTTTTCCAGCTGCAAGGTTTAATGTGCTATTGTGTATCACTAAATGAAACAGCCACTTCTTAAACCCATGTGAACTTAGGCTGTGAAAAGGTGCTGATCTGGCAACTACAGAAACTTTCTCTGCTTATGCTAACGAATACAATACTGTTAAAGCTGCCTGTATTTCTCCTGGGTTGCCTCTCCCTTCTCTCTCCACCTTGAGCATATCAAGGCTTAACACTAAAGCTGTCACCTTCCAATATTTTTTTCTCTCCATCTTGTAACTTAAACTCGTGAAGGTCAACAACTCTTTCTGCAAGAACCTACACCATTTGCTTGAGAACTTCAACACTGTAACACAGTATCTGGCTAATATACCCCATAACGTCACAGCAAAGATGACAAATTCAATACTTTGTGGTGCTGGATTGAGCCCAGGCTCTGGTATCACAGACTAAGTGTTTAACCTAAGACAGATGACAGTGATCTYCAATTTCGCCTACTGATGCTGTCCCATTTTGCAAACATTCCTGAGTCAAAGGAACCAGCCTTTACCTCCCAATCTATCAAGGGAGGGTCCAGGCTGTGGGGTTACAAATTATTCACRTTTTACTCACAGAAAAACATACACCTTTTGGTCAGAACAGTTGTTTTTAAGGGAATGAAAACCGTTTTCAAGACAAGAGAGTTGCATCCTGACTCCRATTAACAATGATATTTATTGCTGCCTTGCCAGCTGCAGAACACATCAGCTGGTACCAAACACAGTAGCACATGGACACCAGGGTCAGCAAYTGAGCCAAAAATCAAAGTAATTTGAGCTGATCTAATCAAAGGTTAATGGCAACCTCACAGCTGTTGCAATACATTGATCTGCCACTATAAATTAGTGATTCTGAGGATTAAAGACTCCAATTGCATCCATATTCCTTCCTTCCCAGGGGGATGCATGGACAAAGCATAGCTACACATCGCTTGCACATTGCATAAACTTCTGGGAAGGGAAGGTAAAAGGGTAACATGTTAGTCTTGAGAGACACATGAAGTGTCACATACTGTCATATTATGGAAATTACTGCAACTTTACTATTTATGACAAGGCTTTCATAGTTACCTCAAATATTCCCTTTGGAAGCCACTCTCTAGAAGAGACTAGCAGCATGCAATTTTACTTAATCCTAAATCTTTGGAGCCGTAACAAACGCATATTCTTTAATCATTATCTTAAATTAGGGAATATTTCTGCTGAAACTCTAGATTTTTTTTCAATAGCTTTCCTTATTCAGCTATACTACAACTATTACAGTAATGCCATTTGTCAATTACCCTTTCATCTCTTAAACCGATCCTAGGTTTTACGACATTCCTCTTTAATGTGTCATTTATACTCTTGCCACTTGAGCTTCAGCTTTTGTCCAAGACCCCAATGCTACATGACAGTCTGCTCCATCTAAAAGCAAAGCAAAATAATCCCATTTCACTTACACAAGGGTAACCCATTTTACTTTGAAATGTAAATAATTTCCAGTGTTGGACAAGGGGAAGAGAAGTTTTCCAGTACAAAGTTTCCTTTTAATAGCTTCACAATACATAGGTTTGTCCCAGTGCTACCAAACTCCAAAAACTTCTGGCTGCAGGTCAGCAGAAAGGGTAACACCACATTAAAGTCCTATTGATCAGTATGGGACTTGCATGTTTGGTCAGATCAATATCTGCACAAACAGAAAAGAGCTGTAACCTACCTATGCTTAACATTAAAAAAAAGCAATCCCAAACCACAAGCAAGTCTACAGATAACTAGAACATACACACAAAATCATTCACATGAGCCAACATTTGATGGATGGGTGTTTTTTGCAACATGCTACAGCAACTGCAGAGAAAGGTCATTTGTTTCAGCACACAGCAACCCRTGTGCTTACAGCTAGCTGCAGTTATCCATAGGGAGCAACCGGAGTCCCGGCTGATCCCAATTAAGCTGGCTGCAGTTCAGAGGAATCCCAGTGAATCCAGCCTAAGTGGAAATGACATTTAGCCATATTAATGCAGGCTTAACTTGGACTTACTGCAATTGCAATTGTTTTGACCAAAAATTTTTTTCTTAAATTATAGCCAGAAGAATAACTGTCTGGGGTGATTATGAACTGTTCTAAAACAACATTTGAGTTTCATGGTAATAATAAAACAAGTTCTGCCATTATTCTGGCAACAACACAAGCCAAGTTTGGAAACGTTCACTTTCCTACAACATATTTGCACTTCTTGTCCCAATCACTGTCATTAGCACTAAAGTACAGAAAAAAGAAAAACACAGCAGAGAGATAAGTGAATAGGAYGGTCCTTAACCTTGTTAGATCATTGTCTAGAAGGTCTGTATTATTGTTCCTGTGCAGACAGACTATGCCRCTGCTTTTCAACAACTGGAAAACGTCCTGCTTCACCTGCAATTTTATGGTATTGTACCTCAAATTTTATGAGGCATTTCAGGATACGAATTATGAGTGGKAGGTCTGACCTTCTGTATGTCAATCTGAATTACAACAAGTCAACATTTACAAAAACTAAGTATCTTACATGTGTTTTCCAAGCCAGTTAAGTCAGGAACAGCATTTTTAAATTCCAGATGAAAGATAAAGTRGGAGGTACATCAGATTTGATGCTGYTGAACCTAAGAATTTTAGTTTCTTCTCCCCRTACACATCATCTTTTGTTTAATTTTGAACCAATTGCTAAGTTCACACAAAACTCTATGGATGCAATTATATTATCTAATCTGAAAAATGCTCAAAGATTACTTTATATGGGTGAGAAAAAACCCACCACAAAATGGAAACTGTTCTGCATAACAAAACCTTTCCACGAGCAGGACACTTAGATTTTACACATCAGAAGTTAACT
Source organism: Eudromia elegans (assembly GCA_003342815.1). Classification (NCBI taxonomy): domain Eukaryota; kingdom Metazoa; phylum Chordata; class Aves; order Tinamiformes; family Tinamidae; genus Eudromia; species Eudromia elegans. Next base: position 556,860 of record PTEX01000011.1, read on the forward strand.
GGAACGTAATCATTCTCTGAAGATACACTGGAATATGTTGGAGCTTTGACACTTGAGGTCAGGCTGCATCACTGACTTGTCCACCTATGCAAGGTGACAGCAACCACATTTTTATTACAGGACTCATCCATGATCACTGCTTTATTTTTAGAACCGAGTATGAGGTATGAAGGGAAAGCAGTCAGAAGACTGTTTCAAGAATCTTTAAAATGAGATATTGCACTACAACTGCTATAACTCACAGTTCTTTCATTAATGATTATCCTATAGCAGAAAGTAATTTTCTTGGCAGAGGTAAGTTATGATTTTTTACATGCTGCACTTAGTTGATTCAGCATTTAGTTCCCTCTAAGTAGATCAATTATATAAACTACCAAGCTTGTTTCAGTGGCTACCTTAATACCAAATAAAAATCCATACTGAAACAATTAGTGCTCATGAGCTCATTACACAGGACATTAARGTCCATTGATCAATAATCCCATCAWGTAGGTGATTACTATCAGAACAGGACTTCTACAGTTTGGGACTGTGGTCACAGACTGGGGTGAACAAACCCTACTGCTCCAGAAATTCCCATTTTTCCATCTTCCTATTTCCTCTCTCCTCACCTACAATGAGGAAGTGTAAACTTGAGACATCTACTGGGAACATTATCAAGGGAGAAACACTTCTTGGGACTAAAAAAAGTAGTTCTTGTTCATCTAATTAYTACTTCTGGTAAGGGCTTGACATAATCCTAACTCCCAGAAAGACAAATCCTCAGAAAAGAAAGAGGAAAATATAATCCTGGCTGTTTCAGTGTATTTTTATTTATAGAATAGAGAAGGAGTGCACCAGCAAGATAGCTGTCATCTTAACACATTACCCAGACTAATTCTGCTATTAAAAGAAATTATTCTTATAGCATATGAGATCATTTCTTGTTCCTAGACTTAAAGATGAAATAAACTAACACCTCTTACCCCCAAGCACAAGGTCACTGCTGGTCTCTCCTCTATTGCTTGATTTTGGGGCTGCCTAAACTCTACTCCAAAACTCAATCAATCACTTGATCCTCTTTAACAGGCATCACAATAACAGAAATAGTGAGTTATACAAAACGCTGCTGGCATTCAGAGCCCACTAGAAAATCCTGGTTTCTAGGATTATGCTCAGACCAGTGGACAGTATCTTTTTATGACACTGAAGGAATCTAAAGTTACTGCACTTTAAGTCAGGAGCATCTCATTAATAGGAGCTTGTCAGTGATTCAGCACCAACTTCAACTTCTTCAGCAGCTGTTCCTGTTACCAGGCAAATGATACAAAACTTGTTAGAAAAACATTGAGRAAAACAGTCCCTGTAAATGAGTATTGCTCCTCCAGACAGTGCTATGGACATTCATTTGGTGCATTACAGTGCCATCAGCACCATGCAAAAGTTTCACTCCAAAATTTGTTATTTTAATGAGCATAAGGAGAGGGTTAGCAAAAGAAAAACATCCCCTTACTTATAGTATAAAACACAGCAATAGCACTTACTGCAGAGACCTTCCTTGTTTTAAACCTCATTCTTTTGATTAACACTTTATTCTCCTATTAATACAAAAGCMCTACATAACCTCATGGACCAGAACATATAGGAAACACCTATACTGAAAAAAGTTTAAAATATTCTTAAACTGATAACTATGCTAAATCCCAGTGGACGGTTGAACATTTTAGTGCCAAGTCATTTAGATGCACCTCTGCAGAGTTGCCTTGCAGTCTATCAAAAACTGGGAAGAAAAATACTCAGAAAAGATATGTTGCTATCAGGGCTGTTACAGGGATCCCTCCTCTAGCTGCACAAGTACACACAGCTCAGAGCCATGCGGGGAAACCATTACAGCCTTAAGCCATCCCAAAATACCAGAGATCTATCTACATAGATTCYCTGCATGCGATGGTTAAACCGAAACGTGACTTATGCCCTTGAATGAGAGGTCCAAACTGTGCATGAAGTTGCAGAGGAATCTGAGCTGGCAACCTCACAGGTTTAGAGCAGAGTTTAGCTCCTCTTTTTTTCCCTCCCTCACCATGCAGAACAATACAATACAATACACAGATGTAAGATGTGCATAAAAAACAGACTTMATCTAGCACAGCAGAACCATACAGCCAAGTGAAAAATCTCATCATTACTGCAGTGTGAGGCTCTGAACATCTGTACAGTGCAATCTGATGCTCCTTGGTATCAGGCTGTAGGAATACAGATACAATAAGGCTTGATAATRCACAGAGGCTAGAGTCATTTGAAAGATTTTTTTCCTGTTCCCCAAGGCAATAAGTACTAAGTGGTGCTTCAGTACWGTTCAAAAATATTGTTAGCATAAATAAGGAGCTGGAGCGCTTAGGCAAGGGCAGATGGAAAATTTCATCAATTTTGAGGGTAGGTAGCACAAAGCCTRCAGAGAATATTACTTCCATCTTGAACCTAGAAAAGTTTAACAGTTAGAGAGGGAAGGGGAAGCCACAGCTGCCTAAATAAGAACTGGCTTGCACTGGCTCATTCAGAGCTCTCCTGGGCCAGCCACTTTGTGCAGAGCTGCCTTTCTGGTGGAGGTTTAGTGAGCACACCAGTGCACACCAAGCACCCCAAGTTGCTTCTCACTGTACATCTAGGAATAGTGCTACATATAAGAGTGTGACCACAGAGGGGATTCACTTGAACTTCACCCTTCATCTCCCACCTAAAGTGCAACAAGGAGAATTTTGGGAGGTCATGGTACCTGATTTACCATAGACCCTCGTGCAGGAGGGAGCAGCAGACATCTCCAGTTTTGGTCCTGTTGACCATGCAGTCAGACCAGAGGCTCTTCACAGTATTTTATCCTATAGCAATGACATCTCCCAGGTCCTTCCTAGAGGAATTTCTTGAACAGCAGTAAAGAGTTTAACGTTAAACAGTGTTTGCTTCTTATTAGGACATTAAGAGATTTACCTCCATTCAGTGGCAGGCTGGCAACGCTACCAGACAAGTTTAGAGGTGAATGTAAGCAAAGTGACCACTTTGAGCCTCAGTGCATCTGTGGGAATGATCTAGTGGAACACACTTCAGTCTTCCCAAATAGAGCTGGTGTTAAACAGCATGAGTTGACTATGCTGCAATGTACAGAATAAAACRTTGATAAGTGTGCTCTTGAGCTGTTGCAATAAGAGCCAGGGAATTTGCTTTAAGTGAACAGTCTCAAGAAGTTATGACTGTGTAGTCCATGAATAAAAATATCCATTTGTCTTCTCCTTATTATAATTCTGTGGTGAAAGAAATCTGTTTGCTGAAATCAAGACTTGGCCTGTATTGAGTTTTGAGGAACTCATTTGCCTCGAGTCTGTCAACTTTGATATTGATTTGGTAGAAAAACTTTTTTTTTTAATTGAAATAAAAGAGAAACCYATCCCTCCACAGCTTCAAAACAATAAATAAGCAATATCAAAGAAAAACCTCTGCTTCTAGTCTGTTGAAAATAACCTGGAACTTTACACATGCTGAATACTAACTTGCTCCAAGTAGTAATTCAAATAGAAAAAACAGGGGAATGTTCTCTACAGGGAAGCAATTTAAAGCAATGCAGGAATCTCAAAAGAAGCCCAGATATTAATCACTAGAGCACAGACCTGGAGAAAAAGAAACATGACGAAAATGGCACAAATATGCAAGCAGCCAGTGAGCAACAAATGAAGAAAAGTAACTTAATACAACCTAGTGAAGCTGGAGGCTCCCAGAGACAAGTCGTAAGTTGGGATATTGGCAACTTCTCACTTTAAAAACCCTAGATCTTCCACTGAGATAAGAAAATATTTTTCTTATTTCCATCACTTTGCACTGAGCAATGCCCCTCAAGTCTAGTGCTTGGGAAAGTTCAGTGAGCTGCAGTGTGTCTCTTCACATAAAGACACTGGAACTTCTTATAACACTGCAGGTTCCTTTTAAAAACCAAGCTCCTCGGGGGAAGAAAAAAAACTAAAACAGCAGCCACTTCTATTTCAAAATAGATCTTTTCTCTTTGTTGGAAGTCCTGCAGCTTGATTAGCARGGCTTTGTGTTCCCTACACCAGCCTCTCCCTCCTCCTGCTGCACCTCTGAAAAGCCAACCAGCAAGTCTCAAGCTGGCTGGATATATCCCAGCTGAATGTCAATTAGCCCTTCTCAAATCAACTCCCAAGACCCTCTACAACTGTGTAACATCCCACCCAGTGGACATTAGTTGCTAGGGCATATGTAGCACCTGCTCTCAAGTTAATTCTGCACTTTCCTACTCCGGGACAGTGACAGAAACAAGTTCCTTTCTCTGCTGGTTGACACAGCAATTGTTGAAACAATTGCCAGTTAATGGTAAGGGAAATAAAAGGTTTTCTACTTCAAAACAAAACTGGGTTTCTTGGTAAGTGCTAGCCCACAAGTGTCTCAGTATGTTTCTTAAAAAGAAATCAGAAAACCACCAAAAGGAAAGCTTGGAAAAGAGAATTCTTCTGCTCAGGTGATGGAGTCAAGAATTTAACTGCATTCAGAAGTAAACAGATAGAGCWTCCCATCATTCTCCTGCTGCATGATAATGCAAAATGAAGGTGTAACCAGTGATTACTGCAATTTTACATCAGTAGTGCAATACATACTAACCCAGCAATGAACTCTGATATTTATAGGCAATAGCTTAGAAAGAAAAAAAACAAGAAACAAAGCATATTTGAATTGATCAAGGGTGCTGTATGGGGAAGACAATTCATTTTCAGAAGACAAATGCAGCAAGCAGAATTTCAGGCCACTCCTATGGAAAAAGGACAACTTGTGCAAGTGCAGTAATTTGCATGTGCCTTTATGATAAAGTGTCACAAACTGATTCTTTCTATACTTAGACTTATATCGTCTGTATATATATTTTCAAATATATATTAGTTTGTCTGAAAACATTTGTGAACCCCAAAGCTGCAAGAATATTTTATTTGAAAATGTTTCCAAAGCACTTTTCAACTTACTTTTTTTCCTTTAAGACGACTCAGTGAGCTCCTCAAAAAGATGGAGCTTTTGAACTCRGTAACAAATTATACAGAAGAAGTGACATTCAGCAGGGGTAGACTGGCCACAATTCACAGCCTGGAATTTCTCTGCAGAAGGCATTAATTACTTAGAAATACTTTCAATACTTTCAGCTTTCCCCCTCCTTATGAATCAGGACATGGAAGRTTTGCAAGAGAAGTGAAAAATTTTAGAATGACTATTCAACACTATTTTCACTTGACTTGCTCTAACCCAGATAAAACCTAACCRCCCTTTTAGAGAACACAGTGCTTTAATCACTGAACAAAACAAAAACAAAACACAAACTTTATCTTTTGGAACAAAATTGAAAAGACAGCATAAGGAATTTGAGCAGCTTGACCTCTCACCAACTTGAGGTATAATTCTGGAGCTAGGTACTAKGGTTCCCAAAATACATTTTCCTGCAGCATAAGCTGGTCCTAGAGATCTTCTAAAAAGCTCTGTCCAGGTTTGCATGTGATCATGGCAAGTCTTTTTCCCCTTCAGACCTCTTTCTCCACCATACCATCAGCTAGTTGCTATGGATGCTAACCAGAGCAAACCCCCAAAAAGTAGGCAGGACACTTAAATGGGTGTTAATATGATATTAAGTAGAGTTTCAAGTATTGATCACTCATCTGTCTAACCAGCCTTTGGTCCAAAGTCATATCTTTGGGTTATATACTTTCATTAAATAAGACTTGACAAGACTTGAAAGGTTTTTAAACAGGATTTTTAAAAAAAAAGCAACAACAACAAAAGCAAACCCACATTTTAATGCTCCTGCCCACAAATCATCTTAAGTAGCATTAAGATGCCATGAACAAAGGGGGAGAGGGTCTACACAGACACAACTGATGACCAGCACCAGTAAGAGCAAGACAGGGAATATTGCACCAGACCAAACTCCTGCCATTGCCATTACTGGTACTAGCATGAGAATTGCAGCTGTATTCATCAAAACATTCTTATAGACATATCAGCCATTTGCCTAGCAAGGCTGCCAAGAGCATGAACAGAGACTCTCAAATTGCATGGGTCAAGCAGCAGCATAATCTCCATTATTCTAATTCAACCACCATGAAAGTGTGTCTTTTCCCCTCCCCAACCCAACAGTCTGGATGGTTTTGATTAAGTGACATTTACTAATAAGCATTTTCTCACTGGATTGTGGCAGATTTTCAGTGCCGCTACATCTGTGGAATGTTTTCAAGTTATTCTCTTAAGTAAACATAAGCCTATAAAATGTAAATATAAACAGTTCTATAGAAGCAAAAGCATAATTTGAATAAATAGGCAAGTTAATGAAACACCATTACATGTAAAAGACTATCATCTCCCTCTATGCACTGAGCAGTGAACTTGCTATTGCCAGCTCAGGGAAAAGAAGAATCCATTTGGCTCAAGCTTCAGATTTTTATGTGAGTAGGGGAAAAAAAGCATTTGTTTCTATATACCAGCCATTAAAGCTACCTTCCAATTTTCTTATTGCTATTAGTGTTTTAGTCCTGACTTGTCAATCTAAGGCGACACAAAGCAAACCATTTATCTGTGAACTAAATCAGAAGAGTGGAAACAATCACCAATCTGAATTGCAGAATTAATACAAGGGCAGCGAAACACTTAAAGGGGAACAGCCGGATTCCACAGGATTGTCTGACAAGCTGTCAATYGCCAACAGTGCAGGATGCCAATAAAGTAAAAATAATGAGGAAACAAGTGAACTCCTTATCAAAAAGGAAGTCATATATACAGCTATTTTTCTTCTGAATGATTTATTACATATTTCATTATGCACTGGGGTCAACCCCTTTATTGCAATACTTCCATTTGCCCATCCTTTAATACACATGGACACTTATTTTAATTGCATGTCAAGATTACTTTTGGACTTCCCTCTCGTAATGCCCAACCTCAGAGTTTTCTACTCTATATCCAAGCCTCTAGCTGTAGCTACAGCTGCAAATGAACAGTGACATCTTCAAACCCATGCRGAAGAGTAAATTAGTTCTCCAAGTCTGGTACACATCAGATCTAAGGTCAGCCTCATATCAGGTTCTGATACTCCCCACTTAAAACTTTCTAGATTAAAAAAAAACAAAACAAAAGCACACACATGAATCCACACTGTGTAGGATGCTGAAATATTCTCCTTAGACAGGGTGACAGGTACTGTTTTCATGTATCAAGATGTCAAAAACCTCTAGAGTTTGTGTTGCAATATTTTCATATCCTTCTTACAAAAGACTATACAAGTGTAAAAGCCTATTAATCTGCAAATGTGGTCCCACAGAGACTATGTTTGAAAGAAAAAAAATCTTCACTGCTTCAGTTAAAGCTATTTAGACTGGTAGAAGTAACTAGACTTGAAATAACTGCTTCTGCAATTACTTTGATAATTTTGATCAGATACAAGTCTGAGGAGAGGTAACTATGTTCAAGCTTCTTGCTTTTTTTTTTTAAAGAGTAACTGTGATTGACAATTGAAAACAACTCAGTTGTCTTTTGTTGACAATATGAGTCTTAAATGGTAGTTTGCATATGTTGACCTAGAACACTCAATAACCTCAGAAAAAGGAAAAAGCAAGCAAACCTGTAAGACTGGTAGCGTTGTTGTTCAGATGCACAGTTTGTGTCAGTTGTTTTCCTCTTTTCAAACTGCAGTGCAAAAGTTACTTAGCTTTTTTTAAGCTTTTTAAGCTACTATTTCTACCCATTACAATTTTGTTGTGAAATTACTATCCTCTGGGGAAAGAATTGTAACTCTCTTGGTCTGGTACTAAAGCAGTTGGTGCAAAGTGAACACAAGACTTTTTTATTATATATAACACTTTTACAAAATCAGAGCAGCCACRAGGAAAGCCTTTTATAACTCGCTTACCTTTACTTCCCCAGCCCTCTCAGGGACRGTATTATTTTTATTTGTTTTTTAATCTCCTGAACTTTATGATCACCAAGGCAACTGCTCTCCAAAATTTCTAGTAACCAGCCCCTGTGGAAAAAGGCCTTGTGGACACTAAAGAACACTAAGTCAAGAGGTAATTTAATCCCCTCAATTCCAAATCTCCAGGAAAAACACAAACACTTAACAGTATTGAATTTCAAATGCCTGCACCTTTGGAAGTCCACAAACTAATGGGACTTCAWTTGGCAGTAAAAGAGAAAAGGATTACCAAACCAGATCTAGCTTAAGAAAATTTCAGTCTGCTCAGGATGGGCTGGCTAAACCACACCTGATAAACTCTGCACCTTGCTCGTGCAGACTTTGCACAGTATTTTTTATTTTCTCAGAAATAGTTGACTTAAATCCTAGAATCTCAGTCATTCACTTCCACTTCAAATTGCACCATTGGGAAATGATGTTAACAAAACATGTATATGTCCAAAGATCTGGCAAATAAACAGTTTGTAATGGCTGCAACAGATTCAAATCCATTCTGGATATAATCACCTGGCACAAAAGCTATACCTATAAGTATTGCATAGGGCAAATATCAGAAGTACATCAAGGAGTTGAAGTGARGTCTGCCTCAAAACCCCTGTTTAAAGAGAATCAGTGGCTGTGCACTGGCAGAGAATAGAGAAGTGACATGAAAATGTTCATTTATAGCCAGACCTGCATACCAGTTATTAGATGATTGGATTCTTTGTAAGCCAAGCAAGCATGAAYGCTGGAGGTTTACTTGGCTTATATAGTTGCAACCCCCCACATTTCATCTCCTGAGATTCAAAAAATTGAATTCCAAGTCAGACATGCCATTTGAAAAGCCACCCGACTGTACTGCATGGGTTACACTAGATGAGACTTCAGGTTCACCTTCAGCCTTTTGATGTTTGCCAACTGTGAACCCTTTTCTATGCTGTGCTTTGTATGCAAAGCCCACAGATCTGTGCAGCAACTTCCTATGTCAAATTGGAAACAGGATTCCTCCTCTCAAAAAGCAGAAAACCCTAAGTTTAAGGCAAGTTTAATATTAGACTCTCGAGAAGCTGGGGGGAAGACTTATTTACTAGCATTTTCCATTCTCTTTTAAGATGATCAAGTCTGAGGAAACCCAATTTAAAGAAGTGATCTAGATTAAACAGCATCAATGCACCTTATCATCTATCACCAAACTCTGATTTAAAGCAAATTTGAAGGCATTAGAGTCATTTTGGTCACATAAGAGCTACTCCCTTGGTTGGCATGATTAGCAAAGAATTAAAGTACAGAYAGAAAAGCCTTGGCAGAGTTATACATGGAAAGGGTATGGGGGGAGATTTCTGACTTCACCTAGTCTGTCTTTTACAATAGTTAATACCCAATTATCACATACAATTAWTTCACTCCAGACATACTAAATGTTCACTGGCAACATTTTTGACAAACCTGGCAATCTATGTTTAAAGGTTTAACCTGATGACACATCAGGACATGAGCTCATCCTTTTTATTAGGTCAAGACAACGACATTTGCAGAAATTTTAAATCAAAATACATGGTTTAATAATAGCTTTGGGTTTAGTGCTTCTGACACAGATTTTCAAACTGATTTGTTAAATATCCTGTATTGAAGWTGTCCTTCATGCCTTGTATTACCCTTCCAAGCTTAATCCAAACATGATCATTTGATTACTTTCTGGTTGGCTTTCCCCCTTGCATACAGCCAAGATGCAACCTGCATGTCCAAAAAATAAATACACCTGAAAAGCTCATGTAAGGGTAATATATCCCATTCTCTACCTCTGGCTCAAAACACAACATCTTTCACTGCAAATAGTTTTTAATTGCAATACTCTAAGTTTGACACTTAAACTTCTCTACATAACTGGCATTTTAAGTATTTTGAGTCAAAGAAACATTTGATTTCAGTACATTTTAAAATATGTAGCATGAAGTTTAACATACTTGGATAAAAAAGTTCTCAGAAATGAAATGTTTTGACATTTATTGAAATGTCTCATTTTTAGTTTCCTTTCACAATTAAGTTTTACTGAAGTTACCATGTTCTTATGCAAAGTTTCCAGTCTGGCAAGACTSTGTTTTCTCATGAGATGATACTCCATTGGCAAAGTGAAGTGGTGGTTACACTGTAAACTCTGCCTTTTCCCCATCCCCTCCTTATACCAGCTATTTAGATTTCAAGGTCTGAGGGAGATATTCCTTATTTTGGAACTGAACACAATCAAACCTTGCAAGAGACCCACAGCAATAAGTGATCATTTACTAATCATTTAAGACTAATGGTCACTGATACATATGAAACCGGTACAAAAGAAATGCTTTTTCAGTAATGTACATTTTAAAAAACCTAGAACCTACACAGATTTAAACTAGGATGGTAGAAACAGATTTTTGTGCAAATCCAGAGCAATAAGCTAATTCTTTCCTCCAAACAGCTCAAGTGGAACTGGATGAAGGAAGACRTCACAATTTTGCTGAAACAAATTATGTCCATTTTCATTCTTATATGTCAATTTTAAAAGTATTTTGGATTCTTTAAATACTTGGAAATACTTAGCTTTAAAAAGGCTCCAAATAAGGTTCCCATTTTCCCATATCTACAAGAATAGCTAATGGGCAATATGTTGCACATGTTTTCATTATACTGTGTGAATGCATACCACAGATAMAATTAGCAATGGAGCTAGCCTTTTGCTTTAACTGAAGAATAACACAGGATTACAATGCACAAACAGAAAGCCAGAGGTAATACATTATTTGCACCACTGGCTGCTCTGCAAACAGAACATTTTCCCATTTTTAGATCAATAGCATCTCCTAAGCTAATAGAAAAATGCCTGTGGATGAATGTCTTTATCACATCACATAAATATCACACTGGCTGCCATGTRCAACAGCTAGTCTGAGCTCCCAAATACCAGCATGTAACAAATAGAAAATATTTCTGCAGAAATGAATGCCTGGCAGAATAAGAAGGATTTTACACTAAATTTATATTCTTCCAAAATTTCCCTTCACAGGCAGAAGCTCCTTTCTTTACACCATTAAGATGYAGCTGCACTAAAGCAGTCACCTTCYTGTACCTGTAYCGATATCAAGTCATTCTCAGCCTTCATTAACTAAAGCTGGTTTCAAGGCTCTCACAAACTGCATGTTTCCCCCCTGCATATCCTCTGGAAGCCTGAAGACATGCACGTCTAGATCACAGTGCAACATGAAACACGTTAGTCAGAAGTTACAGCAGCTACTTCTACATCCTATCTTTTCCTTAGCTACAGTCAAGGCTTTGAAGTCCATGTGTAATTAATCAAGGCCTCTGAYCTACACCAGGATTAGTCTGGTGGATCTGTGACAGCCTGTGCTGCTGCACCATATGGGACACTGCTCTGGCCAGGGCTTTTASGACACGAGCATCGCTAATCACCCAACACTATTTACCAGACCAACAGAAACCACGAGGAGCACAAGAGCCCAGAGCCTCCAGGAGGTCCTGCTTTAGATTTGTGTGTTCCAATTTCTTCCCTCCTGCTTTGTATTTCCAGCTGCAGCTCAAGAGCTGTGCTGTATTCATTTGCTTTGTAGCAGGGCATATTYACAGTGCTCTTCGATAGCACATAGATTTCCTTTCATCTGCCAGACTGGCCTGCTTTATTCACCTGCCTGTATCTAATACAGAGCCCAGACATGATCTGGAAAGATAGATGGAGATTTTAAAATCTACTTCCACCGACATCTTCTCTCTCCAAAACCATCCTTGGCCTCTTGTCTTCCTTCACTGTATTTGCACAGGGTRAAGTCAGAATCTCCCGATTCTTCTTTGATTGGTTTTGAACTGGAACAATTTTAAGCTTTGACAAGAAGGGGGGCAGAGGGGGAAGATGTCCTTTAATATAATAATTCTGTACTTCATATGGATCAAACTTCAAATTCCTTCTGGAAAAGGGAGGTGCACCCCAGGAAAGAGCTGAGGTAATGAACATTCCTGTCACTCACCTTACAGACTCATTTTTCTTCTTCATTTTATGAGATGCTGCCTTGTTCTACTCCTTAAACACAAATGACAGATTATATTAGATGCATAAATTATACGGATTATATTTCTGTCACCACTAAATTAGCTGTTAAATTTAGTTTGCRTGATGTTATTGACAGCTCCCTGACTTAAGTACCTTTCAGCTTTTTTCTCTGCCTTTCCTTTACTATTTTGGCACAATTCCCACCACTTTTTGGGAGAACACAGCAAGAAACAAGCACACACCACAGCTTTACAAGGGCAGAAAGACTGTTTCTCTTTAAGGGTGCAAAGCAGGTTCTCAAGTAAGTTAATATTACACAATCATACATCAACATAAATGTAACTTTCAATGCAGGGGGGTTTCAAGGGTCTTTAATCCCAATCTTGAAGCCACACATGTGTTTGTTCCATGCAGAAATCAGTTTCTGATAAATGTAAAGAGAGATTTAAACTTCAAAGTTGGTTCTTCTCAATTTCATTTGGTTTCAATCCCCCCCCCCCCACATGTATAGATCACATGCAGTTACCATATGGTTTATCCAAACACCACCAGTGCAAAGTTCTGCCACGTTGAGTACAAAGAAAACACAGCAGGATTCAATAGCTTCAGCACAGCGAGGTGTGAACCAGATTGCTTTTTACTGGAGCTTGAACCTTCAGTTCCAGTTCAACAGGCAGGTACCCATCATCACCTACGATTAAATGCCACAGATGACTCACCAAGTTCTTCCAAAAATAATTTCTAATGCAATTTGTCACAAAGAGCAAAGCCAGAAAGCTCCCTGCAAAGTTACAGAAGATCCTGTCCTGTAACCATCSCTGCCCAATTAAACACCAAAGCCAGGCCCCAAGTCATCATTTGRCTAAGGGAACAGGGCAAAGGGACACGCTCTCATCTGAAGGGACCACATGCTGGAGTCCAACGCATGGCACAAACTCACTTTGCAGCTCGTGCTGCCTTCCAGAATCTTCTTGCTCAACCCTCAAGTTCAGTCCTCCTGTTCAATTAGACTAAGATAGTGGAAACACCAGGGAATCACCAACATCAGCAACCTTTCCTATACAGCCACAATTCAAACAATTGGCAAAGGAGRCCAAAGGGACTCCATTCCAGGTAAAGTTTAGAATGATTTACATGACCTCTGTTTTACTTATTTCTTGCATGGAAAGGGAGAAAAACACCCAAGGAATTCCCTTGGTACCAAACCAAAGTTTTATTTTCAGAAGGAGAATGAGCAGTCTGTGCTCCAGGAGTCTATTGCAGGGAGTAAAATGCACAATGAGGCAGTCAGCTAGAATAAACTCTGGAGGTTGAAAAGGAATCTGCTTGAAAGCCTTTATGCTCGTTTAAAACTTGTTTTGAAGATCTGCTCAACATGTCTTTATGGCAGAAGTTTTTAAAGTTTGAATCTCAAATGTGTTTTTAGCACAAGATAAGTACAAATAAAATTTTAATGCAAAATACCTTAAGTGCTGTTGCTGAGCGAGTGCCTCCAAACACAGTGGTATTCTGAAGCTGAGTGGGGTCTGGCAGGCTCACCTGCATAGCAAACACCTCGCTTTTACATTTGGGGCTTCTTTTTAAATCACAGGTTCTCCTGCCTGAACAACTGATCATTTTGTGCCTGCCCAGGAAACCTTTGGCAAAGCAGGAGTAACAAAAGCTAACAGAGCATCACACTGCAGTAGCATCCAAAAGGATCAYGGCCATTTAACCCTTCCAGCAGAAGGAAAACCCTCTTATAAATGAGATATATATGTATATACACACACACATTCCCTCCAGGATTTGGAGTTGGGTTTTTCTCCTTTWTTAAGGGTAAGTCAGATATTATTCAGAAGCAGATCACTATTAGAAATAAGTCATTTGACAGAGAATCAAATAAGAGATGTTTAGACAGTCATTTTTACAAACTCAGCTTTCTAGACTGATTCAGCAAGTTGCTTCTGAACCAGACCCAGATTTTTACGTTCCTCATTTAGTCATATAAAGTCCATGGGGTTATAAGAGAGTTCTGAAAAATCTGACACTAGCAGTTCACTGTCAGCACCATAATAGAAAAGCCAAAAAAAGAATTTTGACATGTCTACATGGTTTCTCATAGACCAAACCAAACTGGCAGTGTTTCAATTGGCTTAAATTMAAAATAGACCTCTCCCCTACCCCATCTCAACCCGTTACCTTTTTTTTAAAATCAAAAAATGAGAATTTGTGAAATTTTACCCTAGTTCTGGAAGGTCCTGAGCAAACTGCTCAGCCTGGGGTGCTCTTCCCTGCTGCAATAGGTGGGAGTGAGCAGTTCKCATGCAGCTCTCTGAGGTGCCACATTAAAGGATGAGCAAGACACACTTGGCATGGACTTTGCACAGACAAGCTTAGAAACAGTCCATGAAGTYTGAGGCGCAATTGCCAATATTCCTATTCAAAAAGATTTTCCTCTTTCATCAATAGAAACATTGAAATAGCTCCATTTTGCAAAGCTACACGTGAATAGAAGAGCACCTTGTTGCACTGGTAACACAGCTGGGCAGCAAACAGTGCAGCACGATGGCACAAATGCCTGCTAATCTCATGGTTATTTTCTAGCCAGTAACCAATTAATTTATATTTTGAAATGTATTCACTCACTTGTTTTGGAAAATATTCCTATTAAATGCAAAGTTATATTACCTAGCATATCCAATAAGGATTTTAATTAAACTGTCAGCTTTCTGAAGCCAAAGTTATCTAAAGACTGTTCTTCTCACTGGCCTCTTTTACACTTGCATTTTGTTTTCATTAGTTTCTTTCTTGTGGTGGCTTTATTTTCCGCTCTCATTACAGCAAGGATTCATAGATCAAAATGACACTTTTGCAGGAAACTCCCAATTCAGCCAACACCATGTCTGCTCATAAAAGATACAAACCTGCTTATCAGAAACTTATTTCTTCTGCATAAATGAGCACACAAGCACCACAGTGACCTACAGCAGTGAAATTATTAAGTGTCAATCGTTTGCTTGGGGAGAGAAAAACCTGTTCCACAGGATTACAGCCTCCAAGTACTTATTCAGGGGAATAACACACAGACCCACAGAGATGCTTCCAAGAATACAGATTTTTTTTTTCCCCCTACCCTGTAGTAAGCATCTTCAGTCTCAGCTATCTGTTTGTTTCTATTTATGTAAGAAGATGCCAGAGAACCCAACCCATGCTTCTGACAGCCCCAGCTTATGCAGTTGGAAGCAAAGCCTTGGTTTTCTGATATCTCAGCATGCAGAGATCCACAAAGATCCTGCAGACACCAGTAACCAAGGAACTCTTACTTCCTTTAGCAAAACTTTAGAGGGACTCTTTCTTTGGCTGCATTTTCATTCCCAATCCCTTGACACAGTGGCCATACATCCACAGAAGGACACTCATAAGGCAGTTGGGAGGCACTTCTAGACATGTGCTGTTTGCAAAACATGTAATAGGTTACTGAATGGGAAAAAAAAGCAAAAGGTGCAATAGTCAAAATGCATCAAAGGTCTTCAGGTGAAATCTGTGATGCTGTTATATATGCTAGTAAGACCTCCTCAGTCCCCAAAGTAATCTAACTTGTATTTAGGAATTCTTTGGTATGCTTTTTAATACAAGTCTTTGGAAATAATTGAAGAGAACACTGACATTGTGCAGCTTCACACACACCCTGAGAGACAGGAGGGTTTTAAGGTCTGAAGCAGCAGCATCTCAAGGGAAGCAGCCCCAGAAAAGCTCTTTGGTTTCAACTGAGCTGCAAGTTAAGTGCCCTTAGCAGCCCTCACTGCCCTGCCAAGTGTGACTGTCCCTTTGCATCACCTGATACACACACTCGTGTAATTGCTTTTATACCAATTTTGTCAAATTATCAAGTCCTACTATTAAAAGTGGACATCATCACTAGAAGAGCTAGAACTAACAGCATGTATATAAAACGCTTCCATTAGCAGTGAAAGTAATTAGATTTTTCTTAGCCTCATAATGGACTGCAGAATGCTTCAGGGTTAAGTAAGACCTAAGACAAAAAAGGAACTAGGAGAACAACAAAGACCAAATTAGATTTTCTAGGACTTCTGCTCTGCTAAAAAAACTGATTTAGGAGGTAGACAGTGGGGAAAAAATGGGAATGAAACTGGCACAGTGAAGCACGGCAGATTGAATGCAAGATTGAGTACAAGAAAAGYTCTCACATTTAAGAGTTTCATGAGTTTCTCAGAGTCAGACAAGATAAATACACCAACATACCATCTATCACACACAAGTCTTTTAACAAACCTCCTTTTGTACTGCTGGATGAAAAACAGCATGCTCTTCTACCACAAAATTCTGCCCTAAAATCAAAAGGCAAAGTTTGGAGTGCTTTGGTTAATGTGGCATTTCCTCCACATCTAAATAAATGCTGTTGGATCCTGTTTCAATTGCAAGACTTTGAAGACAGGGAGAGGCTTCACACATGCACAAAGCACCTAATGACCACRCCGCAGTCATGGACTTGCATGTGCATACACCAAACGTGGTGGAAAGACATCACCTTCCCCCAACTTAAGAGATTTCAAAAAAATAATTGGGTATTTTAATGACTTATTTTATCCATACCAGCAGGCTGGGGGATTAAGGTAAGCAGTAGGTAAAGCAGTAATTCTGTAAACTCTTCCAGACTACAAATGGAAAAGCAGAGATCAAGTCTATCAGGAAGAATGATGAACCCAAAGACAAAGCTGAACAGTGCTTAAAAAAAAAAGCCTGAGATCCCAAGATTAGAAAAACAAAATATTGACTCYGAAAACTGCAACACTTGGGCAAGGTTCACATGCTAATCTTGCAAGGCTTTACTAAAGCTTCCTCTTAAACTGAGCAAACCAAAAACACCAAAGAACTCTAAACTTTAAAGGGGAAACAAATTGAAGCATTTTTCCTGAAATTGTAGAGTTTAGTAAGAAATAAAGCATAAGCCAAGTAACAGCACAGAAATAAAAGTCATCTGGCATCTATTCCTGCACCAAGGGGGCAAAAAAAATCTTGCAGAACTCCAAAAACTTATTTGCTCAGACAAAGGGATGTATAAAGCACATGGTTTTAGATAAGCAGTTCCCCGTGCTTACTTGGATACTATTTACTGTGTTTACCTAGCCCAAGACTTTCAGAAATATATTGCTTTTATTTATAAACATTAGACAATACCATTTCACAGGAGCATACACAGCAAAGTATTTCATTTAAGCAGTATATAACCTTTTTACAATATAATCTGCCTACAAAGCAAAATAACTTTTCAGAATACAAAGGACTGAATTAATATTATAAATAATACAATTATTACCATAACTCATGGAATATCTGGTGAGATAGTCAGCCTACACTAGTAAGAACAGTGGGTTTTTCACTGTCTTCCACATAATTCCACATAATTCTGTTTTATGCAGTCATTTAGACAGAATGAGAGAATTTAAAAGAAAAATCAAGTAAACTTTGACAAAGGTAACAAGGCAACAGAAATGCAGTGGAATTTGAGATTTATGGTATGAAGTAAAATAAAAACCTGTAGGAGACACAGTAGCTACACCACTACCAGGCTTAGCTTTAAGGCTTCAGAGCTGGGAGATGGTATGGCCATAGGTTTAGGTACCACAAACAGAATCCTACAGCTTCACAGGCAGGGCAAARCTCTGTTACTCATCTCACTTGAACCTGCTTCAGGGGCTCCAGCTTTTTTTTTTTAAGCTTACTGTGGGTTTACAGAACTTAATTACTGCAGTAATTGATAAAAAAAGCCAAAACAGAACTAGCTTAATCTGAGACACAAATGAATTAAATGTGCAGTAATTAAGGAAAAGAAACACTAAGTTCATTTTAAAAATGTGCAAGAGACAAGTCTATAGGAMGAAAAAAAACAATGCTTGACATACTAAAAAACATTAAATTTGAAGCGTTACCATGACAGTATCTGCTACCACAAGGAAGTCATCCTGTAGCATATGAAACAGTTCAATTTTTGTACCAGTGTAATAAAGCAGAACAGCTGCTCTATTTACAGGACTTCATGCTTTACCACTCTGCTACATTGTGCATCTTGTCAGTATGAGGGTAAAATCAGATGGGAAGGGATCCTGCTCCTCCTGGGTTGCACGCAACATAGGTATCAAATTAAGATGTCCCTCTCAACCCATCTATTGAGTAGATGCTTATTAGATGCAGTCAAGATAAACTCACACACAATCCTATTAGGTGTAAAACCTCAGACAGATAAGTTAGTTTGCAAATTTAAGTGCTCTCTGGTCCTTAATGAGCAACACTACAAAGCACTGCATTTCATTTTCTAAAACTCCTATACTAATCTTTGCTAATCCATACAAATTGAATTTAAACCAGTGATAAAAATTCCTGCTTTGAAGAAAATATCAAATAGTACAGCAATTAACATGTAAAATAAGACTTAATTAGTTCAGACTCTAGTTCCACTGCTGTTAGCCTCTCATAACCATAACACAAGTGTGTTGCAATATGTATGTTCAGAGCTTTGCTCTTCCAGAAAGAGGTRAAGGATACATATGGAGGAAGAAAGGTCAGCTGCTTATCAACACAAATACCTGAAGTGCATCCCAGTCCTTCCAAGACACAGCATTACTCCATGAATTCCCTAGGCACGCATCTGGCATTACCTCATGGTCAGTTTAAAGCACATCATTAAAAAAATCCTGCACCATATCTGCAGGGTGAACTCGAGAGTCMTTTGCTGTAGTCCCTACCCATTGCATGAGTTAGAGCAGGACCCTCACACCCTGCTACAGCACCCAACGAGCAGGCAGAAATACAGTTGCTTTCCAAGAGAGGTAACTTCTGCTTGGTGCCTTAGGAGGTTTATTTCTTCCCCCCCACATCCTTCCCAATTCCAGTTTTGTTACACTGTAAATTGAGGTTATGGCCTCGATTCATTTTTCTGCTCTGGAGATTTTTCCAGCCACCAGTGCAGTATTTGCAAGAAGCATCTGCAGCATCGAACAATCCTCCATAGAATTCTCCCTCCATAACTATGTTTACCATCCCCTGCACCGAAATAAACCTCTGCCCAGCACATATTTAGTCTTTCATGCTCCAGTTCATAGATAACTTCTTTGGGGTCAGTAATCAATAAAAGCTTAAGTGAGAACCATGAACTGTACTACGGTTGCATTTAGTTCAAGTAATGAACTAACTGCACTTTCATATAGTTTAGTATAAAATTTAGAGTGTGTCTGGACSCAGACACTTGCATTTCAGTTTCTGCTCACAAGTCTCATGCACATTAACCACCCCAGCTGCAGGCAGCGAGGCTTGAAAACCCAATCAAGGCACACACATGCATCAGAGCCAGGGCTTGGCTCTGGAGATGCTCCCTGGATCCTTGGATCCATTGACACAGAAGTGCCTGCTCATGCAAGGCACCTGCTCTGGCCAGCACATGAGCTATTCCTTCAGTATTTACACCATTTCATCATTTACATGAAGGCTTCCTCACGTGTTTCAAAACCTCCTCCTTGCCTTAGATCAGCATTACTGAGAGCAAACACGACAGCTCCTAAATATTGCTCCCTGTTAAGCAGAGATACACACAGACATTAAAGTARAAAGTTCAGACAGGGAGCCAGAAGGGTACTGTGAAGGGCAAGCCATTTATATTTGCCTTTTCTCATTTACTGCAGTGGGCTTCTCTGATGAGGGAAAAAAATGGCATGAGTCTTGTAGTAAAATTGTTTGCAATCCAGATAGAAGGTGCTTTTAATCTTAAGATACATTTTATTACTGCATAAACWAGAAAAAGATCGTGTTTAGGCATGGAAAACAGATCTACCACACAAGAAGGATGAAAAGGTTCAGCAAGAAATATTCCAGGCACACCATGCCCTGGCTGGTGGATCCGTAWGCCCAGGGTTGCTCAGGTCCAGTAGCTCCCACTGGCTCCCTGGCAGAGATCTTTCCATCAGGCGCAGAATTCTGCTGGTCTTAACGTCCACCCTTCTCAGGACTCTAGTGAGGGCCTGTTTCAGGGCCACAAGCAGGTCAGAGGTGCCACAGAAATACTGTGCCCTAGCACTGGTTCCCCAGGCCCTTCACAAAACTAATGGGAAACCCCAGCAACAATCAGGTCTTTTGAGGACAATAATATTAAAGCATTGTTTTCATTGCTATTAGTATAAAAGCTTTCAAATAAACTTAGTTTCYTAAATATTAACTGCCATGCTGGATAAAGCAATGAACACATTTCTTAATTTTCCATTTTTTGCTTTATTAAGAGAATGTTTTAGCATAGAAGAAACATAAMACTGCATTATAGCAAACAGCCTATACCAATCCTCATGGACTTGCACAGTAACAGTAAAAGCAATGCTAGAAAAAAGTAACACTGTATCYTGAACCACTCCTCATATGATCTGGTTCTGCACAAATACCCGAAGTTGCAGCCTGGGCAGAAGTCATTCCAGTCTCAGTGAGGAGGAAAAAGCAGCTGATCATCCAGAGCAAAGCCAAGGTCACCCATGGACAACTTGGCACACAASCCAGTGAGAAGTCAGACCTCACTTCAAGAAAGAGCTTTGATGGGCTGCACTTTAGGACAGCTATTCCTCCAAGCACTACAAAGCTCCCTCTGACTTGCTGGGCTGTATTGAGCTTATCTTTTATGTTAGGAGGAGAAAAGAAAAGAGAAGCCATAAARCCCAACACATCGATGATATTCTATGTTGCTCACAAATTAAAGCATGGAAGATTTCAGCTCAACATCTGTAAGAGGTTACAAGTCCTCCCCTCYAGAATAAGTAATTTTAAATTGAATGCTAAATTTGACTAAGGTGAGTAAATATGCAAATAAAATAGTAGTAGTCTTCCACATTCCCACCACACTTGAATAAGGAAAAATTTGCTACTGAAWTGYATTATGCATTATAAGCATATAAGTYRCACTAGGGAGGATTGCTTCATGTGCGATTCTATAGGATGATGTCAGCCTTGCATTACAGCCAGCCATAAATAAGCWCATCTGTTTAAACCTTAGGCCTGGTTTCCCACTAACATGCCAGCTGGGTCTTAACAAGATTTGATATCAAGGTACTCAATGGACACATAAAACCTTACAGAAGGACTTCCTAGGAACTGAATCATCTACCAACACTTCTTGAACTGAGCTAAAGTAAATTAATAAGGAAATAAGGACAGTTTGGKTGAGGGGAAAGGGAAGAACCAAAGTAAACCTCTAACTTCACGACTTCAGAGAAGCTGCACAATACAGAAGAAGAGCTAGTCAGATGAACTAAGTATTTTCAGGGCCTTAAAGGTAGACATATAACCTGTTAAGTATTTCATTTTTTTACCTAATGAACTACTCACTATAGGCAAATTAAAAATAGAGTTTAAKATCTAAGGAATCAGGAATAAAAGGCTGAACTCATCTACCCTTCAACAAAACTCCAGCCACAACGCTCAGCTGAGAGCACAGAGTTTATTCCATAGTCTCCATGCAGAAGCCTCATATGTTTACAGCCAGCTAATTCCACAAAACAATGTTGCACTTATCTAAAATTAAGACTAAAGCTAAACACTAGCTACRGCTTTGACAACAGAACTTGCTATCTCATTTTTAAAAAGAGCTGGGGGAGTTGTAACAAAACAACCCTCAAAACTGCTTATCTGGAGGGCCTAAGTAATTGAAAAGTTAGTACCAAAGCTAAAAAGATTCTGCTTTTTACTAAACAGCTACAGCAGCTTTTTTTCAATAATACATTATGAAATTTATGAAATCTTCAAAACAAGATTCTCTTTCATTTAAAGTTATYTTACAGACTCTTTGCAAAGCTCTTACCAGATGCATTTGGAGGTTGCAATCCAGCTTACACTGTGCTACAGCCCTGAAAGTGCTGCTAATTCACCAGCCTCCAAAGRAAAACAGGGGAAATGGCCTGTTTTCCCCACCCAGCTCTTAGCCTTTCTCTTCATAGGAACTCAAACCAGGCTGTTTCCAATTAACTAAACTACTAAGTTTTAAAAATATAGTCTGTAAATTATCTTTGTAAAGTGTTTCTTTGACAGAAATGCTTTGGCCAAGAAAATCCATGTAAACTTCTAAAAATTTGTTGGTATRAATAAGCATTAACATAAGTATCCAAGTCACAACATCTGTGTAGTAGRTGTGGGTTATAATACAGGGTTATAAGCCTTCCTAGAAATAACATACTGCTCCARACAGGATTTTATTATGCACATCTCTGTCCTGTTTTATTTGAAATTAGTAACAGTCTTGCTTTGATTTTTTAACTAAACAACAGCATATTTTGTTCCTCTCAAGATTCTCATCTTACACACCCTTCCATACTATTCAACATACAACTRCAAATATTAAAATCAACACAGTCCTCTGTTCTTATCTGGCATAGATTAATCTACATCCAATATGCTAGAACTTGAGCTGATTTTCTTAAATTTATTTTTGGCTTAACGTTTGAACTGATTAAGAAAAGAAATCAAACGATCAGACTGACTTTTCTACCTTTTTATAGTCTTATCTTTYTGCTTGGAGACAAAAAAGTTAACAGTTGCTAAGCTGTAATTAGCCTATTTCTTTCTCCAGCTTTCAGATAAGAGCATTCAGCTTTCCAACAAAACCAAGGAAATTTCACTCTTTAAGCACATCATTAACCTATCTCCAAGCATCCCAAGCTCAAAATTTTTAATATTCAATGGAAAATAATAATAATAATAAGCTTAGAACTAAATGATGCACTTACCTCCTTCCTGCATCTCCAGGTGGKTTTGCATGGGGCAGTGTTGGAGAATAGCAAGGAGGAGGTGGCCTCTACGTGACACCATCCTTGGGTATCAGACCAAGACTTGGCTGACCAGGACTCGTGCTGTAGTATCCCATGAGAAGAGCAGCCAGTTCAGGTTCTCAGGAAGATCCACAGCAAGGAGGTAGACACAAAGTCAAGGCAGGAATATGAACCAGAAGGGAGCCAACAGTGGAAAGCAGGGTCAGACCAATGGCCAACAAGGCTCCTACTGAAGGGAGGGAAGTCCAAGAGGCAGTCAATCCCAACAAACAAAGATCTAGATCCAAAGCACCCCCAGCCAAGAGAAGCAGATTCGTCTTGGGGAAGATATAGAGGGGCAGAGCTGAAGTAGGCCAATGGGGGTGGCTCCAGGGGAAGCAGGTGGKGACCATTAAGTGTCCTCAAGAGCCTCATTTCCATTTATCAAACAACAGCTGAGGCAGATAATTGTTTTCCCCAGGAGAAAAAGGGAGCAGCAGATTTCAGAACGAACTTTGTAYTGCACAAAGTTTTATAGGTTGTAGCACTGAGTTTTCTGCTGGTGAACACTATARGTAACTTGTCTTTGTAGCCCGTAGTTTATGGAAGGAAACTGTTCTAAGAATTGTTGCTGAGGCAAATTTGAGAGGGTTGTCAAAGTGAAAGGAATAAAAGTGCTTCCACTTAGGGTTYTTGAAAGCTAAAAATGTCAGATTTGTCACTAAGAAAAAAAGGCCATTTTTTGGGAACCATCAACCTCCTTGCAACTCTCCCTGTGCTGATGGCTCCAGGTGTCCCAGGATTGCTGGATTGCATGGGGACTCAGCTGGTACATAAGGATCCTAGAGACATGCCCATAGTGGTGCAATGRGATCCCATCTGCTGCAGAAGCTGGAGCTTTTAACTGAAACAGCCCTGGGAACCAGCTAGGCTCAGACCTCTCTGACATTGGTTTCAGGCTTATGTTAGGTGCAATGCTTTTTTTTTTTAGGAGAGATTTATTATGTAATTGTATATCTAACAAACAGACTTTAAAATGCTTAAGAAATATATGGACAGAAAAGTTCAATTTTTATGTTTCCTCAATAATTTTTTTTAAAAAAAGCTGTTCAGCTCTTGTTACAGAGCATTGCTAAATAATATAATAACGTTTGGGGTTCATTTTCAAATAAAAAAAAAAGTTGTGTGTAGGTAATGGATTTACACTTAGAGATACAGCACGGTTGCATGTAAGCAGTATGTGCACAAGTACCACCGTGCTATCCGGGCAAAGAACTTGCCCAGCGGCTGGATTCTGTCCTCAACTTTTGCTTAAACTGTTGAGAAATCAGAATTCCATGCACTCCCACCCCAATARCTGCTGCGCGCCACACTCAAAATGGCGTCCAAATTACGTCCTATGTACTTCATGCCACACTCCTACGCTATTCCCATCTTCTCTTCCTATTGGCGCGCACGACTGGCAATCTGCAGCGTCAGCCAATCAGTGCTCGGAGGCGGTGCCTCGGCCTGGCGCTGCGGTGGGTCTTTGGCCGAGGTGCAGGCGGTGGAATGAGCCGCCTGGGTCGCTGCGTGGGCCCGCGGCGGCTCCTGCGCGGGGCTTGGGCCGCGTCGCGCGGCTGCGCCGCCATGGCAGCGGGCGCGGACATGGGGGAGCTTCTCCGGCGCTCCGTGCCGCCGCTGCCGCCCTACGAGACCAAGGGGAAGGCGGCGGCGGAGCCGCGCGGCGCCGAGTTCGTGCGCTACTACCGCGGCCTGGAGGGCGGCCCGCGCCGCAACGAGCTCCTGGGCCGCCTCGCGCGCGACTTCGGCGTGGAGCACGAGCGCGTGGCGGAGCTGAGCGCCAAGGTGCTGCAGGCGCGCGAGCAGCGCAGGGAGCCCGGYGCGCTGCTGCAGGCCGAGGACCGGCTGCGCTACTACCTGACCCCGCGCTACCGCGGGCTCTTCCAGCAGCTGRGCCGCCTCGAGGGCGGCCTCCGCTTCCTGGTGGAGCTGCGGGCYGACCTGGTGCAAGGGATGGCCGCCAAGGCGCTGGACGGGCCGCACGTCAAGGTGAGACGTGTCGCCGCAGGGGCGCGCGGCCATGGACAGGCCCTTGGCCGCGGGAGCGCAGAGAGTCCCCCCCGCCACGGGTCACCAGTACCACTGCTGGGTCCTTAAACTTGCTAGGATCATRAATGAAACGTCACCATGTATCTGCAACAGCAACAGAAATTGGCACGCTTACATGACAGTTGAGATAGGTGATAGACACCACGCCATTCAGTGAAGTTCTCTAGTCAATTTCCATGTCAAGTTAGGTTGTTTTAAACAAAAGCAGATGGGTCCTGCAAAAACTAGCAAAAAAAAGAGTGTGCAAAGTAGATGAATGCAAAGGTATGACCTGATAGAGCATATCACCTGGTACAGCCTGTCGAGAAACATACTCCACCTGTTTGGATGTAGGGAAACAATGTTTTCAAAATAAAAACTTGGATAAAAAGGGTTTCATAAGCACCCTTCTGTTGCCTCTTCTTACTCAAATATCATTTTGGAGTGCTTGGTTCCATTCTATATAACGTGAGTGGACTTCCTCGTGCATGCCCATTCTTTTAGTCTTTTGCACTTGGTGGCCTGTTGGCTTGTTCAAGACACCGCAGGAAATGTGCAGAAGTACCAAATGCATCATCCAGCCTGCTGGGGTTGTGGGTCTGCCCTTGGTGTTACAAAACCGCCTCGTATTCACTGCTGTTTTGCTGGTGGGTTGATCTTTCAGTATCTCACCAAGGGGTTTCTGTATCTATACATAGAAATTGATTTGAAACAGAAGAAACTGAAATATACGCAGCTAAATCAAAACAGCTATATATCTGTAAGTGAATTTTAATTATAGGGGGTTTTATTTGAGAGAGAAAGTGAAATGACTTTCTCATCAGAGAGGCAGATTTTCTTAATCAAAGCTTTTAATCTAWGTATTTTCTAAGAGATTTCCCATTTGTTGCCCCGAAAGAGGGAGGTCATGGGAAGTTCAGAAAGCCTGTGTTTTGCTGGCTTATAGCAGGATCATGGAATGAAAAAAATCACAATATATTGACCAAATAGAAAACAAAGAAAAGCTAAGAATGAAAATGCTGATCTGAGTATGCCTCATTGCTCAGCTTTAAAATTGGGATGTGGAATAACAAATGTTCATGGGTTTTGGKTTTTTTTTTAATGAAATGTCTCCAATCCTTTTCCTTGCAAAAATAAATATTTAAGTGTAATTTGATGACCAGAAAGACCTCAGAGATGAGAATTAGAATTTACTACTGGTGCTCTGGAAAGCAGATGGATGACAGGAGGGCTATAGAAATCTGTTGGTTTGACCCCAGCTCTGACAAATCTAGCTTGTTTTTCTGGCTCACAGGGTGCCCTTACACACGAAAAGAAAACAATCAACCCTGAAATACATAGAGACTTTCACTACACCTAGGGATATCTGATCAAAATGATTTATAGTTGTTCTGTAGAACTTCAGAGCTGTGCAGAAATAAGGATGCACAAGGGAACTACCTTAAAGTCAGAATAAGCAAAGCAAACAGAATGCACTTGTTCAGTTATACCTGTACAGTTACAGTGAAAAGAAATGTATTTAAAGGGGGAAATAAAAAGAAAATAAACTACTCATATGTGAGGCAGTTAAAACTAAGTTTCAGCTGTTGTCAGTAGAGCATGTACATGTTTGAATGCAGATAATTCTGTGCTCTATGTTTTTTTTCCAAGCTGTTGTTATGTTGGATGATGTTGTCTCGATGTTGCCTTCAGAAACCCAATGAAGAACTGAGAGATCTGTCTTTTACCAGGGAGGGTTCTGCTTGATGTGGCGCTTTAGCTCTCAGTCCTTCAGTGATACTTGTTGCAGTTAGTCACATTTGTGTTTATTTTT
Organism: Eudromia elegans; assembly: GCA_003342815.1. Lineage (NCBI taxonomy): Eukaryota > Metazoa > Chordata > Aves > Tinamiformes > Tinamidae > Eudromia > Eudromia elegans. The sequence continues at coordinate 583,538 of PTEX01000011.1, forward strand.
TTCAGAGGTTACTTTTTATGCTYAGGAGTTTGTGGATGTTTCCTGTATTTGGAACAATGTCTTTAAYGTTAACAGTGTTTATAATATCTGCCAATTTAAGCTTAAATATACAAGTTTTTCCACATTGTATTTATGAGGGTGCTACTAAGAAAAGGTAGAAAGGTGGTATAAAATTTAGTGCRTGAACGAAGTGATGTTGCTGTTTTGTGGAGGTCAGTGGCTATTTTCTTCTTGGTGGTTTTTATAACAGACGTTTCTGCATAGATTAGAGTAAATGACAGATGGAAAGGCTTTTGGGTTTGGCTAATACAAATTAGTAAACATAAAAGATAGTGATAGAAAAAAACCAAAACTGAAGCCCTTCTATATGAAAGTCTGACTCTACACTTCAAGTGTGGAAAAGAATCAGGATTTTCTGTGAATTTACCTTCTATTAAGTAATTTTCTGGGAAGAGTTAATTTAATTATAACTGAGTGGATTAGTATAGGTGGAAATACCTGATTTCAGTTGGTGACATACACAATCTGGGTCTGCAAGTTTTCAGGGTTTTTTAGCATGCTGAATTAAACCAGCTTTTGGTCATAAAAGCAGTCCTTTTTTTTCCTCCTTTTTTTCTTTTCCACCTTGGAATATTTATAGCAATTACTTTTAGCCAACAGGAGCCTCCTTTGATGTGTGTCTGTTACAAAGTGCCTCTCCGACTTTCATCTTTTTTTGGATATGATAGGAAATCTTTTTGCTTTCATAGGAATGTTATGAGACTATAATTCAACTTTGGAAAGAAATTTCAAGAGTAWTTGTTGGTTTCTGGATGGATTTATATTTTGCTTTTGTTTTTGCTTAGATGTAGCAAGCCAAAGTATGTTGGAGCAAAATTTTTGTCTCGCTTGTATGGCACTGGCAATTTAATAAAAGTTGGAAGATAAGTTTAGGAGGTTTTGTTTTTTTTTTTAAATAATGAATGTACGTTGGGTACAGGAAAGCCTCAAGTTCTGACCAAGCTGCTGATACTTTATTGGTAGTATCATATTGTGTCCTACAGGCAAAACAATGTAAGAGAAAAAAAAAGTATCTTAAATATCTTTAGAATACCTAAAGAGTTATCCTTGCTGAGCTAAGTTCRAGAAGTCATTCTAAACTCAACTGAGATTTTTTAGACAACTATAAAAAAATAGGCAGGAGAAATTTCAAGTCTTTATTTCTGAAAAATTTCATGGCATTTAAATTAATGCATCTGAGCAGTTCTGCAGCTGCTGCCTGATTGTCAATATTTTAAATACTTCTATTTARTATCTCCTTTTCATCTTGTTTGTTTTGCGTTCCCCTGCATTTCATTTCTGCAGTTTATTCCTGGCTCTAAATTCACAATGTCTGGTAAATATTTGCATTATTTTAGTCCTGTTTTGAGCTAGCTTAAGCTGGTATGCAGTTAATCTTCTTGAACAGTAGCATTATTTTCCCTCAATTTCTCAGTATTGTAGTTTGAAACAGTCAAGACTTTCTTTGCTTACATTCCTATGTTCCACTGAGTCATATATTTTTCTTCTTTTTCTTTTTTTTCCCCAGGAAATGAACGGAGTTTTAAAAAACATGCTTTCAGAATGGTTTTCAACAGGATTCCTAAATTTGGAACGGGTCACTTGGCAGTCGCCTTGTGAAGTTCTCCAAAAAGTTAGTGAGTAAGTGTTAAAAATTRCTAGCACTTGTGCAGACAGGATTGTGCAGATTCACTACATGCTTTTCAATACTGCACAACAGGCCAAGTATCGTTCTGAAACAGTCTCACTGAACTTGCTGAAGAGCAGTCTTTTAAAACCTGAATTGAACAAACAGCAAAGAGGAGCACAGTCCCAGAAATTGATCTGCAGCCTGTTGCCTTTTCCAGCTAGGTCACTTTCCTTCCCCCTGCTCAGTTTTCTTCCCCTACCCAGCRGTGCTGCTATTACTTCTCCTCCAAACAGGTCCTTGCTGCAGTGCGTTCCCACACTCCCTTTCAGCTGCTGCCACCACCACCTCTTCCATAACCASAGGCAGCTTCTTCTCCCTCCATTCTTCCTAAGCCACAAAGTTGGTGCAAAACCACTGTTTTTCAAGTCGGATGCAGTTTATTTCTAATGTAGTGAGACTTACCATCCTATCTGGAAACAGCGAAGCAAAGTGCCCAGAATCAGTTGTAAATCCTTTGTAGAGAGGGCACTTAGATAGTACTGATGGTGGTGGTTGTTTTTCTTAATAAGCATGTCTTAAAACCTACAGTACTAATTTCTGACTTTAAAATACTCAAAATTGTATCRATCAAGTAGAGGATGACTGTATAAGTTTACATTGTGTTATGGTTTGTCATTTGAAAAGCTTGAAATGAATCTCTGAATAAGGAGTTGGGAAGGTACATGACTGAAATGTGAGGCAGAGCAAGCAGAATGTTACACAACCTATATTTTCAAAACAAAAATAGCTAGAAATGTCTCAGTCTTCAGGGTATTTTGACATACGTACTAGACTCTTTCAGTAAGTAACAGAACACTTTGAATGATTCCTTGTAGGCATGACTCKGGGAGTGCTAACAGAAATTTGAGTGTGTTTCATTTCAACTAGGTGTATTTATTGTTGAAGATGATATGTTAAAGCACTTGGATGAGGTACTAAAACTGGTTGAAGTGAAGCATGTCACCTTCTTTCTACACAGTACATTACATGAGCCCGCTAAAAGAATAATTTACAAACTACCCTGCCTCTCATCTAGATACTTTTGGAAACATATGACACCATGGTATGAGGGTTTGTATGTCAGTGACAAATGCTTTAGAATAGTTCAGAGTAGGAAAGCGGAAATATTTTGAAATGCATTCAGATAGAACTTTTAAAATGTCTACTAGACAGTATTGCTGTCAGAAATCACTTTGCACTTCCATGTGAAAATTTTGAAGTGTTTTACAAGGATGATTATGGTATCTCTGTTTTGTGGCTGGAAGGACTAATCGTTGAAAGGAAATGTGTCCAGCCTCAGTCAGTGATATAGTGATCTGCGCCTGTAAAAACCACAAGTGCAAGCAAGGTCTCAGATGTGCAGTGAACATACCCAAAAGAAAGCTGTAAAGAGTAAGAGGTGCAAAAGCACTTTGTAATCAGCTTTGTCTTGATTTCAAGATGGATTTTAATTTTTCACTTATAGCCTCATTCTCAATTTTTTGATCTRACAGTTCTGTCATTTTATCGGTAGAAGGAGTAATAAGCTTTTACAGTGGTCAGCTGACTTCCATTTTAAAATGAAAAATATAATATTCTTTTTTCCATTGAGTTCTGAAGCTGTGCATCCTGTTAGAAACTGGCTTGATATGAAGCGTCGAGTTGGGTCATATAGAAGGTGCTACTTTTTTTCTCACTGTGCAATCCCAGGAGAACCACTGATAGTCTTGCATGTGGCACTAACCAGTGAAATCTCCAGCAGCATCCAGGTACAGTCRCTGATATGTTCAGTACACAATGAAGTGCTCAAATTGCAATACATACCTTTTAGAATTCCTAATATTTTGGGAATTCCTAATACTTTGGAAATATTTGATTCCAGTAATTTTGAACAAAATATGTGCTGATGGTGTCCTAATTTAAGGAAAAAATAGTGATTGTGATGTAATTAATTCCATGGATGTATTTTTTTGAGAACACATATCTGAGAGGATTTATTGTCTGATGATTTATTCTTTTGAATACAATGTAACTTTACACATTCCTGAAATTGATTCTGGTGTGCAAAAAACCTCAGTGCAGGTTGACGTCATTGACTTTATTTTACTGACTCTAAGTGATTTAATCCTTATTGTACATTTTTTTCCCATTTTGTATTTCACCCAACCTTCATTGCTGCGGGTGATCAATTTGTCTACATAGGAAGTTTCAGTATTTAGAAAGTGAAAATGGAGGTATTTTTGTTGGCTGAGAAAATATTTTTTTAAGACTGTCAAATTAGCATTGACATTTAGTAGTATAAAAAAAGAAAGTAATGAGATTAAAACTTCAGAGCAGCTATGTTTGCTTTTGAAAATTTCTATAGTTATCATTTTCTGTACTTTCTAATAGGTAAGCAGGTCTTCTTGTTTCAGACTAGATCTTTGTTCCTCAGAGAGGACACTGAATGAAACAGTAGTAAAAATGTTAATATAACTGAAAGTTGAAAAGAAGTCCCAGGCCCCCATAACAATACAGCCACTCATTTTTTTGATTCTTATTTTCCAGGCCATAGTGAAAGAAGTTCATCCTGCAGAAACAGAAGATTTGGACAAAATTACAACAGCAATTTTCTATTCAATCAGTTTGACTCAGCAGGGCCTTCAAGGTGTCGAACTTGGGAATTACCTCATCAAACGGGTTGTAAAGGAGCTGCAGGTAGGTATGGTGAATTGCACTTGGGATGTTGTTTGGGCAGTGTGCTCYTCCTGCATTCCTGTATTAGTATCCATTAAAAATTGTAAAATATTGTAAAAATCCACCTCTTTGTGCCTCTGAAATATGCAATGAATAGCAAACACTTTGACCCAAAAGCATCTAAATGCCCAATTATAGTATTACTGCCTCAAGCTTCCATTATGTAGTTAATATTGAAACACCTTCCATTCAGTGCCAAAGATAGCATTCTTCCTTTCCACTTAATTTTCAAATACCACTTCAAATTATTGTGAAAAATATGTAACTATAGGTAAGTTTTTATATGGAAAGTCTGTAATTAATAACCCTAAAATTAATTGGYTATGAAATTGGCAGAGCTTATGCTGTGTATATATTTTTAATATTTCAAACATAATTCAACTACCTGGAAAAATATTAAATTACATAAATGAGATGCATATTTCTTTGTCRTATGTGTATTATTACAGGAAGGATGATTTTATGCTGTTTCTTTGTAAYAGGATTTTGCAGAGAGATACTCTTTTATAATTTTAGGCACTTCTGGAGTATACACTTTACAGGTTTTCACCTTTGAAATAAGCTGTTTTCCTGTTATTCAAGAACAACCATAAGTTTCTRCTGTGTTATTCCTCATCCCAAAAGTGTGTTTTATGAACTCGTATGGATAAAATTTATTCTGGCTGGATGTACAAACAGTGACAGTTTATCATGTGTTRCTGGAATTTTTAATCTGTTTTTATCCTCAAAACAGGACTAGATACTTTTCTGTGAAGATATACTTCAGTCAACCTGACATTATCAAACTGAGTGCAGGTGAAAATTTATGATACAGAGCACAAGCTAATGTTACAGGGGGGTCAGTGGTTCTGTCTGAACTAGTAACTTATTAAAACCAGCTTTTATTTACAGTTCTGATTTCTGTTCTTTTTTTTTTTTTCACCTTTTGATCAGACCTTTTAAAGTTAAATGCTGGTCATCCTTATTTTGTCTTACTTCTGAAGTGTTGATTGCTTTGTAGACTTTTCATCTGGTTCATAGTCCATTTTCACCGTCTTCCAATTCACTTGGCTAGCCATACAACTATTTTATAATTCCCTAAGGAATTAGTGTTCAAGAAGGATAACCCCAGTTTCTTTCCTTTTTGTAAAAAGAGTGGAATTTTCAGTCTGAATAGTATTTGTGCAGTTTTTTGTAGTAGTTTTAACCATTTTTTAGCCATTGTAGATTTAACATTAATTTCGGAAAGCAAAAATCATTAATTTGTTGTGTTCATTAATAGTGTCTAAAATGTGTATGAAAATGCATCTATATTTCCTGCTTCCCTTCCTTTATCAAATGCAAAGGAACAGTTATTTATTCCTAAGAAATCTAAGGCAGTAGGTAAGTTAATATGTTAAATTGCACGGTGATAAAATCCATTAGCCAATCACATTTTTTAATCACAACCATAAAAATAAGGTATTAACTTAAATCCAATTTTTGGTCTGCTGGATGGTTTAAAAATATGGCACCTCATCAGTCATTTCTTGCCACCTGAGCAACTTCAGATACTGTTGTTTCCAACTTGTGCCTTGTAGAGTGAGGTCACTTCTTATTTGCTGCTTTTTCTGGTTTTACAAAATCTACTTTGTTGCTGTGGCCGTATTTAACACAAGTAATGGTGGAGACATAGCACAAGAAAAGACTTTTGCTTACTGACTGCGGCACATTTCTGATCCCAGATCAAAGCAGGGCTTTGGTTTTCTTTGTGGGGGCGTGGGGAACAGATGGATCCACAAAGGATGTGCAGTGTTGCTCTCTGCATCCCTACCGAATGGATGTGAAGCAAAAACATGCAGAACGCTGTGATTACAATGCATTTCACAAATCTTCTTATGTGATAGGATTTTATAATAATTCTATGAAGCCAAGAAAGCAAAAGTCCTCCTTCTTTTACGGGAATGGCAAACTGTACATTTTTATGAGGTCTAAAATGAAAGATTTTTCTGAAGTTCTGTGTTGTTAATACTTTCTTCTYGACTTCCTACGTTCTTCCTTACTCTTTCCTCTGTGTTCCAAAGGATTGGAGGTATCCAAACTTCTTGAATTTGTTGTCTTGAATTCTGCAAGAACCATCACCCATTACATATTTTGCAACTATGAAGTAACTCTAAAATACCATGCTGTTATCACTGCTTGGGATGAGGAATTATCAAATGTACTTCTATATTCATAGTCATTCAGCTTTTCTTATATAACGCTGTGATTCTCATCTCCTTTAAGCTTTTCTAAGTGGCTAAGTATCCCAAGTTACATATATTGAGACTGTCTTTAATTGAACTGATAATAAAATATTTGAGGAAGAAGAGACCATTTGAAAGGGTTGGGGAATTTCTGTTTTTCTTTACATTTAATCAATTGATGTTTAATACACTTCTGTATCTTGCTGTTTGTTTGGCTTAACTTTTTTGGACATCTGTTTCATCTGCAGAATGTTATTGGACCCTTCCTTTCCCAAGGCACTGCAGATTCTTTAAAGTTCTCTCTATATCCTCTAGTAAAAATCCTGTAGGTGACTTTGCCTTAACTTAACCTTTTCTGACACTTCTGCTTGTAAATGCCATTGGAAGCTCGAAACTGAAATCTCAGCTGTCGTCTCTCATAAGGGAAGTTCTGTTAGATGAGAAACATGCATGAAGTTAGAAATATGCTAATATCTCACTTTATTCTCCCCATTGAAACCCTTATTTGGAAGATGTTTTTAATGTATTGAAACTTTGAACTAGCTTATCAGACTCTAAATGTTAGGTATCTGTATTATAAAGTTAGGTCTGAAAATTGGACCTAGAAGTTAGATGCAAACATAGAAATGTTGCTTATTCCTTCACCTGGTTATACGCTGTTAAACATGAACATGTGTAGGGAAATTCCTCTCATATTCAGAGAATATCAGGTGCAGATTCTGTCATGAAAATATTTCTTGCAAATGGCTTTTTATTAGAACCATTAGGAAGATTGCAGCAGTGATGCTCAGGGTAAGTGCTGCTGGTCTGAGAGGTTGCACAGACGTTAGTGGCTGCTGCCTTTGAGGCTCTCACTGCTTTCAGTAGATGGAGGATATAAGAAGCTGAGTCCCAGAAACAGGCCCTGGGTTTCATCTCTTTATATGTGTGCAGTTTGCAGCTTGTATCCTTAATTTTTGTCTAGCCGTTAGGATTTGGTGTTTATGCAAGTGTGATGATATAACTGGGTCAAGGGAAGGAACGGAGACCGGAGCAGGACCTCCAAGATGCAGTTCATTMACATGAAGGAATCCAGGGAGAAAGCTGTGCTGCCTCAAATATTCCGAGAGTTTTCTTTTTGCTAGTTATTTTACAAAAGCTTCATGTGCAAATAATTTGGAGGTGCTTTTGTTTTTCTTTGGGTATCTCATGTTTGGATTTTGTTTGGAGGGATTTTGGGATGAATTCATCACTTCYGAGAACTGGCTGCCAAATCACTTTGTATAATCTCGTGGTTACATTAACACATAGAATGCAGAGAGCAGATAAATAATCTTGTCTATTTTAAATTTTAAGCATGTGTTTCTTCCAGAAATTAATAGAATTCTAAGATAATTTCAGGTAACTATTAACAACAACAACAACAAAATAAAAACTCTGAAGTAGGTGCTGGAAGAAAAGTAAGCAGATGCATTTCTAGCTAGCTGATAGGTGCTGGTGAATGTGTAGACAGATGGATTTCTCATTAGACAGACACTTAATTCAGAATGTTTATAGCCACTCTGCGTGGTCTATAGCTCTACAGAAGGTACATCATAGCAATTCAGTCTGCAGATGACAGACATGGATTACTGTGGTGAAGCCTTTGAGAAAACCACTCACAGTTTCATAGCCTGTGGCATTTGGGGGAGAAAACTGATAGCTACTATATCACGCAATGGAATACTTAACAATTGGTGGCAGATTTTAACTTTCTGGATGGGCTGTTGATAATTGCTACGTTAATTTGATCTGGTGACCTGGGGAGATCGTAATTTCCAAACAGGCTTTGCTTTCATTGATGAAAAATGTGACCTTGGATTGTGGCTTTCGCAATGCAAGACAGTTTAAGATGAGACATGGATAATGGGAGAAATCTGTACTCTTCTGAAAAAGAAAAAAAGAAATAAGAAAAAAGGCAGAAGCAGCTGCTTCTTAATGGTGTGTGGGTTTCTGACAAGAAAATAAACATTAATGGATCTCCACCAATAGCTGCAGAAGCCAGCACATCAATTTAGCAGCAACATAAATGTGCACACTTCACTGCATCTATTTGTTTTTTCTACAAGAAGTGGCTGCCTCAGATAAGCTCCAAAACTTGAGCATTTATCAGATAGCAGGTAGTCAGTCCTGTAGCTTCAAAATGGGGTCACCTGCCCATGGCTTATCTCTCTTGAAAAAAATATGCACGATTTCTCCTCCTATGTTTATTAATGGCATTGRGGCTGCTAACATGCTGAGAAATAATTCAATTTGAGTTGGTAAACAGGCCCCTGTTTTGTTTCCTATTCATTTTTGAGAGCAGTCCTCATCACTGTGATGCAGTATTATGGTACTTAATTGGGAACTTTAATACAGTGATTAGGATTAATACGCAAATACGAGGGGAAATTCTTTGTTTTCGCTTTTGCTTTTGATTTGTTACTCTCCCGGCTCTGCAAGGTGGGAATGAGGTCTGAATTGTTACCCTTTGGAGGCAGTGGGCATGGTAAGAGCAAAAATAGTGTTTTCAGACTCATGCTTTCTTAGCAGAGACAGTGCAGAAGGCTTCTAGACCTGATTTCATGGTAAGCAGCCTTTTCTCATAGGCCAATTGATTTTTCCTTTTGCTGGAAAAATTTSCTTCCCAGATTTCAGAAATATTTTCCCTGTCTTCCTCCTCAAGTTTTAGCCCCAAACATCTCCTAAGTAAGCACGGAAGAGWTCTAAGCAGTATGTTGTTAGAAGCATGTTTTATAGGATCAAATAATACAGTTTGAAAAGTGGACAAAATTAGAAGAATACAATCTCTTCTTTGAGTCGCTGATAGGTCATTAGTATGAAGACTCCTGCTCATCCATCCTTGTACCTTGTCTCTTTGTTATGGACCAAAGATAAACTCTAAAGACGATAAGAGAATGAAAATATAGAAAAACGAACCCCAGTCCAAAATCCATKTAAGGGTTTATTTAAGGATGCCGGCCTGGAAAGGGTGCTCCTCACTGCAGACTGCAGGTTTGCATTCCCGTGCCGAGAGCTCCTTTTGCGGGTCTGTCACATCCTGGACAGCTGCTGTGCTGTCATCCGTCCTCACCRTGCACACATGCAGAAGGGCCCTGGGTCACTGAGTCCTCTGCAGGGGGTCGTGGCCCTCGCTTCTGGGCAGAGGTTTGTGTGGCTCGCTAAGAGCTGGCGCACATAAGGTCAAGGCACTTGGCAGCAGCCGGTCCCGGCGGCCACGGGGGAGGCAGGTCCTGCAGTCACCGCTGGCCAGGCCTCAGGGTGCACGCGGAGAAGGGAAGCGACGAGTGATGCTGCTCCTTTCCATCTTGTCAAAAGAGAGAGCTCTCGGTCTCTTCCTGCAGGGATTAATACCGCCAAGTTCTTTACAGTAGCCTTTTAAAACTCACCTCTGCGACATCTTTCTGCCTTTCCCGTCCTCTCCGTATCTGTGTGTATGTGCCAATTATATTATAGTAGTATCTTTGGTGGGAGCAACTGATGTACCAGGTTAGAATTTGTAAGTCTGTGGGCTCTGAGACGTCCAAAGAAATGGGAGCTGGCAAGAGGTCATCCCAGAGTAACTCTGCTTTATCAATCTAATTAGTTCTGCTGCTGTAAAGAAGTGTGGATCCCAAGTTTGATAACGAGGCATCCTTCCTGATTGRAAAATGTTATGAGGAGCCAGATGAAAGGTGATCAAAGGAAGATTTAGTGAATGCATTTGATTCTGTATTGATATTTTAGAAAGTTATTTTGAGTTTTATTTTGAAATAAAAAGTTATAATATATATCTAATAACTTTAGAAAGTTATTTTGAGTTGTGGATTAAATGGTCTTTGTATCCTTGGGGAGCATCCGGGGGTAGCAGTGGTGGGAAGAGAGAGATTAGTTAAGTTTATGGGGTTACTTGTTCTGCCTTCATTTTTGTTGCCATTCCCCTGCTGCAATTATATCTATCCAAACAAATATGCATCTAAATATAAATATATGTATACACACACACCCTCCTATGTGTGTATCTGTGTAAATATAAAATGTATTGTTGAACTGAGTAGGGCAGTCGTTGCTCTTTGTCAAAAGCAGAGGGGAAGCTTTTCTAAAATGGTTGAACTGTCTACTTCAGGAAACAATCTCTGAATAAAAATGATTTTATACATTTATGCCCCTTGTGGCCATGGTCTGCAGCAGGGGCACAACCCTGATAAATGTTTTTTTGTATAAGCACAGTCCTTTAAATTTATATAAATCGGTGCTGATATATTGTCGGCATATCAGACCTTCCATAGAAATGTCTTTCCACAGATTTTTAAAGAGCACTTTTTCCTTTATGAAATGCACTGCAAGTGAAACCTGATAGTTACAGTTCACAGATCTTGTCACAGTAACGTGCTTCTGAGTTACTATTAAAAATAAAATATTTTAATATCCTTTAGTGGAGACCTGCAAAAGTCAACAGGATATCAGCACTCACAAGGGATAGACGGTTTGAATGTGCCAGCCATACTTAGTTAAGGGTGTGACCTGATCAGGATCTTATGAACACTCTGGTTACAGAAATGGTCATTTTGTTCAATACAATATAGGAGCGAGTGCTTTTATTAAATAATTTGCTTTTTGCTTCATCCAGCTCTCCAGGGAGAGAAAACTTGGCAATGTCTTTGTAATTTCTGCTGCCCTTTCTTWTTCCTGTCTCGCCCAAAGAAGAATTTGACTTATGTATCATTGCAGCATCCATGTAAWGAAGGTCAGGGGACAGGAGCTGGTGAGATGAGGCAGTTTGTACAGTTGGGAGCCACAGAACTGAAGGGGAGGGAGATTCGAGCTGCCTGGCTGTATCATGGGGCAGGAGGCCAGCAGCAGAGCAGGCAGCGATTTGGGAAACTCAGTGTGGGAAGGAGAAAGGAGACATAAATGATCAGTGGAATAGTCATTCAATTACCTTTCAAAGTTATTCACACATGTTGCATGGCTTCATTCTGCAGTCTGGAGCAGAGAGATGCCAGTCCTGCTCCCCCCGGTCCTTGTGCATGCAGTGGAGCCGGAGGACACAAGCAGTGCAGGCCCAACTCAAACAGCACCTGAGCCATTAACGTTTGCTACTGCAGGGTAGCCCCTGAGCAATGATGATTCTTTAATGACTAYGTGGGAAATACTGAAAGCAGAAAAAAATATGTTTTGTAGTCATTTAAAGACGATTTTCTGCTGTCATTAAGACACTTCCTTAACACTGATAAATGTCTCTGTTCTTAGCACTGCTTCCTTCTATATGAGCAGTAATTAAAACAACGCTGTGGTGGTATCTTTGCCTCTCCCTTCTGTTCCTTGCCGCCCTCCTTTTCCAGTAGAGTTGACTTTGATATCAGTTTTCTTCTGTAACTTTTCATATTCCTGTGCCCAGAACTAACACACACTTTTGCTAATGTATGTTTTGCTCTGTGTGATTGTGAATTAATATTTCTTATTCACAATTTTGTACTCAGTGAATAGCATGAAAGTAGTTGGTCCAGATAATGAACCTCCTTCCAAACTTCAGGAAATGCTTTCTTTTCCCTCTAAAAATCTATGCAACTCCCTRTTTAATTAATTCATACAAAATAAGAGGATCTCTTTTGAGTTTATACTGGACAAACCTTAAACTTCCCTTAATTCAAAAGAAGATATTTACATATGAAAAGCAAACGGCATTAAAAAGCTTTTGAAAACTTACATGCTGGCATCTTTTTTAACCTTATCTCTCTGAACAACTTTTCTGTGTTTCCTGATGGCATTTATTGATGTCTGTCTGTAAAAGAATATACCAGAATGTGGTGTTGAAAGGCACTATATAAGTTCTTAAAAAAGATGGTGTGCATGGACTGAGGTTCAGTCACTGTCAACATATCTCAGTGCTGCATGTGCTTTTTAGACACAAACCTGTTTCTGGTGGGGTSATTTTTTTCCCATCTATGTGTATCAGTTTATTCTCTTCTCAGAAKTCCTAGTTTTCCCTTGACATCAAGAAAAGGGTCTCAGCAGTTCTTTCATTCAGACTTCTTGTTGTCAATCATGACAAAACTCACTATTTTTTTTTCTCTCCTCTTTTGCCTGCAGAAAGAACTTCCTCAGATAAAGGATTTTTCTAGTCTGTCGCCTATCCCRGGATTCACAAAATGGCTTGTTGGTCTCCTCTCATCACAAACTAAAGAAGTGGATAGAAATGAACTGTTTACACAATCAGAATGGCAAGAAATCTCTGAGATCACAGGAGGCCCCTCCGCTGAAAGGCTGAAGAAACTCTTAAATACCAACGAATGGGTGAGATCAGAAAAACTGGTCAGAGTGCTGCATTCGCCCCTGATGCGACTCTGCGCCTGGTATCTGTATGGAGAGAAGCATCGTGGCTACGCTCTGAACCCCGTGGCAAACTTCCACCTGCAGAACGGCGCCGTGCTGTGGCGCTTGAACTGGATGGCAGACACCAGCCCCAGGGGCATCGGGGCCTCTTGTGGCCTCATGGTGAATTACCGGTATTTCTTGGAGGATACGGCCAGTAACAGTGCCGCCTACCTAGGCACAAAACAAATCAAAGCATCGGAGCAAATCCTGTCCTTGGTCTCTCAGTTTCAGCAAAGTAGCAAGCTTTAAATGCTGTTGAGAAGTAAGAGCAAGTGTTTTGAATTGCCAAGAGCTGTAATGCTCTGTAGTGCCTGTATTCAGTTGGGAATACCCCTTATATAACAACTGTATTTGGCACAGCAGGATGGAAAATGACGTAGGTTGTCAGTCGCCTTATTTACRTTGTTGGATTGTCAGAGCCTGAGGTGCTGTGATTTAGTCACTACAAGTTCCAGGTATCTTTTATGTACCAGTGAATTGGGGCTGTGTGCTAGAGAGCGAGCAGAAACCTTGTGAGTTATGAGCCAGTGGTAACTTGCATGGGCTGTTCTTCAGCCACAGCATTATTCTCTTGCTAATAAACTTATAAACCATGGCTTCAAAGGAGTAGCACCTCATGGTACTACTAATCCATCAGTACCAAAGCTCATGGAAAGAAGTACCAAATGAAGGTAATTAGATAATCAAATATACTAGCAAAACAATAATTCACAACTTTATTTCAATATATCTCTGTGTTTTTCTCCCTCAAGCCCTCTCATATAAAACCAGCTGGTATTTTCCTTTTTCACTCGAAATCTCACTGGATCCTTGCTCTTTGGGAGCGTGGAAAAGCTTTGTGTTAATGTGGTTGAGTATGAGGCCCTCTCACTGCAGTATGTATGTAGTGTTATATTTGCAGTCTTTTCTGCTAAAATGATGCACAAAAGGAAGCGCTCTGTTACTCAGGGCTCAATTGAGATTTTTTCAGATCTGTATGTTATGCTTAAATATTTGATTCTGGTAAATTTTTAAGTTGATAAAAGAGAGATTTTAATGAAAAGGTAGACATGGCATATAAATCAATAAAATAAATTTTCTCTATAAATCTTRTGTTGTGTATTTCAGCATGTACCTTGCTTCACTTAGCAGCCCTCCTTGATAATAATGTTACCAGTGAATTATGACCATCTTCTTAGCAGGTTTTAGTGCTGAGTATTCTAGAATTTCTGATTTCTTCTCCATCTGTCCAGATCCCAGCCCTGTTTTTAGGGGAAGAATTATACAAAGGAATTGAAAGGAATGGAGTTTTTGTCTTGTATGAAAACAGAAATCAAGAAAGCTCTAAGTGTTCAACCTGCTAGTCACTGGTTTGTCGTGGAATCTGTCCTGTGCCACATTACTTTTAATGTGGGTTTTTTTTTGGTTTTTCTTTGGGGTTTTTTTTGGTTTTTTTTTTAGAATAATGCCAAAAAAAGAGACACACAGTTGAGTACCACTGGCTGCTAAGCATTATTGGTGTTATTTCATTGTGCATTAACTCGTGGTGTACAGCTGTGCTTCGATTTTCCAGCTTGCTACTAAAAAGTGATTTTAGTATGAGCAGGGCTAGAAGGGAAAGGGAAACGCGCAATGTCTACTGCTTCCTGGGACACTGGCCATGCCCTTCGTTCCCCCTTGATGTACAGAAGTTGTTAAGCCAGCCCTGAAGAGCRTGCACACGATGCTGAGGAAGAGGCACCAGCCCTTGAAGGAAGCTGAAACACTGAAATCATTGCTTCCCCGTCCTGCAGCGTATTTGAAGATGAATTTAGGGTATGTAACACTCTGGAGGAAGCGCGTTTCACTCCTAAGTGAAATCATTTGCAAGTTTTCTGCTTTGCAAATTGCTTCTTGGATGAAGAGATAATAAATATACGCTGCTTTTCCCAATTTTTCTCCGTGTGGCATTTTAGGCAGTTTCATGTAATAGCAAATAGTTTTTATTGCCAGCCATTGGGCAGTGTTGCAGSCACGTTACCGAGCTGGCTGTGCTGATGTGAACGAGGGCTGCCGCGGAGCGTGACTGCAGAAGCGGTCGCAGCTCCTGTAGCAGATCTGTGCTGCAGCCCCTCCCTTAATTTTCCCTGAAAATTAAAGGGTTTTCTAAGTGTTCCTTTTAGGAATTAACTATTTTGCTGCTGTTGCATTAACAAAATGAAACGAACATCCCTGTAGTTACAAAGGTGCAGGCGGTGGAAGTGTTCCATTGATAGCTGGAGGATATTAATAAAAAGATAGTGTTAATAAAAGGGCGATAGCTTAAAATCTGTCACTTCTGCTGTTTGGCTTAAAACAAGGCTCAGGAAAAAATGAGAATTATACGGTAAAGTCACAGCTCTCTAGTACTGGGTTATGTGCCCTTGTCGGTGGTTTTGATTTTGCTCTGGTGTCTGAACAGGCTGACGTGGAAGCTTCTGCGCTGGGAGGGGGCCATGGTTTGGACTGCAAGTATTTAACCCACGCTGCTGAAATGTTCAGTGCGCTCCAGATGGGGATGTAGAAACGCAGGGGCAGTTAACAGCAGCAAAACCTGTGGAGTACCTGGCCCTATTTATAATGGTGCCTGTTGAATTTGGACTTCCATGTCAGAGCTTATTTCAACCCTAGAAGGACTGGGAGGAGGAATGCTGACATGTTCGGGCCAGGGGGTGCAAAACGAGGTTTTACCCTCGTTTGTTTCCGTGGTTGCCCTTCTCTTTTGACAGCTCGGTGCATTCTGCGGCACAGGGGACAGCAAGATATTCATCCATCACGTTGGCATTCRCTCCTAGAAACGCGCCCGACTACAGCCCTGCTGGAAGTCCCACCATCCCGTAACACGGCGATTGCCTCGGGAAGAGGATGGCCTCTGCCAGCGGCTTCTGCCAAGCAGCCTGACCCTTCAGCATGGATCCTACCTAGGATCAGAGCTCCTGTTTCCATGGGCCTTGAAAGCAAAGCGGAGGCTGCTCTCCGAGGATCACTTGCTTGGTAAGCAAATAGTTGCTGGGCTGYTAGGCGCAGCATATAAAAGTGTCACAGTTTCACAGCTTCTGAAAGCAGATCAATAGAAACGATGCTATTTTATCACTTAGGCTTGTTTTATGATCAGTTTGTGACCATTTTTTCCTGTCGGAGGAGTAGGGTCTCGCTGCAGGAGCTGCATGGAGTTGAGCAGGACCTGTGCTCYAAGATGTGCATGGGTGGGAGGAGAGAGGCTAAAGCATTAAGTGGAAGATGTTCTGTTTATTTGCAGATACTGAGCCATGACAAAGTCCTGTTAAAGCCWTAAGTGCTTCCTCAATCAGAAGAAAACTCCATGTACTTCCCTATAGTTTTTTCAGTTATTGACTGTAGCAACCTAAAAATCCYGTACCTCCTGTGGTCTGTTTGCAGAAAGGAGTGCAACGATTTATGCAGCCTGATAGGGTAATGTCCTGGCAGTCTGATTCCTCAACCTTTTGAYAAGGAAATGCACCTACGAGGAGAGAGACCTGCGTTCTGGTCTGTACGCCTGGAGCAATTTACGCATAATTTAACATAGATTTCTTCAGAAAATAAGGAATCAGCAATCACACTTGAGCGTCTGTTTTCCTCCTCCCAAAAGCTTTTGAATTTTTAAACAATTTTGATAGTACAGTAGATATCTCCAAAATACTCATTTCCAAACGCAACGAAAATGGTGYGAAAGAGGGAATATTGCTCAGAGGCTCCACCAGGGCTCCGTGACACACAGGGCACCAAGGCAATCGTCACATTCAAACTAGGCCCCTGTGTTTAAAGAACTGAGCGGAGCGCTAGCGGCTTAAGATCAAGATATTTTGAAGTCAGGTTTGTCTTGTATTTAGAAGACCTAAAACTGTTAAAAAAAAAAAATCACTTTTTCCCACTTTRTAACTAATAAATGGCAGAATCCTCATATACGCCTTCCCTCTTAAAAGAAAGCTGTTTGAGCAGTGATAAGTGCTTGCAGACTGCTGAGACGCGGTGACATGTCACCTGAAGCAGCCAGACGAGGTATTAAACCCTGTGCACTGCGTTTGGGAGTGAAAGCCCAAGGGCGGCTTAGCTCGGCACTCTGTTCCAGKCACTGGTTTCAACACTGCGTTTTTATGGCAATGCCTGGAAGACATCACCCACTGATAAGGCTAGGAGTGGACTGTGGGTCAGCCAGCACATCAAACCCTGCTAAAACCCTGCTAAAATGATCATTTTTCATTGGTTTCTTTGGATTAGATACCAGTGCACCCATTAGCTGCTGCTCCTGGAAGGGGCTTGTCTGGCCTAAGGTTTCATTAATCCCCTCAGGGGTGGGCTGGAAAAAAAAAGATTTTTATTTTTTGCATTTTAGCCAGTTTGTTGCTTGTTGTCAACAAGGGTTAAGGTCCTGTGTCAAGCCCTGATCCTTTCAGTCCGTGCAGAATGCTTAGAGAAGGGCTCAAAGTTCCCTTTTAATTTGACTTGCTAAGTGCAGATATCTGCCCATCTCACTTAAGCTCTGCTGTGGCAGTCAATGGGCGTTTGGTTCCTGCAAGGAATGGGAGATTTGGGTTGTATTGATTGTTTTATCACACTGAAATCTTTACAAATGCGAAGAGCCGTATGCTGCCAAAGCCAAAATGAACACACACAAATTGTGGGGTTTTTTTTAGGCGTTCCTTTAATTTTTCATGTGACCAAATAGTTTTGGGGACTTGGTAATGCTGCAGTTGTGCATTAGATCCCTGCAATAGCTCACTTGCTTTTGGGAAACAGCAAAAGGTTGGATTGTGGTTTTGTATTATGTGCAATGCTTTCCAGTATCCATCTCTTCCTCTTAATCCTGCCACTGTGAGAGGATGATGGAGAGCGATAACCTCAGAGAGGCAGCACATGCCCCTGGTTCCTGAATCAGATAAACTAGGCGGAGGTCGGAATTATAGGATCCCAAGGAAATAAAAGATATTCTAGTTCCATTTCTAAGAAACAGCAATCAGTAGAGATCTTTCTAGTGCAGGTGTTGAAAATAATAGACTTTTTTTTTTGAAATGACTGCAAAGAAATAGGAAAATTAAGGTAGTGAACTTGCCAAAGCAAATGTGTCCAGTTCCCACCCCAATGTGATTTTTTTAAAACCAGAGAACTTGTTAACACAATTATTGTTGATTAAACTGGAATCATTTGCTGAATCTTAACTCGATTTGAAATTTGGAAGTTTTGTGGGGAAAGACAGAGAAAGACGGAGAGGGGAAGAATGAGAATTAACCCAATCTAGATTATTTCTGCTTAATTACAGAAAAAGGAAATGATGCAAAAACATTATATAGTGTAAAAAAATTAAGTCTCTACAGTCTGTATCTAAGAATATACTAAAATGGACTTTATGTTGCGTAACAGTATTTAAAATGCAATTTAATTCTTAAGATGCATTTACTTAAATTTTTATACTTCTTTTTTTCTTTCCAAAGAATATTCTTCTGACAAGATGGCCTTGAAAGTTTGTACAGTTGCTGTAAGTTCTTGTGAGGAGTAACAGGGAAWGTTGAAAAGGTGGCTCTTTCACTCTGCATGGGCTTATCATTTACTTGGAAAAGAAATGCTGGAGAGCTGAGTATGTTCAGGCAGAAACATGCGGCCGACAAAAGGCAGCATTGACAGAACAGGTTTTTTGATGTAAAATATATTGAAGCAAGGTATCACGTGAGCACTTGGCACTTCTCTGTAGCATTTGGTTTTAAACTTGAGTTATTGTTAAAGTAACAGAATGAACTGAGAGGAATTTATTCACTATGATGGGAGTTCTCATGCTATTCTCTTCTCCCTCCCTGTGTAGAGTGTGTATATATTATCAGTATATGTATATACCATCAATATGTATTTGCTAGACTTTGATGCATTCGTAACAGAGAAGGAGTGAAGAAAATGCTCATATTGTCTAGTTTGTAGAAAAGTTTTTAATGAGAACAGCCCAACGCTGGAAAGGAATGAATATGTGGGTCTTGTTGCTTGAAGTAATCAAGTCATTTTTGTTGTGATTTACAAGGTGATTTGTATGTAAATAGCCCCTACTAAACTCTATGCTGGGTGCAGCTTTGGATGAGGAAAATAAATATGAGAAAAGAGAATGAATGAAATTATGACTATTAGCATATTGTGCRTGTATTTTGGTTTTGTCAGTGAGCTCATTTATTAGCATATCGGTGAGCATCATTTTCCATGATGAAGCTTATAAAAATAGGTGAGAAGAGAACCATTTTAGATAATGTCCCCGACTTCTGTAGGATTGAAAACTTCCTGCTTGGAGCTAGACAGCTGAAAGGATTCTATTGAAATCATCATCCAAACTCCTAGTGACTTTCATGGAGCCAACCATGATTTGTCTGTCTGCTTGCTCATTTGGTCTRTCCTGATTTATCTCAGGTCTGCTCTTCCTCTCTGTGCTTATTGCCCCTATATGCAGCCTATCAAGTCATGCAACTCCCTATGATAGCTCTGTAGAGATATATTTAATTTGATTTGCTGCTGTCCCCAGGAGTTTATTCTCTAGCAGACAGCTGCCTGTTGCAGGGAAGCCTCAATATAGAAGAGCATAATGGTTAATGGATAGAGAGCATTTAATATACCCATCACTGAATAGCATATGTCTCATAAATGCATTCAGAACATAGTCATGGAGTATGCAGACTGTTGTTCTGAGGCAGTTATGAGTATAAACCTGAAAAAATGCAATTAAATAGAGAATTACCTGGCAAACTCCTTCAAGAGTTTACAAATGCTTCTGCCCTTTGAATGTTCCCATCGTGTACATTTAGGTCCACTACTTCTGAATAGATTCTTGGTGTAAGAATAAAGTATCTTTGATGTTCAYTCCTGTCCTTTGGTGCTCTGCCTTTCCTGATCACTTCCCATCGCAGCTTGTTGCTCTCTCTTCCCTCCCCGCCACCACAAAAATAATGGTATAAGAATGTACTGAGGATAGCTGAGAATCCATGCTAAGAGGGAATTAACTGAGGACACAGAGAAGAACGCAAAAATGCACATAATTTGCATGTGTTAGTGGAATAAGAATGTAATTATAAGGAAATAGGAGAAATAGAAAATATCTGTGCTGTCACTGACTGAGCTGGCATTTGGACTCTGATCTACTGGCGCTGGCKTTACACCAGTGTAAATCCAGTAAGTGGAGTCCTGCCCTTGGTGAAAATGCTTTGCTATTAATTCCTATAAGGACCTGGATGTTATGCAATAATTCTAACAGAGTAATTAGTTCCTGGCTTGCTGAAATTTAAAYATGATCAGATTCTCAATATAAAGGCATTACTTTTATATCACTTCTCACAAAGCCTGAAGAACATTTAAGGTGAACCTTGAAAGCAGAAAATAGAAGGAAAAGAGAGTCTGGTGTTAGACTGCTGTTTTCAGCTGAGCCTAGAATGTAATCCAGCTCGACCCAGAGGGAGGAATTACCAGCACATGGTTTATATCTCACACACGTACAAGGTTCCTTAACTCACAGGAACACCTGGACCAGCGTGGAAAATTCTARCTTGATCCCAGCATCCTCTCACGGGCTGGGTAAATTGAGTAAATATTGTCCAAAGCCCCTCAAAAGCCTCTTGAAGAGCCATTTCTCACCGCTGTGCWTCAGTGCCAGAGGCACGCGTCTGGGTCTGCTATTTACTTCTAAAATGTCTTTGGTGAATCTCACTTCTTCGGTAGAAAATTCTAGCAGGAATTCCAAGMAGAAAAAGTCTTGTTCCCTGCTAATCATGGCCTATAAATTTGCTGCATTTTATAGGCATACATCTGCAGTCTGGATTCTGTCTGTTTCTTTAGGAATTGATATTTGCCCCTTATGTTTTGGAGGACCAGTTACCAGTGCTTAGCTGCGTAAACCCGAATTTTCCATCCAAATCCTGTTGAGGAGAGAAGGAACAAAAACTCACGTCCTCTCATAGGGTGAAAAGTGTCAGTCAAGTGACTGACACTTTTATTATGGTCTCAGCTGAGCCATTTGCATCCAGCTCTGGCATCTTACTGAAAACTTCTAGGGAATTGCCCTTTTTAAGGAGGAAAAAAAAAAGGAAAAATGATATTTACCTTCTCTCACTAGGGTATGTCTGTACACAGCATGCAAATTTCATAAGCTTGTTCTGTGACAGGTTATCCTATAGTGGTCACATGTGTTCTAACAACGAGAGGTACTGAAATGTTTTGAAGGGAAAATTAGCAAAATAACTCTGATGCAAGTAAATCAGATAATAGCCATAGTAATAMGATTAAAATCCTGATCCAGATTATCTTTTATCAGTCCTTTAAGGGGCTTAGATAAGAAGGTGGCTTTATTAAAAACAGAAAGAGGGATGAAGTGGGCTTTGCTCGCGCTCTGCGTCGTTCTCCCAGGAACACGGTGGGTCTCAGGACACACGAGGTGCCCTAGAAGTCTCTCCAGCCACCAGATATTGGTGCATCAGCAGGCGGTGGGCACAGTGGTTGTGGCCAGGGTCAGTTCTGAGGAATTGTAACCAGGGGCACCAGCTGTCTCAGGTSTCCTGGGTCCTCAGGTCTCCTGGGTCCTTCTTAGGTTGGTGCAGATTTCAGACGCGCCTTTTGGCCCCCTTTGGTGCTCCTCAATGACCTTCTAATCTGGTGCCATGGGCACAGGTCCCCAGAACYCTGTGTGCTCCTTCAGTGCCTCCACACCCAAAGCTTCCCATTTAGTCTCCCTTCACACCAATTTTGGCCTTTTTATTGAAATTCCTAAGAGTTCCACCCCTAATCTTAGAGAGATGGTCTTMCTTGAAATCCTTAGCAAATCTCCACGAATTGTCAATGTCTCACGACAGATTTCAAAAGTTGCATTCTTTTTTGCTGTGCAAAGTAAACTCTTATATTGCTATATTCACTATTTCACTTCAACTAATTGTTTTATGYCATACTTCAGATAGCAAATCTTTTCTTTGAGATGGTAAGGAAGTGTCTGGAAAACTTGTTCCTCAATTTTATCAGTCTTCTGTGRTCTGTGTGCATGTCTGAACAAGGAGATCACGGTTTTTGTGTGTACAGTTGTGCTTGGTGCCTTGAACTTGAGGGCTCCTCAGCCTCTTGAGAGCGCAGAAGCTTCAGGATAGAGCAAAGAGGTCTTGGGATCATTTCAAAATAATAGWAAAAAAAAGAAAGATAACAACGAAGAAGTATAAGAAAAAGGTGACTGTAGAAAGAACTTSGATTAAAGGGAAAATGATCACAAGTTTCACTTCTGCTRGGTCGGTGTCAGTTTGCTCTGGACAGTCAGATGTCTTTGAAGTTTTTTGGGAGGAATTTGAAATATTCTGTTTTTCCATGCTCAATCAAGAACTCTACTTATCTATATTTTAAGCCATGTGTTGTGTTGTCTGGAGATATTGTTTTCTGAATAGGGTTTTGCTGTGCATACGGAGTGGGCAAGCAGTCCAGTTAGATAAGCATGAGCTCTGATAAACACTGCCTGAAGTGGAAAATAAAGCAAACCAGACACACCAAAGAAAGCCCATCTTTTGCATACTAACAGCACCCACTTAATACTTTATGCTARATCCATCCGTATCTCTAAGGTTCTGGAGGAGAGATGAGCACATACTCAGGTGTTGTACTTTTACTGCAGGACTGACTTGAGTAATATTTCAAAATATTTCATAAGAACAAGAATGTAATGTTTAGTTTAACAATTATCAGTCATAGGGTGAAATATCAGAGGAACCTCTTGAGGAATTAGTGGCTTAGGGAAAATTTGCCAGCTTACCCTAGCTAGGACATAGCCCCATAACTATACAAAACCTATTAGGCCACATGAAGGTACATGACTGTTTTTCCAATCCTAACTTAAGTGGCTTGGGGTTACTGTTTTCTGAGGAAGAGAATTTATCTTGAAATTTGTCCAAAGGGCAAAAAGCAGCTGAGCACAGAAATCATCAGAAAGGAACACGTRAAGATTAAACTTCCAAGCCCGTCATTTTTCTCATTAATTCTTCCCTCTCAAGCCAAATGGGTCTGTTGRGCCACTTCTTTCTATTCCATGGCAGTGCTTCACTGGTTGCCATATACATAGTTAAGCCTCCACATTGCCTGTTTTTAGTTTTCTTCTRTTTCTTCCAGTAGGGTCCGTAATTCTTTCTAATCTACTTAAACGATTTCACCAAAGTATTAACACGAGCCAGAGGGATAATGTTGTTATTCTGTCGTAGAATCCCTTAAGATAGGCGGTGCGTATGCTTCATATTTTGACTTTTCTATCCTTTCTTTACTATGTTCTTCTCTTTCCCTGGTTCTTTGTTTTCACTTTGGAAGTGTGTCGAYTCTCTCCATCTCTGTTTATTCACATGATCAATAATTCAACACAAGCTGTTTCCCAGACAAACCCCAGAAAGGGGTCTGGGTAAGGCTTTAAACACTCTGTTGAAGGGCCTTTCCCAGCTTTTATTCCATCAGTTTCAGTGTAACAAGCTCCATAAATGGGTATCCAGTCTTAAGCCTGTGAGTAGCTCTTTTATTTGGCTTTAATTAGAGAAGTACCCTGATGAATTRGGACTACGGATTGTGTCAGCGTGATATCAAATTGCACCGGACAAATCCAGCCTCTGTTGTCTATCATCCAAGCTGGGCAGATGTGAACTGGCTCCATTCTGGAAGTCTTACAGGGCATTAATGAAATGGTTGGTCTGAGCTCCTAAGCTTTGCTGATAGATTGGCTTGGGCACAGGTTTGGACGCATGGATTTAGGTGGTTTTGGATCACAGTGGGCACCCATCCTACCAGGCAGCCCATGTTTGCCATCTGCTTCACTCCTTAATAAAGAGGAGACRGTCAAAGCAGAGCAGCAGCGAGGCAGTCAGTGGGTGTGGATGGGTGTCTCTGAGGGGTCTCCCCCTCTCCGGTCACTGCTGAGAAGTTTGGGTTAGGTCCTTTGCAAGACTGGGGCTTRCACTGACACGACCTGTCCTGGGCTTGTGCTCAGCTCGTGCCGGGCTGGGAGGGCTCTAGATTGGTGAGTACTAAGATTTCGGATCCATCCCTTTTTAAAGYGCTGCGAGAGGCAGAAAATAGAGTTTTGCTTCATTTTAATGCCAGTGCAAAAGAATTTGYTCTTGTCCTGGTTTGCAGCAGAAAAAAATACACCCAGTGATTCTAGGGTTTGATTTGGCACTTGAGCATATAAAATAATGAACACATTCTCCCCATCCTTTACTGAACAGCCGGTGCAAATTTATTAAAAAGTAATCTCATTTTGTGCTGGCTTCTGTTGGGCTTTTAGCTCTTCCACCTGTATGTATTGCGTACCCTCCACGTTTTCTTGTTTCTTTCCGTATTTCCACTAGCCTTTCCTCTCTTTAGTTATTTTGCATTGGAGCGACTACTGTCCTCTATGATCTGAGTTGTCAGATGTGTTTCTTCCCATGTCAGATATATCACCTTTGATTTAAGGCCTACTATCACCTCTAATTCTCAACTTATCGCTATATGCTGTTTCTAMATTGCTGAAAAGGCTTTGGCACCTCTTCTAGTTGGATTCTCTCCAMTATCACTCGGTGTTTGAAAACTTCACATCCTCTTCTGGCAAACCTCTTCCCTGCCATGTGTGAGCCGACCTGCTCGAGTTTCGCTGAGAGCTCAGCCTGTTCCATGTGAGGTTTTACACAGATTACGTGCATTGGTGTTAGCTGGAARCGATAGACGTTAGAGAGTCTCCATGTTCAGCTTTCCTGGATAATGTWTAAGCAACACAGAACCATGTTGTGTGGACAGTTTAGTTAAATTGTGTGTTATAGTGCTGGGAGGAGGCAGTCATGCACAGAGCACACCCAGTCACACCAGTGCCTAACCTAGGGGCAAGAACCTGCTACCTTAGCCTAAGTATGGAAAAAAATTGCCCCCAACTGGCTRCTCTTGTGTTACCTACTGCATCTTTGGCCATAAAACTTGTAGCAGTTTTCTGCTTCTTAACTAAACAKTTCTTTAATGCATAAGATAAAATAAAATGTGTGTAAGTGCCGCTTAGTGCTTCCCTATAGCAGTAGGTGTGTGCGTGCACGAGTCTCTTGCTAAATACATAAACTTAGGTAATCCCTGCTTTCTAACTCTCTTCACCCAGGCCACATTTTTTGCTTTATAACTCATCCCCGGAGAAAGGTTCATGAGTGAAAAATCATTGCTAACTTCATTTTTTGCTTTCACTGTGCGTTTCTTTCCTGGAGCAATAATAAGAAATAATGGGTGTAATGCCTTCCTGCAGAGTCCATGCTATGTAACAAATTGTCTGTTGTTTTATTTGTTGTTGCCATATTTAATTTAAGTGTATTAATTTTTCTTCTCGGATAATCTATTTTCTTTTCAGGTTCAGAGGGCTTTCCAACCCTTTCTGTAATATTATTTTAGGAGCCAGATTGGTTTTGTAGCTAGACATGAAAACTAAGATTCCCATCTCAAGTCTCTCCTACTTCCTTTCCGGATTTACTGTAGCAGTCCCAATTTTTCTTGAGCAATCACCAGTACCAAATTGTAGATATCTGTCTCAATAAACAGATTGTAAAGGAAACACAGTCAGAGCCTACAATTTAAACTGACATAAGAAGAGAGAAATTTTCTTGGCATCTCTGAAAACCAGGCCAGCTGAGCCTCAAAAATCAGTGTTTTGTTAGTCTTAATCCCTATATATCTTACTTTACCTCTTTGTAAAATGGTGGTAATATTTTATCCACAAAAAGAGGATGATCATTCCACTCAAAGCCTGCAAAACAGTGCACAGGTCTAAATGGGTCCTAAGCTAAATGAATTTTTTTTTTCTGCCATTCTGAGATAGTTCTGCTTAAAACTCATTTAGAAGAAAATGGCTGAATGGGCAAATTCTCTTGTGATRTCTGAGCAAACTTAGCAAATCCAAAGAGAAAGTTTTCCTCGGTTATGCCTGTCCTCCCATTTTCTTCACTAGCTCACAGTTATTTACACGAGCAGAGACATCACTAGTGCATATGGAATGAATTATACCTCTGTGTTCGCTTTTTATTCCATAGATACAAAGTATTTTGAAAAGGAAGGGTTATCAGAAATGTGAGAGTGAAGAAATGGAGACTAGAGAGTCTAGCTGATGTGATCAGAGTCCCAGCTGGGTTGTCTGCACCATCTGGAGCAGATTCACGGTCCACAGGCTCAGGACATCACCAGATCTGCTGGGCACAAGGATATGAAACCGAATCTGCCAGGATGCCATCCTGGTGCTTGTGCAGATCTGGTTTTATATCTCAAAATACAAAATCAGTGCTTGAGGTCTTCTTTCAGAAAGGTGGGACTTCCATTTCATTGACGTGCTAAGCAGGAGAAGCTCTTGACAGGAACCTGAGCTTGGGAATGAGGAGAGCTGAATTACAGGCCATGGTTGGCAGAGGGTTGCTTGTTTCCTGGATGCTTTCTGGCTAATATTTGCGGATTGATTTTTCAAAAGTAATTTCATCTCTGTTGGCTCCTTTGAAAAATGGGTGGCCTCCCATCCTTGCTCGCATAAGTGTTGTTGGCCGGTCCATAGAGACTGTGGGATAGAAATTGCTACAGAGCTTCAAAAGCTCATCCTTAGCTATTTTCTAAGCTGAGAGTGAATTGTCATTAGGAACTATGAATTCAGGTACCAGAGCTGGAGACTGTAAAAATGCAAAGTTTGCCTCTGGTATGCAAAATGAAGGCGCCTTGGTAGGGCACAGCAGGGCAATGCTTGAGGCAACGGAATTTGAGATGTTAGTCCACAAAATAGTCTTTACTAAAGACAGGGATGTTTTCTTGTTCTTTGCTTGGCTACTGTTTTGTTTGGCAGGTTTTCCCTAGCCAGGCTAGTGTGGCTTCCCAAGGAGCAAATGCAGAGTACTCTTGAGGGCTGTAAACTGCAGTGTGAATGCAGCTTACAGCTTATACTGTACAATGTATTCCTTGGCTAGCTCTTCCTTTATAGTGTTTTCTAGATTTCTTCTYGTAACTGCAGACCAAAAGAAAGACTTTTCTTGGGGAACATTCAACATGCGTTTTACTGTATTGCTATTAAATACCACTTTATTCCACTTCTTACATAGCAAAGAATATATTCTTTATATATATATATGTTTCCACTTTGATCTCACCCATGGATAATCTGTTCTTTAAATAACAACAACAAAAAAAAACCTTGAAGAAATTAAAAAACTAGCACATCTCACCAGTCTCACCATCTCACTTCTCAACCCAAGTTACATTTTTTTCCTGTCACTTGTACGTATTTAATTCACTTTGGGACATATAAAAAATATGCCTTATGCAAAAAAAAATCACACAGCTGTTCAAAGAAATTTTTATATTGTGTTCTCAAGCTGCACCTTGTGGTGTCCTTATAATATATAAAAGGAACAGTAAATAAAAAGTAAAGAAATAACCGGGAAATATAATCAAAAACCAAGAAACTAGTCTCCCTTAATAAAAAGGAGATTGCATTACACAGTTATGACTTCAAGTGCCATTAGGATATTGGCTCTCTAGTGCCTATAATACCTGAAATACTTAATTTGCAACCATGAGCAATCTTTAACATGAAAAACAACAGGGCTCATGCAAAAGTAATTTGAAAGTAGGCAAGCACCCTAGCTTGCAGCCTCTCTRCATTGTCTGCAATATGTTTGCTGGGAGGCATTTACTTTGGAATGTGTTTTYCATGCTGTTAGGTTCCTTATTTGCTTTGTTGTGWGCCTTAGACYGTCTTTTCTCYYCYYCTCCTTTTTGGGGTCTCTAACAAAYACAGARCTGGTGAAATGGCACTAGGAGACAGATTGCAGCATCATAAAGAAAACCCCTGAGAAGTCAGGGCATTGATCACAAAGTCTTAATGAGATGGGGTAGCTGTAAAATCAGGAGATTCAAACCATTGAAGCCAACTTGCAGGGTGGATATGGATACCCTATTTTCTAAAGAGGTGTTACAAAGTCCKTCGTTTGCACGACCATAGAGAGCTGTGTGCTAACTGAAGTGCTTCACTAAATCCCAACCTGCAGCATTAGCATATATATTTCTGTAGCATCTATATTTGTATTCCTTGGAATGATGGTGTAAAGCACTCTCACAAGGACTTGGATTTTCTATTGTGCAACAGGTAGTCCAGATTTCACAAACATGAGTAAATTTGGAATTAGTTACCTTTTACAGAAATTGCAAGGAATGCGTTTATGGGAAATACAGAGGTGGACTGTTCTGCACCAGTGAGAAAGGGATGTATGATGTGAAGTGACAACGGTGCTAGTTTGTTCTTCGGATCCACAGACTGGCCACTGAATTGACATAATATGCCTTATGTCTGTTGATGTCACTTGATTCATGGTGGCTTACTCCAGCTGAGGACCTGGCCCTATAAGATAGTGGAAAAATTATTCCCCTTTGGCAACGCTGAGCCAAAACAGAACAGAGTTGTGAGAGTGGGMAACTGCATTAGTCATAGGTGATAATTCAGGAGCCCCCTGGTCCCAAAGCTCAGCTCAGAGCACAAGAGGGGATAACACGAGATGCTCCCTAGTCCAGGGTGTAAACGTACCTCTTTATGCAGGTTATAGATGCTGCTGAGAAACAGAGCTTTGCTGGTGATGTCGTGTGCTTTTAACCTTCACTACATTAATGTGAGACGGCAGGAGGAATGGAACCGTGTCAACGAGCCTGTTAGAAACCTTGATCAGCCTCGAAGGCTAATAATTTACTTGGAAAATATACTATGGTCTATGGCTTTTATGTGGTAGTTCTTAGGAGAGAATCGCAATTTCTAAAATAACTGATACTTAAGTCACAGGAGAGCAAGTCATAAAGGAAATTGCACGGATATATTTTTCTCATGCTAAGAGTCACGGCGACTTTAACAAATGAAATGTTTCAGCCACCATCCGACAGCCTCTCTTCGGTACCTACTTATTCATATGCTTAACCTCGGGCTCTGTGAATGTCCCTATGACTGCGCCCTCGATGCCCTGCCTTTATTTTAGTTAGTTCAGCTAGGCTGGAGCAATAGCAAGGAACCCTAGAGAGASATCAGGCTCCTATTGCATGAAGCGCTGTATAAACACAGAATAAAAAAGGCGGTCTCTGCCCCCAAAGTATTGCAAATAAGGCCAAGAGAAAACGGATGGATACAGGGATGCAGAGAACAGAAGCAGCACTGAAGTGCCACGGTCAGTCTGAACGGGGCTGGTTTAGCCAGGCCTGACTTTTAGCAGCTTTTTGGTACTAAGGACAACTAAGGGTTAAAAAGAGGACAAAAATGCTGATTCAGAGGTGCCTGAAAAATGATATGCCTCACAGGTGACTCGGTGTGAGGACAATTGAAAGTTCCACCTGGAAAACCTAAACCARCGGGATGAAATTTCTGCATGTGTATATGTCTTTGCAAGGCTGGTAGCTGTGTTTCTAGGGTGATTTTTCATATTTCTCATTATGTATTTGGATGGTAGAATCAAATCTTATATGTTTAATTCTATACAGAAAAATAATTAAAGATTAATAAACAGATTCAGCACAAGAAAAATCTAATTATAAACAGGCAGAGTTTCCCAGCTTGGAAAGATGTAAGAATAGATAGATAGGAGCTGTGTGTGAATAATTTCCATAAGATTGGTATTGCTTAAAGGCAAATATATCTTTCACTATTTATGACTCTCCTCTTGTACAGTCGCTTTGGTTTTTATAAACATTTTTGGCTATTTCTTTAATTTCTTTCTTTTCCTTCCTATTCTTTCTTTGCCATGGTTGAGGAATTGCCACCATTAATATTTCATAACCTCTAGAGTATGTGCTAAAAACATGGAAATGTAGAAACAAATCACATTCTGGTATTAATGCAATATTGCAGAGTGTACTTCTCAAGGCTGTGCAAAGAAAGGATTAGACTTTACGGGGGAAAGGGGGGAAACCTCACAGTGAAAATGTGTCTAGCAAAACACATTGAGAGTTTTTAAACAGTTTAAACAATTTTATCACATCCTGTAGTGACTTATTAACAGTGTCTTCAACCTTTATATATTCCAATAACAACCTGATGTCTTCATCTTATCTTATGGAACTATAATTGGCTGMATCCAGGTACCTGAGCCTGGAGGCCATACAGTCTTATAGACTTTAATGGCTCATTAGGTATTTATTCACTTTAACTTAAACAGCTCAGCCATTTGTGGAAAATGAGCCTTTAAAGTAGAATTAGGGTTTACCTAAGTGTAGTGTATAACCTGAACTGCCACTGAATTTAAATTTCCAAATCTGCCAGTTTAATTTGGCCTTGCTGTCTTCCCTTTCCTAARTGGGTTATTGCTGTATAATAACTTYGGAGAAGCTGAAGACCTGGTCATTGTTAAGACTCCTTGCATGAAACAAAATGCTTCCTTCAGTTAAAAAATGACCTCCTAATATATGTGCGGTTATTGTATTTTGATAACTCATGCTGACATGTGTCGTCTCTCCAGGTCAYCTCTAGCTTTTAATCATCAGGAAACAGACACGGGAGGGGTCCTACTTGATCTGAATTTTAGCTCGAGTGGTGGGTGGTTCTATTTCACCGTGCAGAATAGCACAAGTCTCAACACACACATGATACATCTCGGAGTGTGTCCAAAACCAGAAGTGAGTATGAGAGAGCCCGTGATAGACCAGAGAGGATGACGTGATGGTGAGTTGCCTTTAACAGTTCCAGCACTTTGCTGCACTTTGTAGCTGAGCATGAAACAGGCAAAAACAACTTTTGGTCTTTTGGTCACTGATCTGGCAGACTGCTCACTTCACCTGCAGGGTTTCATGGCTCTGCACATGGGACCACAGAAGGTGCTGGACTCTTGTCTCATCAGCAGGGGCTTTTGTCCACACTCTCTGGAAAGGGAAATCATATACCAGGCAGGGGTATTTTTAGGTCATGTCTTGCTAAAACTGTCTGAAATTGTCACTACACAGGAGTGCTTCCATGTCTGAAGGCTTTAGGAATTCAGYCCTGCTGGATAGAAAGTCTGTTTGCTGGACATTAATTTTAGTTATTTAATTCACTTTCAGTTGTATTTAAGGAAAATTGCTCCTGACTTCCCTGACAGCTGAAGCAAATAATTTTCTTTTCTTCCCTTTTTACCTGGCAAGATCACAAAAAGTACTGCAAATAGGAGGTGGGAACTGTTTACTCAGGCCATGTCCCTTGTTCCTTGACCTATGTTTGCTCTCTATGTTGAACAGTATCTACAACTTTACATATCCGATTTGAATCAATTTCAAACAAATGGCCCAGGAATATGTAAGCAGTGAACTCTGTTTCATGTCGGTGAGAGGCAATAGCTTGATGGCCATTTTTTAAAGTTTGCCTAATCTGTGCTGCTTACGCTGCCTCCATTGATCAACACCTTTGAAAAATGAGTCCATTATTGTCTGCAGGACATGTTTCTATGAACGATTCTTTAAAGAGAAATATATCCACAAAATGAACCCCATGGCCAGCTTCCAAGGCTCTCCTGCTGCCCCAATAACACAGCTAAAGTTAGAAAAGGTGCCTTGACATGTACCTAGTGTGGTCTGAAAGGTCCTGAGATGTCCTCAGAACTGGATGTGATGCGGACAGAACTGCTGCTCCATCCTCTGTCCTACAGCAAAGACTGGATCCTCTTCCACGTAGCCATGGACCCTTAACCTCTTCTCTTTCCCTACCGGTAGATCCACCGCAAGCAACATTATTAGGATGATGGTTCTTCTGAGGAAAGATAGGTACCTACTAAATCAMCAGTATTGCTTCCTAATGAATCGTTTTCCCTGCAGCTCTCGAATTGGACCTAGCTCTGCTTAATTTAAAGTAGCTGTGTTGACATAATATATTTAGACTTCTGTAATGTGTTTGACTTAGTAGTGCACAACATTCTGATTAAAAACAATTATCACTATACAAAATCGGTGGTTGTACATATTAAACGGCTCCCAAACTCTCTTAACGATAGCTTGTAAAAGAGAACTCTAAATTGGGAATCATCCCTCAGAGGAAGTTTCCAGTGCCACAGGGGTCCTGCTGTTGCTGTTCAGAAACTCCAGCAAAGATCTCCTGGTAAAAATAACACCGAAAATTGATTCTGGATTGGCTCATAATCTGGGTTAAACTTTCAAGATTTCAAAATACAAATATAAGAAAACGATGCTGAAAACTCTGGCTAATCAACCTATTCATCTTCATTCATCTTGAAGGTTTTGATGGACTTTGATTGCATCCCAAGAAGTAGTAGATATTTCCTTAATTTAAGAAGAAAAGTCAGCGTAAGATCCAATTGACTTTGGTTAACCTACAGTGGGTTATTCATGCTGAGGATCTAAGCCCTACAGGTCAGTAGAAAAACAACTGACCTTTGTTGACATTAGGCTGAAATGTTCAAAGTTAGCAGATGAAAACAGGATGAGACTCAGGGGCTGACAGCTGGAGCCAGCATAAATTCAGTTGCCAAAATTTCACAAAATAAGTAAAGATTGGGATGATTTTCTGAGAGCTATAGAAGAGTTCTCATTAATTAGATCTTTCTAAAAATACATCCAACCTCCTACCAGAAAACAGGATCAGGATGCTGGAGTTACCAAGTGACACATTCTGGCCCGGGCTATGTTGCAAGTCAAACAGCTAAATGTAGTCATCCCTTCTGGTATGAAAATGCCACGAGGCTGAATGAGATCAGAGCCTGCAATGAGAGTGTTCGCCGTCTCCTAGGCACCACGGATGATTAGGAGCAGAATTACAGTGTGATTTCATGTCAGAGGACAACGCATTATTGCTCTTTGGTTTACTTAGAAATACAAGCACACTGAATCAGAGCAGAAGAACCTGCTTTAGAATTAATTTTTAGTTAGCTAAATTAGTGGGGKTTTTTTTTGTCTTTTTAGTGGCCTTAATCTCATTATAGGGAATTCTACAATACAGAGACGTGACAGTTTTTGTTCAGTTAGGATTCACCCAAAAATAGCACTAGTGAAATAGCAATCTGCTTGGGAACACTGGAGATTCAAGGGATTTTAGAAAGGATTGATGACCTAAATATTAACATGCAACAGAYTCTTTTTGTAATTTCCATAAAGATTACAATAACTATTGTTGGTTGGGAGATGGTCACTGTTGAATAAATGGCTGTATTCAGAAAGCAAGTAGGAATTTATCCYATTTAATTTTCCCAGGTACTATGCAGATCTAATCCATTTTCAGAATATAGGTTCTCTCTACAGGCSGATGGAGAGAACTAAGCCTCTACAAAGATGATTCTTTCATAAGAGAAGTACTTAGGCGGGGGGGTGCTTTTTTGGAGAAACCTATATCTCTACATATCCTCAAAAACATCCTAAACAAGGGCCTAACTTTTTGTTGCAGTTGGACAAGTGCTGAGTGGTGGCTTGAACAGCCCTGTGTCTCTACCTCTACCAGCCTGGTTTCTCTCCCCATTTATTTGTGCAAGAGCCTGGAGAACTGTTCTACTCCCTGCTGCAAGGACGTGGCAGGGAGGAGGAGAAGTCRTGGGGAATAAGTAGAGCAAGAAGAYGAGTAGGTGGTGGCTGCTGCCCGGGAAATCTTATTGCAGTTACAGCCTTCGGCAGCCAAAGCAGGGAGATGAACCATTCCTAGGTGTTCCTGCTGATCGCAAGGCTCGGTAAGTAGACGAGGTGTTAATGGGATTTGTGCTTGGAAAACTTCTCCATGTTCGCAAACAGGCTAGATCAGGGCATGGGCAACACAGGACAAGGACTAAGACCTTTAGTAGTGATTTAATGAAGATGGTGATCCTTAACTTTCCACTTGGCTAATTCAGTATTTATTTTTACACTTAAATAAACATAAAAATACATTCTTTGCTATTGTATAGCCTCTGTCAAATGAACCTCTGAGTGGCACGGTCTCAAAAGGTAACACCAGTCCAAGCCACGCAGCGATATGACGTATCACATCTGCAGTGAATGCTTTGCCCTCGGGTGCACCAGGGGTTACTTAAGCAGTATTTCTGGATGTTTGATTACCATGTTGAGTTAATTAATGGGCTGCATGCAATCTCTATTAATTAGATGATGCTCAAACCTTGATAAAGTGTGTGTCCTTATAGTAACCCATAATAGTTTCACAAATCCCCTACAAACTGTGGTTAATTACAAGCTCATCATGATTTTGGGATTGAAGRGAGAGAGAGGAAAAAAAAATCAAACACTTTTTAATTGTTCTAATATGGCTCTAAGGAAAATCTTCCATGGAGTGAAAGCAAAGGTGCTTTTTTTTGAAGATGAAATGATTAAGGGAAAGAAACATTTTCTTATTTTACATAAGGTAATAATAATGATGATTTTCCTTTATCTACGTTATCTTTTGTGTATTTATGGAAAACAAAAAGCCARAGCCTCTTTTGCTATAAAACTCTGGAGAAGACACTCCATTTTTGTATCTGCGAAGAACAAGAAGCTTAGGAAGTAGAAAAGAGAACGTGGACACATTGTTCCATAGAGGGGAGGAAGGACAGCAACCTATGGGCACTATTGCTTTAAAGTTGACAGTCAGCTCTACCYAGGTGTGTAAAATCCCCTTGTCAGTGGCCATGGGAGCACACTTAGCACTTCTCACATCACAAGCACCCACCAAGGAAAACCCGGTTCCACTTCTGCTCTTCAGCTTTCGTGCTGGTTGTCCTTGGTTTCCACCTATCTGACTTCCCCGCTCCTCTGGGTGATGGCGCAGGGCTGCGGGTGAGGGCAGGGCTGCCAGCACGGGAGGCCAGCACAGATTCTGTGAGGCGGCTCCTGCTTTCCCACCAGCTCTAAGGAATCACATTCCAGATGAGAAAAGCAAACGGAAACGGAGCTTGTTGATGATTGCCTTCAGTAGTAGCTGCCAGGCTATTTGTGTGTGCAATTCTTGTGCATTATGGACACATTTCTGAAAGCACAACTTCAGAAAAAACTTTTTTTTTAAAAAAAAAAAAAGTTTAAAATTGCCATTAATTAAAATTAARGGAGTAAAATATTTCACTTGCCTGGAGATGAGTTTGTGTTTGAATGGTGTTTTCTCTGAAAGGCATGGTCCTCTGCAATGTTATTTATTGTGGATTTGCACTGAATATACTGCTGCACCATTTGGCCTCTTCATCTATTCCTCTCCACAGGAAGAAGGTTGTTGAATGGAGAAGCCAATTCAGGAAGCTCAAATAAGAATTTAAAACTATCATCGAAGCAGACCAGAGATACTTGTTCAGTTATTGTCTACCCAAGTAATTCTGTGG
Organism: Eudromia elegans; assembly: GCA_003342815.1. NCBI lineage: Eukaryota > Metazoa > Chordata > Aves > Tinamiformes > Tinamidae > Eudromia > Eudromia elegans. The sequence continues at coordinate 618,790 of PTEX01000011.1, forward strand.
GACATGAAAGGCAATCAACTTCATTTTACGAGTGCTGTTTCACTTACTGAACACCTTGATTAAGGTATATGTAAATGAGGTATATGCAAATGCAAGCCTGGTTATCTTCAAAATGGTACCTGATCACAACTCTTTTAATCTGAGACCTAGTTTTAAATTACTATGGCAAGTGTTTTCTGGGGAAAGGGTTAGCRCATCTATCCATGCAAACACTTTGTCCTAGTAGACAAACTGTTAGCTTTCGAAAGGGGAAAAAAAGACATAAAGAAGAAGAGTAAGAGGAAAAAGAAAAAAAAACTCAGTAGGAGCTGAGATTGCTCAATATTTCTGTAACAAAACAAGAATGATGCTCAGCACTGTTGAATGAAACCATCATAAAAGAAGTTTTAGTGCATTGTAAAAGCAAGATAAACTTTTCTGTTTYCCTGTAGAAACAAGTGACAGTCTTGCAACAAAACACATTTTCTCCTGCTTTCCCACCATCTTTTACTAAAACTGGAGTGTGGCCTGCAGGAGGACATATGTGCCTTGAATAAACCATCATCTCACAAAGGAAGAGAGAGCTTAAATAAATCCAGGCTCAACACTGGATTTACTTCCTATTTTCCATACCAGTTAGGRAGCATCCAACACTCATGGCACCAACAGCAGCAGGCACCCCTCTCAGGCATGGGCTTTTCCTTTTTTCTAAGTTATTTTTTTTTTTTTATGGTCATAACATGCAATTATGAATTTGCCACGACAACATGGAAAGTTTCATGGTTGATTGAGAGCTGAGAGCTGATGCTGAGAGTTCTGGTGAGTTATTGCTTGCATGTCTATTTAGATAAAATTTAACAAGATTAAAGCCTTCTGTTTAACACAGGGTTACCTCACAAGTGACGTTTTCAGTTTTTCAGAATTTCTATAGATTTGTTTTTTTGCAAAGAGTATGATATGGGATAGATGGGTCTTGTTATTCTGCCTATAAAGAGAGGTCTTAAATGCTCACAAATGCCTGCCAAGTGCAGCCATTCAGTTCGACACCACAGAACCAGATGAGTTTTGCTTGAGTTATATAATGCATTAATTTCAGATTATGCCCCTGTATGCAGTGGAACATATGTAGGTACAGCACAAAGCTGACCATTTTTCAGAGCCTTCTCCAAGCCCTTTTTGTGAGAAATGAAAACCCATTTGGATCCGTTACAAGCCAATAGATATTATACACTCAAAACCATGCGCTTGTTGCTTAACAGTGCAAAATATTGTTGGTACAATAATTTTTYTGCAGTCCTCTTACCCTGTGGCATTGATCCAAATATGATTCCGACTCCACCTGGCTTTAACCCAAGATCACTTCATATAAGGCCCTCAGGATCCTAATTCTGTAATTCAGATAACTATGGCCAGTGTTTATGTGGGTTTTGTTCAGCGTGTGACAGGTCTGTGCGGGCAAATCCAAAAGCAGACCTGGTTGTCAGTGACCTTCTGCAAAAATTGGCGCTAGTCTCTTGTATAACGCAAGTCCTTCATAGATTTGCCCTGTGCATTTCGTAGTCTTTTCAGTTCTATATCCCCAAATGTCTTTACATTTCTTGATGCCAGAGAAGCAATGGTGTTAACTGTGATCCTCATCCTTTAAACTGGGCACGGCCTCTGGGATGTGTTGCAGTTAGTCACAGTCTAGCTGGACTCCTGTCTTGCTTACCCAAGACCTCAAACCTCAAGGCCTCACCAAGCCCTTGTTTCTTTAATCCTGTAAATGGGTGGAAAACAAACCTGCTATCTTGCACCASACAGTACTGCTGGGCTGAGGGATGCTGCATTCTGTATCCACTGGAGTTTTCTGAAGGGTAAATGTTTCATTCCTGCCTTAGCACGATTAACTCTAGACTCACAGATGGTCCAATTTGACAAATCGACTTTTGTTTGGCTAAAACCAAGGCTAAAGATGCCCTGGCCCAGGAATATCTCCTGTACTTTGGTGTACAGAACAAATCCCATGTATTTTCTGTGCCATATTTCTCTGTCCAAGAGGTGGAGAGGTAGGTGGTCACTGTGGTCATATGGAAAGCAGAGCTCTGAAGATTTATGCTTCAATTACATCTGCAGAGGCCACAAGGAAGGTGGTTTTTATATTTGCCTGAAATTGCAGCAGCTTGGAGGAATACTTTCTTTCCCATCTAAAGTCACAGACAGCTAACTAGGCCAGGCCTTTTCTCAGAAATAACTTCCAAGAAACCGCTTTTCATGCCACCTAACATAAGCAATTGCTAAAATATGCAGATCAGGAAACCTAATGATGTATAATGCTGTAATGTTTTAAATATCTTAATTTAGTTTATAGGCACTCCAAAGAAATCTCGTAAGGAGCCAAGCATCAATAATGTGAGCCGTGCTGGCTGAGTACTTAACTCTCAGTGCTGAATTCTTAAATATTAATCTGCTATAGGATATTTGTCATGTGGAACACTCTAATCTGCGACGGCAAGGAAAGCCAAGGCTCCAAAATAATGAGAGAGAGCATCTTTTTCWTCCAAGGTTCAGAATTGTTATGTCTTCAGCCCTCCATCTTCTTCTTGATRGACATGCATATGACACAGCTTCCAGTGCCTGTTTGCCTGGAAGTACAAACGCTGGATTAGCGATGACAGGAGACGTGACRCTAGTACCTGCTCTTCAAAGTACTGCTGGAGCTCAGCTGTAGAAACCTGCCTCGTGTGATGGTCGTAGGGAAAAGATATGAATGCTTGAAATTTTTGCAAACACACCAATTTGCTCCTAAATTTCTGCAGCATTATTTTTATTTCTTCACAAAGTGGCCAAAGAAATACTCACGGACTTATTTTTGCCTTTAGGAAAGAAGTGCAGTTCTTGTTGTCACAGAGGTCAGTATCTTCGTTGAAGAGTCTCTGTGTAATCAAGGCAGGGTGTATTTGCATTGCAAAGTGCAATATATTAAAGACACACAAGCTAAGTTCAAATGAACAAGGTCATWTGATACCAGACAAACTTCATTTTCAGTAGCATGGAACAGCTCTGGACTTAATTTAGTCTGCCTCTGAGAGTGGAAGAAAAACCCAGGTATTGAACGCTCACGTCACATTCAAAAGGAACCTAATGTATCTCATGCTTTTCCCACTAGGAAAACGTCACTGTTGGGGCTTCAGCCATTTTCTGTTCTATGGGAGAGGCAAATTGTGGCTAAAAAAAGGTAAGCAGAGGGAAAAAAAAGAGAGAGATGGAACCCTCAGCCCTGAGGAAGTGTCTGCTGCTTCTGCGATTAAGAACATTGCTGCCAGGACACCAGTGTGCTAATGAGCAATGCCTAGAAACACGGGGAGGGAAAAAACCACTCTGCTTCTCCTCCTCAGTCTTGGTGTAGGACTCTTGATAAGCAATTTCAACCACTTGGGGCCTCGAGGGCCTAATTTAAGTGGTTAGTTTCCACGGAGCCGGGGACGTTACAATACTTGGTGGCAGATGTGGAAATAAAAATCATTTTTTTCCATTGTGCTTCACATTATAATGTGTTCATTCGACAGGAGAGATCCATCAGGGTGGATGTTTTCCTTCWTATGAAAAGCAGTAGATACTCCAAGTTAGGCAGAGCAACTGCTCTTTCTTTCTCTCCACCCTGGTAGTTTCTCCAACAGTAAAATAAGGATAATTCCACTTACTGTCTCGCGGGAGCACTGCAGAGTGCAGGAGATATTCCAAAGTACTTTGCAAATTTCCTGCAGAGTGTTACGCTGAGCCTGTGAGCTTAGCTATAAATCCATGGGTGGGTATTATATTTTTGCAGCTGCCCGAAAAGCTCCGGCTCCCTGCCCTCTCTGGGTATTACAGAGTTGGGTTTTCTGTAATCCTATAAGAGGACAAAGCTCTAGGTAAGATCTACGTAGAGAAAAAAATATATATCCTTACCTGAGCTCAGTGTTAACACCTTTGGACTTTCACACAGAGCTTAGAGCAGGTCTGCCCACCCTTTTTGGATGGCCCCTGCTTGCCCATGCCTTCCTATCACAGTCTTTCACCCCAAAAATGCTCCCAGCCACAGCGGAGCTGGTGAACAAGCTGTCCTGTTCTCCTTCACCATCATCTCAGAAGCAGAGGCTCCGGGGAGCAAAGACCATGAGATCCTGCAGCGTGGTCAGGCCTGGTCCTTCACCAGCAGGTCCTATGGAGACCCGCAACAGGTTCTTCGGGCTGCTCCTTCGAGGAACTCCCACCTGCAGCCCCAGCGTCATCCCACCTGGGAGCTGTTTATCTTTTCTAACACAAAATTTTTTAAGTGATGCTTAATCACACCAAAGAGCTTTCTTCTCCTCAGACAAATTATATATTTACATACAATTCTCTAATTGCTTACAGTATGTTGTCTTCCAAATGTAACACCTGCTTGGGAATGCTGCTAATTTAGATAAAACAAAATAAACAGTGGAGTTCCATATTGTATAAGGTAGCAGAAGAGTAATTTTTAAAAGTAATTAACATTGCATAATGATAGGAATAAAAATCATGTTTTTTCATATTTCATAGAAACATGTAGGAAATGAAATAATTTCTATACATTAGTGATATTCCTCTAAGAAAGTTTGTCTTCATTATGTGACAGAAATGCAAATAAAAATGCTGCATCCTATTTACAATTTAGGCTGTTTTAAAGACATGCAACTTCACTGCAGGGAAAGRGCGTACTTTTGGGATATTCTTGTACCACTGCCTCTGCGTGTGCCAGAGCTAAGCCAGAGCTTCTGGGCTTTCTTTGTCTCTCCTGTCTGCTTCTTTTACTCTTCCAAGGCTTTKCGAATCCCTCTTCTTGCATGTGCATCCGTTAATACATTTGTGGATTAAGGATGTTCTTTAATTGTTGAGGCTTCACTRGCAAGGTTAGGTCAGTGTGGGGCGGCAGAACTGCCTCTTCTGGTGGAAGTCTGGCTGTTCATATTTGTTTTCTTTATTGACAAAAATGAGTTTTTGTTRCATTCAGTCCTCTCTGATGCCTCCCCTAACCTCCCCTCTGAACCAGCCCGTTCTGCTCTCCATCAACTAAAAGGCCTATTTGGTTGTGGCTGCAAAAATGTTGGGTGACGTGAGGCAAAGGGATTTGACCTGGATTGTCAAAGCCGGTTTGATTGTCCCCAGCCACATATTGAACGTTGTGCATTCACAGAAAATACCTCTCTGKTGATAATGCATTGGTTTTTAATCCTAGCATCAAATAATTTCATTTGCTGTGTTTTTTAACTCTAAAGAGTCCTCTTGAAATCATATGTTGATAAATGGTATCCATGCCACACTAAGCAATGCCCTATGGATTCTGTGGTCCGAGTACATTCACAGAATGGYATCAAGTCAGCCTGGATATTTTTTTCCCAAGGAGCGTATTTTATTTTGCATCTGAGTTTTACTGGGTCCTAAATGACTCTATATGGCAGGGACAGGAGAGGCTGTGAGATAACAGCTCCTTTTCCTTCTTGCTYGAAGTCCATTCTGTGCTATGAGCAAGCAAATAGCTTTGCCACCTGCAGCCTTTTGCAAGCCAAAATGAAAYGAGCTGATGTTCTTTATCCTATTCCAAGCATACAGGTGTCCACTGTAGGAGAAGTGTTATTGCCACTGGCATCATTTTTAATAGTGTCAGCACAGGAACCAAATGGCTCTGCTTGGAAATTGGCCTTTGCTCTGAACTCTGGCAAAGTGAGTGAGCTCTGACACGAGGCTCTACCTGGTTMATGAGGAAATAGGGCTTCCGTCTTTAATGTCTGAATTAATGAGAATACAGAGCTTTATTCATACGTGTTTATTTTATACGTATTTTCATGTATCAGAGCAACCTGTATGGCTTCCCTTGTGTTGCATTCACGAATCTAAGTGTTTTCAAAAATCCTGTGTTTTCACAGGGCAGTGAAACTGAATTCTCCTCAGCACAGCTTTGTAATTCCTGCCACATGCCCAACCCCAGTCTTGGATATTTTTATCAGTGTTATTATTTGTTTGGATCCTAAGGGTAGTCATTGAATTCACCTCTGACAGATGGATTTTTAGAGGCCTTATTCTCATAATTCTTCTAATACTGTTATTAAATCTAGTGAAAGRTGACCATAATTCCAGCTGCCCTGTCAAATTCTTGGCTATTTCACTCTTGGTTTTGGCTTCTGAGCAGATGCTAAAGAGCCAGTGTAGACTGTGGAAGCTTCATGAGCAAAGGCTCCCTCCTCCTTGAATTCTTGGATCAGCTCCGAAGGGAGTCTGAGAGAATTGGAAAGTAAAGGCTGTGCAACAGCAAGGGAGCAGGCAAAGTAAGAAAGCCCAGCTGAAGCAAAGGGGAAAAAATAACAGCAAGGCAAATCAAGCCAGATAGGCAGGTGGGAAAAAAAAAAGGCATTAAGGCATTCAAGTTAATAGGCACTCAGAAAAATCATGTTATCATTTGGTTGGAAACGCCATCAAATGTACTTGGCAGGAGAAATTTATTTAGATATAACTTCAGAGAATGCCACAAAGGATCCATTTTGACATGCGAGTGCCGAGCATTATCTGTGAGCACACAGGTGGCTCTTGGATGCAACATGCTGCATAGCAGATGYCTTTGCCAGTGTCTCAAGAGCCACTCCTGGTGCATTCACTGCGAGCCAAAATACTTTGACAATGCGGAAGATTTGGGAAAGGCTGCTGGGCTAAGTGTTTAAAACAGAAAGTCTGGGTTGTTTTCATTGGTCATTAGAGGATAGTTTAACCAGCTTACTGCTTACTGCTCTTATTCCCATAAAACTACTTTAACTAATTGTGGAGACTGAACCATTGCAAAATAACCTGTGTTTATACGTATGTATATTGACATCACTGTCCAATTTGGTCCTTGGTACAAATTCCATTAGCACAGATTGCGTAAACGCCAGTCTCAAACAGCAATCAATACTCCACTAATATGCCATAAAGTGCTACATCATACATATAAATAAATGATTAAAACTCCTGCTTTGCTAATGCATGCAAACTTGGGGCTGCACAGACAACAGTGCTCCACACATGGCTTTTATTAGCACCKTCTTTGGAGACAGGGTTCAAGATGCTGCAGCAATGCAGAGCTGTTAAGTAAGAGCTATAGCTTGAACACCACAGTTCTGCTCAAAGAAATTGCAGGCATTTTATTTCCTTCTTTGCATATATTTCAGCAGGCTTCAATTAGCTCTGCTAAACAAAAGGAGTTTATCCATCTGTATACAAATTCCCCATCTCCCCACATTCAGGGCATCCTTGAAGTATTTTTAAATATTTCAATATTTTCCATGCTATGTTGCAGCTTCTCCAGTCTTGAGTTGAAATACATTCTTATTTCCCATTTCTGAATGGTTGTTTGCTTATCTTCCTTTGACTGCCTTGGCCTTCTGGAAGTTGGAATAGAAGGGCTGAAACTCCCTACAACAGATTTACTTTCACAGTGCTATAGTGCTCTTCAGTGATGAATGCCAATTTAATTATGCTTGGGAGCAAGGGCTGTGTTCTCTTTTGTTAAGTCAGAAGTGTGGAAATGAGTTTCAGCTACTATTAAAAAAATGCTACAATACCACTATAAAACACAGAATTTCCAGTGTATCTGGCTTGTTCTACAGCCGTTCTAAAGCAAACTCAATTAGGCTGTATGTCTCCTTTATTGTCAAAGATATAAAACTGCTACAGTCACATGTGGGATGTGGTAATATGTTTAATCAGGAGATTTGTCAGTATCTCTAAACCATGTCCTAAGATGCCCCTTTCCAAAGGTCCATTTAAACTGTGGCAAATGGCTGCAARGATGAAGAAGAAATGAATATTTGGGGTGTTTGTTATGGAATGCAACCACAGGTTTTGTCACTTTAAGGCTTCTGACCAGCGTGTGTGTGCATAGATGGATAAATGAATATGATCAGTGTAAAATTTATTTGTGGGACAGGTGATAAAGCTTCCCATGAATACGTTTTTTCTTGAGGTTGTTGGTCTTTCGGTAGAAATAATATAATACAAACTGGTGTTCCTGTAGACTTCAGTGAAACTTTATCACTTCAAACTAGCAGAAAATATGGACTTTATTTTGAGCAAAAGAAAGCAAAACAAAGCACGTAGTTGACACACGATTCCTCTAAATTTACAGGAAGTCATAGTGACCTCCATGGGCACTTAATGAAACACTAAAATTATTCACAAGATCAACTTTCACATCATTTTAAATGTGTTGTCACTGTTTTTCTCCCCCTTAAACTTTACTAAGCAACGTGGCATTGAAGTCATACYTCCTAAAATATGTGCTTGGGCTGACAAAATGTCAGCATACCCTTAAGTAAAACAGAAAACATATTTATTTTTCCCTGAAGAAGCAGAATAAGATGAAAGGCCCCATTGTCAGGCACCTATTGGGGAGGCAATTAAGAAGCAGCAGTGTACTAGTTGCATTCAAAGCGTAATTCAATAAATACAGAGTGCATATTCAAACTCTGCAACTAATAATTACAAACATATGTAATCAACAGGTCTTTTTCAACATCTTTACAAACGTCATCAAACYGTTAAGAGGCCTCAAATGGGAGTTAATTCACAAGTACACCCACACATCCTCTGCCCCAACATGCTCCTCTCTTCCCCWGCCCAAATAAATAAATAATAAATGGAAATGTGTGGGCAGGAAAGATTTCTATAAGGAGAGAAATAAATATTCAGCATGATTCTTTAGGAAAGGGCAAAAAAAGTCAACTTTTACAAGGCCAAACTTCTCAGTCCCCATTACTACCCTTGTGATGCTTAAATTGCTGCCCAGCTGATGYTCTTGATGAGGATGCAGTTGCTTCATGAGGGCAAGTCAGAAGTAGTCTCTGATGTAGGGTAGCTCTGTCGTTGAGGACCTGCTGGAAGAGAGTGTTGAAGAAGGTGATACATGAAGAAGTAGGTTTTCTTATTTTCCTTTGGTGTTATTGAGAAATGCCATGTTTGCTTGATGTGGGAGTGACAATGCCTGTTTAATCCTAGATATTGTTTTCATACATTTTAACAGCTTTTAGGAGATAACTAGTGTTTGTATTTCTGCCCGTGCTCACTTGGATGCCATCAAGTGAGGAAATGTGATTGYGAGAGATGTTATTTTCCTTTTTTTCTGGCTGGTATAGCAGCTCATGTCACAAGAGGAAAACGTGTGTGAAGTCTGGACTGGATAGCAGAGCCTGCTGTGAATAAATTCAATGCATTGCATTAATTGACTCTATATACTTTAGAGGACAGAGCATGAAAATGCCCTGCACAATATTGTCTTGATCTGGGACAGAGCCAGGGGAGACTTCACTGGSTCTCCGAGCTCTCAGAGGGTTAAAWTGTGCCTCTTTGGAGAAATGAGCAGACAGGGAGTTCTTCACTCYTCTATCAAGAGACCATTGCATGTTTGACACTGATTTCTGACTGCACGGTGTTCAGCAGGGCAGCTAGAAGGATGGGTCTAGCAGGTGTTGGTGGTGATGGTTCAGAGTCTGACTTCGCTATGAAGCACCAAATCAGCCCGGGAGTGAGGAAAATGCTTTATATAACATCTGAAAGGAGCAGCACTCCTGCGCTTGTGCTGGCTGTGTGGCTACTGAACCTGCAGCCTTTAATTTGCTACAGCCAATCTTCTCTACTCGGATCTGCACACTGAAGTTTTCTCATTTCACTTTGTTTTCCCCAAATGCAGCCAGTCGTAAGCTCACAGCTCCAGCCATATTATTTTAAGGAACCTCCTACCTGTGCTGTTTCTGTATTCCACAAGACACAAGGGTCGGTAGTCTTTCTGCACTACCATTTCTTTTCATCTTTTGCTTGGTTTCTTTGACACCGGACCAATTTTTCATTAAGAAGAGAGCTCAGCAGTAGGAAGAACACATGTGGCAGCAAAAGCAGAGCAGCTTTTTCCATTTCCTCCTGCCATGGGATTTTATTTTTTTTCTTATTTTGAAATCTAAGCGCAACTTGTGGCATGTTCTTCTTCRACTCGGTGGATTGGTGACTTGCTTCTCTATGTGTTGTCACCAGCAATCATGGTCTGGGGAAAGAAAATCTCTCCAGCACCATTTCTTCCTAGGCAAGAGTAATAGAAGCCTTGCTTTGTAGATGAAAGGTTATTCATATCCTTGTACTCAGGCAGTCTCATATGCTGATTTTCTTTAGTGAATATGAAATTTGCATCCCTAGAATGCTGTTTAAGCATCACAGTTTATTTTATTCCTCTAAGTCAGGACTGCATTAATAAAAATACTTGCTAGCATTTTGAACAGCAACGTCACTGGCTAATCTGGCTGCTCTCTGAGGAGATCACACGTGTGGCTTAAATGAAAGCTGGAGAACCAAGGCTCAATTTCTCCTTGCTGATTTTATTTTCCTCTGTGGGAGGATGGTAAATGATATATTCTTAGCTGGGGCTCTTTCTTTCAAGTAATCAAGTCCTTTATTTGCAGTTGAAGGGAGGGGAGTTTTAAGAGGCTTTGCAGGTTTGACCAGATGATCAAAGGAACCACATYCATGAGCGACACCACCCGATTGCTGAGGGGTGACAGACTCCAGCTAATGAGGAGCTCTGTCTGAGGATRCACTAACTTCATGTCCTGTGGTTGTCTGTCCATATTTTTAACTCTTGCTGTATAGGGCTGATGGTTTAATTAAGTCCCAAGCCTCTTAAATAGCAGGACAGGGACCCTGCTTCCTGCTCTAGCCTTTCTGCTCCCCAGCAAGGAGCCTTCTTAGCACCTTCTCCATGCAAGAGCAGCATTGGGTTATGGTAAATGTCCGTGTTCAAGCCCTAGCATAGGAGAAATGTGTTAAAAGCAGATTTACACCTGAGGGGGGAAAGCAGTGGGATTCGTACTGTGAAGAAGCTGAGCTGCTGCAGGCCAGAGGGCAGCCCATGGGCACATGTGGAAAACCAGAACAGGAAGAGTTCTGATTCCAAAGCCTCCCTCACGTCCTTTGCTGGGGCCTCCCCCAGCATCCCGCCCCGCAGTAGATGCTGCCATGGGAACGGCAGGAAAGAGCCCCTTAATATTCTGTGCCTTAAGTAGACTTGCTATCAATATGCTCTTTGGAAGGGAGCGTTTCTGAGTTGAGCGATTAAGGATGCAAAAGTATGGTTTTGTGCTTCCCAATGAAAATCGGACCCTCCAGCGATTACGGATAAATGGCCAGATATCCCAGAACGTAATTGGAGCAAGTTCCAGACCACTGACCAGAAGAAAATTCAACTACTGAACACAAAGACATGTCTGCAGCCATGAACACTATCTGACAGGGTAACCAGATTATGTCAGATTTTGCTTACAGGCAAGTGAAAGTAAATAAACCTGAAAAATTACTTTACAGCGTATGACTGTGGGTGGTGAAAAATACCACTCATGAAGAATTATGATCCAAGACAGAATTACCTTTATGTCCTTAATCTGCTCTCAAGGCTTCATTTTTGTCTTTGAAAAGAAAAAAAAAACCCCACAACCTTAATATTTTTTACATGTCAGCTCAGACCCCCTTGGGTTAATACATTCCGCAGTCTTGTTGTTTACTTCTCATTAAGCTAAATGTTTTATGCAAATCATCTGATATAAAGCCAGACGACCAATCTAGAAAGGCTGTAATTCCATCTGATGAGTTCATTCAACTGAAATCTGTACTTAATTTCCATAATTATACTACCCTATTCTCATAATGTGAACTGATTGCTGCAAAAACACAAAATAACTGAAATGCATTCAGATTTAAAATATGAAAATGATATGTCCCTTTGGGCAGAAGAGTTATGTTTTACAAACAGTTTCTCTATTTTCCTTTCTTTTCCTCTCCCAGAAAATACCTCTTTATTTAAGGCTGTGCCATCCTAATTTAAAGACTATTAACACGATAAGAGCCATTTCTAATGCAGTTTTGTCCTCATAGCAAAAACGAGGGAAGAAAGGAGGAGGGGAAAAGAGAAGAAAATGGAGRAAAAAAAAATTACACCAGGGCATTAACAATTATATTAATATGTTATGCTCAGAAGCCTGACGATCTCTTATCTTCCTTGTMGTGCCGCTTAAACTTAGAACAAACTGGCTGTGTTGTTGCTGACAAGTCTAAGTATCTTCTTAATTATAGAATCAGCTAAATTAAGTCGCTGCTGCACCACCAATCAGCCTGGAAAAGAGCTGGCGCAGCAGCTTTGCACGGGGCGTGCAGGACCTGGCAAGGGCCTGAGCTTCCCTTCGGGAAATCATCCCTTTCCAACGCATCTCCTTTGGGTGCCCGGAGCGGGTGAGGAACGCCGCGCTTCCACCTTTGGGCTGGCTTTGGGAATGTTGTTCCAAGGAAAGGCAGTTTCAYGTACAGCAGGATGTCCTCTATCCCAAAGTGCCTCAGTGTTAGGGCTCAGTGTAGCTTTCCTACAAAGAGGGGACATTTGGGGCTTTTTATCTTCTCTGTTCCRTTGTACAATCCCAGGCTCAGCATCAGGAACAGGAGCTGTTTAGAAACTGAAGTTTAAGTGCAAGGCAAGGGTGCGAAGGACGAGTTTGTGGGGGCCCTGTGCTGCTACCAGGACGTTGCCACCAGTCCCTGCTCTGCACAGACATTAGCATTAACAGATCCAAAATGCCCCATATAAGACTTGTGCCTGCTCCCTGTTGAGTAAATCATTCTCACTCATTCACCCATTCTGTGTAAAACGGTCCTTTAATGCTCAGGACTGTGTGTGTTTTGTGCGCATCTCCTGTAAGCAATAGGACATGTCTTTTTACCTGGGATTACCCAGAAAGGTAGTGGCTGTTTTTGGCCAAGGTCACTGGCTCCCTCTTTCCGGTTTGCTGGTTCACCCATGCATGACTTTTCTTCTCCAGTGTCAACTGAGCGTCCTTGAGCACACGGTGACTTGTGGCCGAACATCCATTTGGGCATTTGTGTTACCAAGTCAGAGCGTTTGGCTGGTTGGTTTTTAATAGGATAGGGATCCTTTGGGTTCTCTCATGGATAATTTCTTACGAGGGATCAAGGCTAGAGCTGTTCAGCTCAACAAAAGGTGTTTGCCATGGAGCACTTTGCACTTTGCAACCCAACCTCCTCTGTAGGGCTAAAGAGTAGAAATTGTGAATGTTCCATTTCTGTTATCTTTTGCATCACATTTGTCACTTTTTTTTTTTTTTTTTTTTCTTCATTTCAACTTCTCCGGTGTGTTGCAGTTGTTTTGGGGATTTGCTGAACTTCCATGTTCTTAATTTGCAGAGAACTGAAAAATGCAGATCACTCATCTGAATTCTTCCTGAGGCGGGAGTGTGCCAGAGACAGTTATATATGATGGATGATGAAACCAGTTAAATATGCCACACCACAGCGAGCCTGTGCAATAATAATGCTCCAGGAATTCTGTTGAATGCAGATAATCCTGCTGTTACCATGATGACCTTTCTCGGGGAAAAAAGGGAGCAGAATCACATTATAGCTTTCTAATAAAAATAGGAAGTAATCCTTTTAAATTCAAGCTCATCCAGCTAAATCACTTTAGCTTTCTCATATCCCTAGTTTAAATATCCTCAGCTGTCTTTCTTGATATGACAAACACTCACAGATAAACAGCATAAGCTGTTGCRGTGTGAGAAGATGGATGGCAGCCTATCTGTCGTCATAGCCCAGTAATGTTGAAATATGTGGACTTGCTCCCATCTTTGGTCAGAAAGAAGTCCGTAGGACACGTGCCCTGAGATGTGGCAAGTGGCTGAAGGTCTATGACAAACATCCTACTTYTGTGTAATTGCTTGAGCTTCCACTTGAGGATTTGTCCTAGGAAGGTGTGTTTAGCTCAACAGGGCTCCTGGCTGGGTCACTCGGTGGTTCTGCTTCAGAAGAAAGTGTCACTTACTTGTCACCATCACTTCCTGGAGCGACTGGTTATTCTGGAAGAATGAATTCTCACCTATTCAATTAGATTAATGGACTGGGAGCGTCTAAACCCAGATGCTCATTCCAGCTAACTGAAGAACTTTCTSTACTGAATACAAAGGTTGCTTATAGCCTTATGGATTATTAGGTTTATACTTTGTAATCACAACTCAGACGAAAATATTGTTCCATAAACCAAGTCCTACGAATTTTACAGCTGAGAGAAGTCCCTTTAAGAAACCAAATTGCTTTTTAGCTGTCTGCAGGAGAGGCTGGAAAGGCTAATGAAGCCAATACGAAAAGGATGTCATTTGTTGTGGAAAGTGCTGGGCATCGTAGACTCYTTCATCTGTTGGAGAGAATGACCTGATGTTGTATGAGTCTGGTTCTGCAAGTAGCAGTTTGGGTTTGCATTCACTGAATGAATCCCCTTTTTACTGGCCTTATTTGCATGAAGTAATTTGGATGCAGCTTGATCATAAAAAGTCTCTTTTCTGGTTTTCACTGGAGTTGTCTAAGGGGTAAAGCAAGGTAATTACTTAATGGGGAGTATAAGAATGTTGTTCAGTGTCTGTGACTTCCTGGAATTTACACTGAATTCATCTCTGTGTGTTATTGCAATAGTGTTGGTTCATCAGACGCATAGTTTGCTAATTTCTCTCCTTCCCTTTTTTTTTTTTCCATTCGTGCTTTTCAAATTATATTAAGTCAAATGGSCCTGTTCTGTACTCAGCAAGATTTCCATGGGTTGCCACATGGATTTGCTTACCAATTGAGCAGATTTAACAATTAGCAGTATTCTTATTGTGCTTTTAAGTACAGAAGCCCTACCACTTTAATTTATTCCACAAACGCCRCCACTTTTGTTTTCGTTGAGAATTCTATTTTAATTAAATACATATGTGCATCCCAGAACTTGCTGGTTTGTGCATCTGAGGGATGGAGCAAGCAAAGCTGCTGCAAGCTCAGCTACCATTGCTTCCTCTTCCCAGGATCCTGTTGCTTGTTTGCAGCCTGCGCTGCAGGCTGTGACCCAGGCACACCAAAACGTTTGTGCTAGCACAACTTTTCAGCGTATTGATTAAAAAAGGCAGCAAAGAAAGCCCTGTAGCTGCAACCATCTATTGCTGGCGATGCCTCCTATTACTYCAGCCAGTTTACTAAGTGCCCAATTAATACCCAACAGCTAGTAATTGAAATGTGGGTCCTGCAGCTTAGCTGCAGGATTTGCAGAGTGTTCRCTGCCTTCAAGCAAGCACTTCCTGAAGCAGAGCCTTGGCAGTGAGGTTGCCTTGAGCTATTCTCAAGCCATCATCAACCTGAGATGATAAATGAGGTCCAAACTCCATCGGCTTATTGAAACTCTCGAGCCAGTTGCTTCATTTTCTTGGCCCCAGTTCAGCAAGGCAGTTAGGCATGTGCTTCTGTCTCGTTAAAGTCCAATAGTGCTTTAAACCTGTCACTTAAAAATGAGCTTCAGTGGTGCTTGCATCAGGTGAAAAGGAAAATGTTAGAATCAAGCAAACAACTAGAGAGAGACTTGAGCARTAGCTGGGGGACAGTATATCGAGAGAAAATGCTTAGCACACAAGTGTTTATTTAGGATCATGTGCAAATATTAGTATACCATACGCGAAGCACCTCTTGGTAACAGCTTAATGTTTTTCCCACTTAACGGGAATTTTAGTATTCTGTAGGTTCTTCCCTTTGCTAAAAAATTCCTTGGTGGGAGATGAAAAAGGAGGRGAAAGRAGGGGRAAACCAGGGTTTCCTATGGAGAAAAGAAAGGAATTAAATTAAGTTTTCTGGGTAGGAATCCACTTTTCAGACTTGCACAGATTTTTCAGAACTGCAAATTAATTGAAACTATGTCTAGAAGCTTAAAGTGTTGGAAGACTTGACTTTTGGACTAAAACTTCACGGTGAAAATATGCTCCCTGAATACTAGACAAGAAATAAGAGATCACATATTGGCTACTAATTGGATGGCTTATTAAAGGACATTAATGTGATTCCAACAATATGTTCTGGATGACAATGCAACTCAAATTCTCTACCATGTCCATAGATTCAGCCCTCCTAATCTTCAGAGAAACAAYTGTGCAGAGCAAACACTAACCTGTCACGTGTATGTCAAGTTGTCATCAAGGTTTTTATTGTTCATTCTATTTAAAAAATAAACTTGATTTTAATTTTTTCTAAACCTCATCTAATTATCCATGGATGTTTGCCTTATAAGGAAGGTGCCTAATTGGGAGACTAAGTAGGTTAGTTCATATGTAAAATGTAATGTGGAATTTCCGGAATAGCTTGTGATCCTGGATGATATCCCTATTCCCACCAAGGAAATAGCTTGTTAAAGTACTAAGTTCATATATTTCTGCCTACCAGGTTTATAAAAACAGTAATACTTTGCATTGCTGTTAAAAGTTCTGTCTGAAGACACTTGCTTGGGCTCAGCTGCCCAGGATCCTCTCTGAAGTTATGAAACAGAAATGTTTCACTTGGGTCTCAATCTGGATGTAAATTGCCTGAAAAAACTAACCCCATGTATGTAGTTTTGCAAGCCTGTGCAGGCGAACCATCTGCCCATAGGTCACCACTACGGGCATGGTGCTACTAGCTCAAGAAGAAAATAAGAAACACCTCTTCAGCTGTGGATCTTAAAAACATGCATTTTGGAAGTRTTTATCAGGAAAATGATGTCAGTCCACCCAGTAAGCAAGGGCAATCACGGATGGCATATCGAGAATATTCTAGAAGTAAGGTTATGTCTCTTTATTTAAACACCTTGTGAGGACTTTTAGTTTCTGTGGTCTCTACCCCTTAAAAAATGACATCCAGCCATCTACCTCTTTGCCAACTAAGGAATTCAGTAGTGCCCCTGAAGATTTTCATATGYTTTTTATTCACAAGACTATAAAAGAASTACAAAATATGAGATTTGACTTTGCTATCAGCCAGAATCTTGGTGTTTCTTCTCACAGTATTCTCCACAGTTGCAGATCAGGTCGACACCATCTCCGTTCTGGCCTGTCTCAGTTGCAGCTGCATCGAGGGCAGCCRTGCTGTGGGAACATCCACCTCCACTTCAATCAGGAGCTCTGGAGATTTGGTTATTACTTCYAGGAGGGCCAGAAATTACACCCAAGAAGGTAGAGCAAGGATGTATTGCCCACTTTTCTGTGGTACCTTCTGGATCACGGTGGTTGCGGTTCTCGGTGATGCTTCATTCGCTTTCCGTGACGGCATGTTCATCTGCAAGACTGTAATGAGCAGGTCRTTAGGAGCCAGAAATATTCTCCTTTGATCTTCTGCAGAGATGACAAGCTGCCTGCATAATCAGAATGACTTGAGCAATCAACCTCAGCAGGAGCTTATTTTCTAGTTCTAGCCCATTTATAATCCATACAATAGCTTSACTGTACTTTCTCTAAAGACATATGTTTACTCTTATATATATTTTATATGGATCTTACATTATGGCTTCTCTGAGAGTCTTAATGTGAGTTCATGCATACATCACCCATATACAAATAAATTATACATGCTCTATTAATTCTCCTTTTTCATCTTCACATATCATGTATGAAGAGAGAYAGCAAAAATATGAATTAAGTGGATTGCAGTTTTGCTTAGGATAGTCTCCATTTTCTGATTATGCAACTCATTTCTATTTGGTAGACTAGAATGAAGATTAAAATTGGAAAAGATATTTTCATAGTTTTTCTACTTGGGAAGAGAAATCAAACAGGATGARCTGATTACTGCATCAATGGACACATAGATTTAGTGTTAGTGTTAGCCTGTAGGAGAGACAGTGATTGGAATGAGAAATGATCTTGGTTGGTAGCTTGCATTYATGATGGATTATAAAATACAGTGATTTACTGTTTTATGCAGGCAGAGGAACTGTGGTATTCTTAAGCTTTGATTCAGGGAGGAAATGAAATATTCTCACAATTTTCAGCACACAAGTGGCCCATGTTATTCTAATAAAAGTACTCATAGGCTTTAAGGCAGGCACTAGCTTTAGATGTAAGTAAACTTCTGTAGTTACCATGGCGACATTGACTTTTTAATAGTGGCCACTGGAGCAAAGACAATCAGGGCTTACAGGGGCTAGAGTGAATCCCAGGTGAGTYGTCTCCTGAATGACCAAGTAATTAAATACCCCTCTTGGAACATAACCTTCTAGAGGACTWTGAAACATTGGAAGGGCTCACTGCAAAAAAAATAGCAAGAAGAGCTTGGAGCTGTGATAAACAGCCTGAAATGGGTTTTCCTGTTAGCACAAGCATGAATTGTGTTCGCCCAATGTTTTGGTTTAAAAAAAAAAAAAGGCAATGAACACGTACAGATGTAGGACAGTGTTCCTTCTCCGAGTGGTATTCATGTGCCAATAACAGCAGTATTCACTGGGATGAGCCCAGGATGACTCTCTGTCTCCAGTAAATGAGCCTGAGGTTYGTTAATGAGAATTTGTTAGTCAAGTGCAGCTTTGCTGCAGGGTGATATATGCTCTCAGTGCCCGTCCTGGCGTTTGGAGCAAGAATGCTGGGGCTGGTTTGAGGAGTCCTCGCTATTCTGYGCACTGCACTGAGAGATGATGGAATACTTTTCATTTCCAACTCCTACCATCACTCTAGAATATTTATTTCACTATGCAAAAGAACTTTCATCAAAATTGAGTTCAGTCCTTTCTTCAAACTTGATTTCTTGTGAATCTTCCACCAAACAGTTTTAATCAAAATAGCCAGCCTAAGAATAATTTCAACAGAAGGCACATTTGTAACTGTCAGTGTTCATTCCAGAAACTTTGATCTAAATGYCATATTTGCAGAAACACAAATATACAGAAAATTCAAGGTATGCAGCTGAAACGATTTATTTTCTTAATACTGAATACTTGTAAATGAGCATGTAGCCAATAACCACCCAAATTTATTAGCACTAAAGCAATGCCAGAAACTTACGAGCTGTTCATGTACAGTTCAGCAGAAAGAAAGAGGTGAAATAAGTCCCAACTGTACTTAGAATTTACTCTACTGAGACAACTTTCTCTTTTCTTTTCTTTTTCTTTTTTTTTTTTCCTTTGTCTCCCTTTTGCTTTGGTCTCCAGGAGTCCCAGCAGCATGAACGCTCTCTGGAGAGGCTTTCTCCATGGCTGGGTGCTGGGTGTCCGTGACTGTGTGCTGCCCACAGTTGTGTGCTTGCTGCAAAATAGCACCTTTCCTTCCACAGATCAATTACAATATGCTGGGAGGGGATATCCAGCTTGGATATGTGTGGGGAATCACTTAGGGSAATGTTTGACATATCACTTTTAAATCCTGCTTAAGAGATGTAGTTTAAAGGAAAAGGGTATACRGTCAAGCCTCTCCTTCAAGCCATTACCTTGACAGGCTCTGGATGCCTATAGCATCTCAGCGTGTAAAGTCAGCCAGCATTCAGAGAACAGAACTTAAAGCCACCTTCACTCACCGCTTCTGGAGCTGCAATCTCATAAATTTATCTCCTGTAAATGGCACTTTGATTTTTTTTTTTCTTTTTTTTTTTTAAATCTTTAGTTCCTAAAGCAGCTCTTGAAATAGAGGCCATCTTGGCCATCCCTAAGTCTTCTTTCTTGTTTGGGAGCATCTCCACAAAACTTACATTCATCTGCAGGTCCCCTGGTCTATGGCACATTGTCCTGGATCTAATCTTAGTGCAATACAATATCTGTTATCAGGAATAGGCTCTTGCAACTGTTACATAAATAGGAAAAAAAATGTATTTCCAGGATGTGTTAAGTGCTGTAGCTGTCAAATGCATTGTATTCTTCTAATGCCATTCAATAAGCAGCGAGTCTTCCTTTATATTCCATTGTACCGGCATTTATACACCACAGTCCTCATGCACATCCATCCTTTTCCCTGATCTCATTACCTGGGTGGTAGCACTCTAGAATTATATTTTCAGTTTTATAGCAATAGACTGTAATTCTCAAAGTGAGCATTCCTTTCCGGTAGAATTGCTGAACACCTTTTCTTTCTTTTATTTTTCTTTTTCCTGTGCAGCAGCAGCTACAATCAGTCTATTCACATCTGTTCATCCAATTGCCATAATTTTACAAGGCCCATCTCTTTATCTGTAGATAGGATTCTTCTTAAATACTCAGGTCTTTTAAAAGAATAATGATGTTAAGAAGGGTCATAAAATAACGTGGTGTCAAATGCAACGTGGAACCTAGTGACTTTATTCCAACCTGCAAGGCAAGGTCAATYACTGTCTAGTGGATTAGCCACACTAAGGTAGTAGCAAACCCATGTATTTTCTTAAATTCCTATAAATGCAATTCCTATTTTTTCCAAAGACGGTAAAATGCCATTTATCCCTGATCTTATTTTTGTATGTGCTCCTCCCCCTGTTCCTTAGCACGAATAGGAAAGCAGATCAGTGAGTAGAGAAAAGCTATTTCAGTGTCTCCCCTTTTGAAGGAAACAGTCAGAAAGAAAGGGCTGAATGGGACCTGTGATAGTTTCAGGTGTCTAAGAACAATATTTGAATAGCTTTGAAGGAAGAAGAGTTTTTATTTCCCCAAACYTTGGCCCTATCACTCGGAGACCATCCGAGAGCAGTTAACATTTAACACAGTGGCAGAAGTAGCTTATTATAGCAGCCAAGAAAATCTTTAMTAGGAAAACAGGACTTTTCAGAAAAGAGAAGGTTGTTAAAGATCCTGCAGAGGATCTAACAACAGGGAATAAGATAGAGCGTTTCACTCCTGATTTTACGGCAGGTTTTTCTTTGCTTGAAAATTTTGTTCTTCAATCAACATGGTGCAATGGCACTAAATCATCACCCTTGTTGTGCACTCCATTTTCAAATGCAGATATTGCATATATTTTAAAACTAAACCAAAGTTAATATAGACAATAGGCATGGCAGGCCCCAAGAAATCAGGGGAGAGCCCATGGGATGCATATTGCTTCATTTGCAGAGCGTTTACAGAAGATGCATTTTAATGTCAAGAACATGTGTGCCAATTCTGATTTAAGGTACCTGCCTTTCTTCCTCCTCTTAACTAAGCTGTGAAAGCAGAAGAGGTATCTAAAAGAATCAGGTACAGCCAAAGAGCTTTGGGTTGTCAGAGCAATGCCTGCTACCTAAAGCAAGCTGGTCCKTGCCCCCTTTGGAGAAAGGGTGCTAAGCTGGAGAAAAATACCTGCCCTGTGGAGTRTGGCTGCCTCATACGGATCTCTCTTTTCCATCTCTAGTACAAAAGACCATGGATTTCACCCACACTGCTTTTGCTGAGAAGTGTTTTACTAAAACACCTTCTGTAAAGGCACATCTGTTCCGGAGCTGAAAAGATTTATTTGAATTTTTCGAATCCTTATYCCATTCTCTTATCTTCCTGTCTTTTACACCGCCAGATTAAAAGGACTCCAGGACATGCCACTTTTATCTTCTTGGCTCTCAAGACAACTTTTTGTCTTCTTTTTGATAAGCTAAAAAGAGTGAGCTGTTTAAGCACCTTATTCTGAGGTATCTACTTGAATTGTATTTTCAGTCTTTTTCTTTCAAATACAGGTACCAGAGCTGCAAGAAGAATTTCTGCATTAGACTTTGGAGGGTTGTGTGAGATAAGAATCTCGTTCTCATTTCTACTCACGTTGTTTCTGTTTACACAAAGATTTTGTTGGTTCTTTTTGGTACAGCCGCATCCTGGGAACTCAGCTGCACATCCACTCAGAGAAGCAGGTCTTTCTCAGAGTCATTTTGTGGGAAAATATAAACCTTCTGTGTGATAGGCATGGTCTGTCTTCCTCGTGTTTGGCCATGTCCCTTTGCATTTGGTTCTGTATAAATGTCTTTTATTGGAGCCCCCCGCCCCAAATACCAAGCAGCTCTGCTCAGGGTGGTTTAGCTCTTACCAGTTTTGCCCTCAAGCAACAGCTGCAGCAGTCATCAATTTTCTCACTAGTAATTTTAGACCTAATTCTGGATCATTGATGAAAAGATTGAATTTAAGTAGGCAGTGATGCACTGTGCACCGAAATTCCACTTTTCCCATAATATCTCTCCTGAAAATTGTAAAATCTGCCATTTGGATGGGTATTAGACCACAGAATATTTGCTTTAAGACTGTACAGTGCAAAATTTAATTAGAATATTGTGCATTACAATACTCTGCCCTTTCTTCTCTAGGAGTTTACGTAAGTCATATTTGCAATTTTGCCAGGGTTTTAAATCGTTTGTTTGAAACAAACTTCCTTCCATGGTGACTCATGCTCCCCTTTAGCCTTCTTTCAGATGAGTTCTCTCAAGTTTTTGCCTGGGACGCTAACAAGTCTTTCCTGAGTCATCTCACCCGATCCTTCTGAATACGGACTTGACATTTGCACTGCTGCACACGTCCTTTATTCTAGTCGTCCAGAAATCTCCTAAGCCTTTTCTGGAATTGAAGGTTATTTATTTCTTATGATTTTTTTGACTTTCAGATGGACTTTTTTTGAAAATATTTTTAGAAAATACTGCCTATTCCTTATGACTAGAGAGCACCTTGCAAAAATAGATTTTTAGGTAGAAAGCCAGTCACTTGTTACTCAACCTGCCTTGCATTTGTGCTTTTTGTTTGCTTTGTTTTTCCTGACCAGCTAAAAGACAGATGTGTTTGTTTTGTTGAATGAGCCCTTCCTTCTCTCTCATGCTTTCTTGCTTTAAAATTCCCTAATATTCCGCTTTAAAAAAGGCTCCTTGGGTATGCTAGTATTTTCCTATGTGCTGTTTGAGCTGAAGCCAGCTGGGCATTGAGAATTTGCAAGAGAAGCCACAGGGACAACACAGTTTGGGGATAAAATCTCTTTTGAAGAGTGGAGAAATGCTCTGTTAATTTTCCTCTGGTACATTTAATAAGAGAAAGAAGTCTGTGGCAGTGTCACCTAATTACTTTTGTTCCTATGTAACCCCTCTGCAAAATATTAAAACTTGCTGACCTTTTACTGGGGTGATATGAGTCACATTTTGCTGGTGAAAGACAAAGGATCACAGCTYCCTTACGCAGATAAAAATCTTAATATGCTCTACCTAACTCCTAGCAATTTTTTTTTGTATTTCTGGACATATACTCATTTCATACCTCATGTTACCTCCATCACCTATAGGATGTGCACCACTGAGTCAAATAATACCCCACACTGGATGGTTGCCCTTCAGGTGACAAGATGTGGCAGGAGACAGACCTGCCAGGGGTAATAGGCATCTCACTCAAGCAAATTGGTAAGTGAAAACTCAAGAGTGTCTCCAATAAGAGCCTGCGTTTCTTCCTAAGCTTGAATACAGGTCTCATTATTGCCTYCTTTACACCTCAGTCTGCATCACAATTCCTTCAAGCTTTAATATTGCTCTAGAATTGAAAGGARAACAATGTTTGCCTTCTAATTGCCCTGCTTATTTTTAGTTTGATCTCATTTAGTTAGCATTAAAATGAAATCTTTCCAAAGCAACTGCTCCATAAACCAAAGTGACAGCACTTAACGCTGCTCCAGCACATATGTCTGTCACTCAAGCAGACAGCGTCTGTAAACACATATAAGCAACTTCATTCTTCCATCAGAAACCTTGCTGTTCCCAAGTCAAAACAGAAACATGGGCAGAATATAATTGTTATGAGAACTTGTTCCACGGCTCCTGTGCTGCAATACTGGCCTGATTTCACTGGGGAAGAGTAGAAGTTTTATGGAGCTGGGAAAACCCGTGTTCAAAAATTACTTATAATTTATATGTGCCAAATGGTACTTCTGGCACCTTAATTATTCCTTGTTTCATTATCCCTGGATTTCTGATGGCAGACTGATTCATAGCTTTTGCTTTTTCTGAGCCTAAGATAATAGAGGAGGAGGCAAAGCAGCTGCTGTTTGCAGCAATATCTGTCACGAGGGAGAATTCTGAGTAGCGCCTAGGGGAGTCCTTTGAAGAAAGTCTCTACGATGTGCCGGGCTCTTTGAGGAGTTGTGGAGTACTTTGAAAGTTGGTTTAATGAAGCTCACTGTTTTGTGGGAATGAATCACCTGAAATTCAGCAGCRATAATACCGACATCCATAACTATGTGGTTCTGCAGCATGGTGCAGGGAATGGGCTGCGAATGGAGAGCTGTGCGTGCAGGAGCGCTCTGCCCACGCCAACAGACAAAGCCAGCGGGACCATCCTTTTCACCAGCTGCTGCCCTTTCCTCTTGCAGGCATCAGCATCCATATCGGCTGAAGACAGCTCATTAGGCTGGAATAAATATTCTGTGGAGGGGAGGAAGAAGAAAGGCCCCAAGGTGCRTTTGGGAATTCAGAGTTATGGAGCTACTTTGCACACCAGGTTCTGCCCCAGCCCGCCCYGATGCKCTGGGTTTGAGACCTTGCCCGGCCRCTGCTCACGCGTCCTCTCTGCTGTCCTGCTTGGTAGGYAGATGAGTCAGAGTTTTCTTGCAGGCTGATTGTATTTCTGCAGCACTGTATAAAAATTTCCACCTGTGACTGTCACAACTGGGCTCAGAGTAAACTGCGTATCACCTAACTGCAGGGAGAGTGACATCCTGCACTTAACCRGGGCCGGCAGCGCCGGGTGGCGTTTGTAATGAATGTCTCTCCCCTTCATCGCTCGCTCCTAAATTCCCTCCTCCTCTAAACATTCCTTTTGTTTGCGGCATTGAGTTGAAATGTCAGCGCTTCGTGCTGRCATGCTTCAGTTTCTGATGGATTCATTTCTTCCGTGTTTCTTTTCATTTTTCTATATGAGAAGAGGTAATAACTGAATTAGATTTTCAGGGATAGCAACTCGCGTGTAATTTATGTTTTGAAGGACTTTAGCTAGCACTAAATGGGAATAACTTTGGGGGCTGTTTGAAACAATCTTTTATAGAACTTTTTTGTGATTTTTGTTGTTTTTTTTAGTTGGTTGGAGTTTCATTGATTTTTTTTTAAGAAGAGCATGTTAGCAAATGTATCTATTTTTCTTGAAAAGTTTTCATTTATTTTTCATAAAATATAATCCCCCCCTTTTAACAGAGCATAAAATTAGTTATAATAATGACAAACAAGAAAAAGTTAATTTCACCACATTTTTTTCCTGTGGAGAAAAGATACCAGCTGCAGAATTTATCCAGGATCACAATTTAGTTTCATGTTGATGGAGACATAGAATCAAACACGATTTACATAAGAGTAATTTTTTTCACTCAATTTTTTGAGAGTAATTTTTTTTACTCAAAATACCAGCACTGTTAATCAATAGGTAATAGCAAGGACACAGCACATCAGCTATTCCTCAAGGTCATTTAGAAGACTTAAGTCATTTCTCCTTCCATTTTAATTCATTTAAAATCTGTCCATTTGAGAAAGCATGCAGAAAGGGATGATTTTCTCTTCTGCTCTGGGCACGTCATGTTCAAACTATACAAATTATTTATCCGTAATTGGACAAACTCCTTTCTAACAGAGTAAAAAATATTGATCACTTTATGCATCTCCCTTTTAMGTAGAAGGACAATTTAGATTACTGAAGCCCCCGGTCTGTGTATTATGGATGTGTGCGGGAGCTTGGAAGGCAAAATTCACCTGTGCACCAAAAGCAAACACTATTTATAGACCATGTAATGGATCTTCTGCATAGAATAAAGAMGTGTCGGATTAGCTTTTCAATAATGTCTGTTGCAAGAGCAGAAACACCACAAGGAAATCTCTGTCCTTGTGTTAAACTACAGAGCTACATATTGGAAGTCTTTCTATGAGCTCTTCTGCCAAGCTAAGGATCCCCAAGGTGTCTGCCTAGTTTGGATAGAGTCTAAAATTTTATAAAGAGTAATTCATTATAAAGATTTCACTTACATAATGCTAGAGACTCCCGTCTCACTTCTCACGCAGAAGACAGGGACCTCTTGCTAATAAAACTACTGCCCCAAAGAGCTGCTCGAGGTTGGATGCAGCTCCCGGGCGGGTGTTTCCACTTTCCACCGCTGCATGAGCAGAGCATGGACCTTCTCAAGGCAGTGCCAGCCACCCACTCATGACCGTTTCCTCAGTCCCCCGGATAGATCCAGGTGTGAATAACCCAGACGATATAGAGGAAGCAGCAATCTGAATCTCCTTTTTCCATGAACTTCACTCATCATCAGACTGCCTGACCATGTTACCCCCAGCAACACAGCCAGCTTGGCATGGTTTTTTAATTATCGTTATTTTCTCTTATTTATTCACTTATTTTAATTGACTGAGCTGTACCATCCTCCTGCCCATCAGCACTCTCCYTTCTCTACCCAGGAGCAGTATYRGGCTGTGAAGAAAAACACAAGAGAATCTCMCTGGAGGCTGTAAAAACCTGACACTTGCMGWACTCTTCGCTGTGCAARGAAAACACGAAGAGGTGTCATCTCCACGCGCTGCTTAAATTACTTAAAATTTCATTTAGGCAATTTTAAAAGGTGCAAAAATGTAATCAGGAGCTGCCAACCCGCACTAAATTATTCAGGTTCTCGACTGGTAGGGGGAGGTGAGAAAATAAGATTTGATAATGTTTCTGGTTTGTGTTGTCTTGCTGTGGCAATTATACTTTCAAATGTGTGATGCCTGGATACGCCAGGACAGTGTGCATAACGGAGGATTASAGAGCAATAAATGAGATACCTGTGCTAATTGGAGACAGAGGGAAAGCTCCAGGCCATGGTGAAGCCCTGGCCGTCCTCATGGACAGGCTGATGAGACTGAGGAGCTCGTGGCTGGAGGAAACTTGTCACCAGGAGTAGGACACATGCATGCTTTGATGTGGGTGGTAGGTGTTTATTTTATTTCATTTCATGCCTTGGCACTAGAGGATGAGCTCCTCCTGCAGTCCCTTTGCCTCTTCTTCTTTCTAGCAAGCTTGATTTTCCAGGTTTGATTTTCCAAAGTGKAAGACCATGAGCTTTCAGAGTGTGAACGTTTCAGAATGAGGCAATGAAAATGTTTGTAAACGTTCATCCCTCTATGGCTTTGCAGCAGCCACCTCCCTTCCAGGCTTCTTCTCAGTGCAAGGATCTCCAGGAGCTCCCAGGGCTGCCCCAGCCTGGAGGCACTTCACTCTTTTTGCTCCTTTCCATCCGCAGCTGYTCCAGGGGCTCCCTTGCATCCTCACAGCAGGTCTGTGTCCCCATGACACTGCAGGGTCACGGCTGGAAGTGTCAGCCCAGACACAGCAAAACAGCCCTGGTAAAGAAAATAACAACATGACSTGCCCTGGGCACATGCATTAAATAATTACATAGTCATTGCATAACTGCACAATTACATGATACTGCTTATGAAATGGCCTTGCAGAGGTGTGCCTGAGCAATGGGGTGTTGGGAGGGTGGTTTCTGGCTACAATTCCACCTGTGCCAAGGCCTCCTGGCTCCTCTCCTTGGCTGGGGAAGAGCTCGCTGCTGCAAAGACCTCTTTTCTTACGGATGGAGCTCAAAGCCAGGCCTGCCTGGTGCTGTGTTCCTGAAAACCTGGGCAAACCTGACAGGGCATGCCACTCTAGGACGTGGTGAGTAGATGAAACCAGAACACGCACTGCCCTGCCAAAAAATGTTAGTTTTTGCTGGCATTTTTGCCCGCCTTCCAGGGTGCGTTGCAAGGGGCAGCCCATGCGTTTCTGTCCACATGCATTGCTGTTGCTCTGAGCGTTCCTCTGAGTGGATACTCTCGTGTTTCAGGCTTGCATTGGAGGCAGGTGGCAGCTGATTGCCTCCCTATCTACAAGCGACGGGCCAAATTCAGCTGTCTTACACGTGGATGCAACTCTGCTGATCTCACGTCAGTCCCATTTGCCAGCATGAAAGGCAAATTCAGCCCATCATCTCTTTCCGTAGAGCGAAATCACACACCGGCTTTTGTTCCTTCTAGATAGATTCATTTCATTTCCTGACGTGTTTCCTGGCAGGTAAGAAGTGGGATGAGGTTGTAATGAATATAAATGGCCATACATATTGAGGCTGCTGGACACAGATAGGCTCTGCGTTTCCACATGGCTTTGCAGGCTGCCAGAGGGAGGGCACGTGCCCGTTCTGGTTTGTGTCTCCACGTCGAGCCTCTCCTGAGCAGCCATCCCGGAGGCAGCGCCGTGGCAGGGGCGATGCCACACTCTGCTGCCCTTCCTTCTGCCAGAGGACCGTGGTTTTGTCCCTTTTCATTACTGCGAGCGTCTGCTTGGGGGACTTAGCATATCATTTTACGCTTCGTTTTATTCCCCTTTTCTCAGACTGCCAAGGATCCTCTCGCGTAATAGAAAAATGAAATCAATTTGTGCTTCAAAAGTGTCTTTGCAACAATACGTGGCCATTTGATTTTTGGTGCAGCATCCTGCCTGCGTGCTGAGCCCCTAGACTTTCAGGGATTTGGGTACTGCAGAAGCGATGGACAGTATAGTCCATATATGTCCATATATCCACCCCCTCTCCCCTGCCCCGCTTCGTGAGAGCTAGAAAATACCCTAAGGAATCGGTTCTTTGTAGCCACCRTTTAGAATCATCATCATTGAATCTTTTGCAGGCTGGACATTATCTTGTCTTAGCATCRCTTCCCGAGATATAAACCACTAGGGGGTTAATAGCGGAGAGGAATGACTTGCCTACCCTAGCTTACGGACAGACTAGTTAAATGGCTCGGTTATATTCTTCATAAAAAGAGATTTTCATGCATTACGCCCAGCACACCGAGACATGAGTGCAACTAAGTGTCTACATTTTAAAGTGTCCTTGAGAAAGTTGCCTGTGACAGGAATGATTTGTTCGAAGAGCTTCAAAACACTGCATCAAGAGAAAAAGACAAAAGCAATGGCAAGGATGAAGATGTGCTTTTTATGGAGAGGGCAGGTATGGCAAATGAGACCTGGAGTATTGCCACTGTGCTGTTTCCTTCTTTCCTTCCTTACCCTGTAGCACTGCAAAGCCCAGTCTCAGTTTCCTCTCTCTCCAACAGCTACAATAGAACTTGCTTGTTTTTAAGTGACTTTGAAATTTGGTACTTCACAAGATACCTCAAGACTGCTTGATGATATGTACAGAAAGAGCATCTTTATCGGTGCTTCTCAAACTACAGCTGGTTCCAATTAATTTAAAACCCTGGAAACATGGCAATAGTTCCTGACAATTCCTTTYCTATCAGCAAAAGTGAGGATTTTGAGGTGCATGATTATGTACCAGGAGAGGGTTGCAGAAGAGGAAAGCAAAAGGAATAAAACAAATCGAAGAGCTGGGAGAGCAATAGAAGAGGATGTCCTGAACTGAGAGCTGGCTTTTAGGCCTGCAGAAATGAGGGTAATTCTTACTATAAGTATCTAGAGTGAGACAAATAAAAGAGCAAATCAAATACTTGGCTGAATCACAGGGGAAATTCTGCAGTGTGAGGGTGGGCAGCCCTCCGTCAAAGCAATGAATTCCTAGCATTGCGTTGGCAAGAATATTATGGCACTTGAAAAAAGGAGGAACACGAGAGCAAAGCTTTGACATTGTTGCCTCTAGATTTAGAAGAATSAGTTGTGAGGACTGGTTGAAAACCTTAACCTCAGAAAGAGAAAAAAAAAAGGAAGTTGAATAAGGGGATCTAATTAAGGAGCTCAAAGTCTATAATGGTAGAGCTAATGTCAGCATTATTCATAACTCAATGTAGGAAATTTGACAAAGGAGCACAAATGGAATTCAAATTGAAATAAAGACACAGGGGAGCATCTTCTCTGTCTGAAAGTAATAAATGTTTGGAGCGAACTACCTGGCAAGGTTTAGGAGGTGACGACACCAAGGGCGTTTTCAAGAAGCACCTAGATTTTGCGCTGTGGAAACAAGGTATTAATATGGATGAGCTCCGCTAAGCCACACAGCCCGTTCTTGTTCTCATATGTTTGCTGCCAGCACTGGCAGCTGCTCGATCTCTAATGAGCACAGGAGATTGGCAGTGGTAAATGGCATCTTCTTCTAGGCCCGTGGCATGATCCCTATAATGGATAAAGAAAAGTTTACCTTGGATTCACGTCTGATGTCGTCTTTCCTGTAATCTTCAGGAAAATGCTTCTCTCCCTGGGGAGATATTTTTTTTTTCTGTCCATGCACTTGATCCTGAAATGCTTGGCAGCAGAGAGAAAAATGGTTAATTTCTTCCACTTGCCAAAGAGCTAAAAKAAACCATTTTCTATGCTTTTTTACTTCATAAAACATAGTAAATCTGAAGGAAAACAGGGAAGGAGAATGGCTTGAAGTTAGCTTTACTTAAAGATATTTTAAACATCAGATTTTACCTTCTGCTCACCCCTGATAAYGCTTTTATTCTCGCTTATTAGAGTTCATCATTGATCCCAGAGGAAATGGTGCTCATCCTGGCATTTGGGTTGTCTCTTGAAATGAAAACCTCTTCCATGGTTTAATGTTTTCCTGCTGTCTCTGGACTGATGAATCCTGTTCTATTTTTGAATCTTTTTCTTTCAGGCTCAGGCCAGTGCTAAAATTTTATGAGGCTCACAGTAGAATTTAATTCAATATAATGCCAGGATAGGAGTTGTTTTGACAGCTTTTTGAGAATTCAGTGTAAACAGGGACATTCTGTAGGAAGTTTAAGTTTCATTTTCATCTATAAATGCAGGGAAAATGACAAATCTTTCATCAGCAATGCCTGGTCATTATGAGCTTCTGGGGATGCTATGGACCATAAGCACAATCTCCTTGTATTTTAAGGTACACCTTGCATCTTCTACTGTAGGAATATATTTGTGGTGACTTAGACTATTTCTGGCTCTGTAAAGTGAATTGTCACTTTAAGCAAATTTTGGTGGAAATGCTCCCAAAAGTCAGCTTGTGCTGGTCTGAAGTAGTGTTTTCTATGGATCAGCAAAATGGAATAATAGACCGATTCAAAAACYGATTTTTTAAGTCCAGACTCATCTCGCATCCCTATTATTTGCATGCAACATATGGGCTAGCAAAATTCATGTGCTTTTTGATCAAGTGATGAAGCTGAAGTGAAGCCATAGTTTCCTCTTATATGTCCATACTTAGTCCTAAGAAAGAAATTTCTTGTTGTTTAAATTTATTATTTTATTATTTTTCTTTATTATGTCCCGTGGAAATAGGTGAGAATCTGTAGATCACAGRTGTGGTAAATATGGCTGGGTTTTAATTGGGTCCTTGAGAAGCTTTATATAATTTCACATCACATCAGTATAGGCTAAATTGCATTTGTTATGGTGCTTTCAAATCATGTTCTACAGTTCTATTTTCTTTGGAGAAAGTCCCCACAGTTCTAAACTGCAAGTTAAATTGTATCTTTGGCAGCCAGGTCCTTAGGGGTTATATGCAATTTCACTACTTTTATAAGTTTGGTCCTTTATGAAATGCTTTATAGCGTTCAATAGAGCGGGAGACAAGATTGTGTAAGAAGCAGTTATTTAAAAAAAAATTGGTCTTTTAAAATAATTAACCCTCTGAAAACTGTATTTCTTGGGCACGTAAACCRTATGGAGGTCTAGCTTTTCCTAGACAAAAATTCAGATCCTGTGGAAAAATAAAAAGTTGCAAACATGTTGGGAGAGAAGCTTYCTACATAGGGTAGAACTGTCAGCTCAACTGTAGCAATGTCTTAAGTTTAATCTATTTAATCACTTTAATTTATCCACATTGACCAGAATGAAAAGTATACCATTCTTTAGTTAATTAACAGTCCCACAGAATGCACAAAAAAAATAGTCATATCCGTAAGGGATTATTATTCCACCTTTCCTTCTTTCAGTAAGGACTTTCAAAACCCTCAAGACTCACTTATGGTCCTTTCCTATTAGTGAAAAGATTAATAGCACCTCTAATTACTCTTTAACAAGGCAAGATATACTTTGCTGTGAGCTAAGGGGCAGAGAAAAACATAACAATTACTCTGGAAGGTGTGGTCTAACATCTGGGAGGCAAAAAGAGAAAAATGAAAGGCCCCCAAATTSCTCTTAATCAGCTCCTTTAAGCTTTTCCTTCACAAATTCTGCACGAAGGCAATGGTTTGGTGCGTTAGCTTGCACCTCTGCCTGGGCATTTGATGTCGAGTGAGGAATCAAGTGTCAACCTTTAATGGAAACTGTGAAACTTCACAGCTTTCATCCCATTTTATTTGTTCATTTTTTAATTAGAGTCTAAACGTATGACTACTTAGACCTATGAATAGGTAGAGAATTTGAGCTGAGACTGACATTCCGATACACTTTGAGAACATTTACCTAGCATACTGTGGAGCCAACAGTTTGGCCCTCAGAAGCCCTAAGGGGATGCTAGYTCACTCTACCTTGGTCCACGCTCACCAGAAGTCGTTACTGTGTTTGCAGAGCCCAAGCTAATMAACCTGCCAGGTGCTCAGGTGTTAAACATGCCTTGAGTCTTCTTGGATGGCTCCATCCTCTGCTGCAATGTTCACTACAGTCAGYGGGTCTGATTCCTGCTGCTGTAAATCAGCAGAGTTCCAGTGCGGTGGCTGGTGCTCTGGCAAGTGGCATCAGCCAAGGCTTTGATTTACTAGGACTACCGTGAAGCATATCAGGAAATCACAGCTGTGCTAACAACGAGCAAGAATCCCTGCAAAGTTTGCTGCATTTCTGCTCTCTCTTCGTGTRTTTTATTCTTGGGTGGTACCCTGCAAAAATATCATGTCAATAGGCAAGGTGTCTCCAGGAGTCACTAATTACTACAGTGAATGGATTATAAATCTCACGTCAAGCCTGGTCAGCTGGGGAGCTGCAAGCATAGGTYCTGTTTACCCCATAGATGACAAACCTCCCACCACACCACTTTGGCTTCTCTAAGAGCTTGTAGTACAATATCTCCTTGTGCCGTGGCCTTGTCTTTGCAGCTGAGATGGGCTCTGCTGTGTGAATTATTGAAACTCAGACCAAGATATTGAGAAGTACCTAAGGCTCTGGAGAACCAGGGGCCTCAGGTGCTGAGATTAGCTTGTCTGATAGACAAGGTAGGACTGCACACGTACATGAACTTCTGCAGATCCAAGGAACTTAYGGAGATGCCCAGAAGCTGTGATGTGTTGTGCTGAATATAGAAATTAGAAGTCTTAAGGAACCCTCACAGGCTGTTTTATTGACATGCTGTCTAACATTGGACCAAGTCGTTTTACCCCTTGGATCTTGATTTTGCTGTGTGCTGACTGAGAGTAAATGGTATCAATTAAGACATTCTGGAATGGCAGAATACTAGTTAAAAATTAAATCAAGGAAAGAGTGAGTTAGCTCATGCTTCCTGTGTTTTATTCTTGGGTGGTACTCTACAAAAATATCATGTCTAATAGGCACTATGTCTCCAAGAGTCACAAATTACTACAAGCAGAATGGATTATAAATCTCAAGTAAAGCCTAGTCAATTCTACAAGTGATATATTTCTTTCATTACTGACCTTTTATTGCTTCTCTCTCTCACACACATCTATCTTTTTTTCTTGAGCAGAGGGGGTGTCATGCTGCATTAATATTCTTATCAACAGCTTTTCTAGTCTGGCCCATCTTCCTTCCTGCTYGCATCAAGAAACTTAAATCTCTCTCTCTTTTTTTTTTTTTTTAAACTTTTTTTTGGGGGCGAGGAGCACTTTATAGTCAAGTGTTTCCTCAACTAGCGAACAAAACATAGGACATAAATGGTATTTAAAAGGACAAGCTGGAAAATTGTGACATTTAAAGAAATGGTTTTGTTTTTGCTTTCATTCTCCTCAGAACACAGAGATTCATTTAGTATCAATACTTTTTTTTTTTTAGCAAAAGTGTCCATTTCAGATGAATTTTCCTTCCAAAAGCCAAACCTTTAAATGACCGATAGCTAAGGTCATTTGCCTGGGTTAAAATSACCCCAAAGAAATAATTTCCTCTTTCTAACCAACCTTTTTTGCATCCTCATTCCCTGGAAAGTTTTCCTTTTCTGTGCTTCTATCTTGACTAACCTTGGGGGAAAAAAGCTGTGTAGAGTCCAWGTCTCTTTGCTGCTCATGCTGCTTGAAGGCGTGAGATCCAAGGGACGTGGAGGGTCTGGTGCGCGTCCAGATGTACGTGCTCTGAAGACCAAGGTGGTGACAGCCCTGCTGTTAACTGCACTCATGAATAATCAGCTCCCAGTTATTTATGCAGAGCTGCTCARCAGCCAGGCTGGACACCAGACCTTTAGCCCGAGCAATCGGAAACCTGCTAAATTAGGTCCATGGAGGCACTAMAGCAACGCATGGGGTCCAATCTCTACCACGTGGCAGATAGAGACGTGTGAGATAAAAACCTTCATCCCAAGTGCAGAAAACTCCGGGATTCTTCGTCCTACTCACAGAAATCTTGATGCCTTCCTGGTGACAGACTGGGAAGTTCTCACTCAAAGTCCTCACTATTTTGGTGTCTGGATGGAAAATCTCTTAAAACAAATATATGAAACATGCTACACTGTAGAGAGACAAATCTCTCTTGCACCCTCAGGGACTGAATGCAACTTACAACTGCTGAGTGAATAATTAGTGGTAATTAGCACTAGAAATTGATGCCTTTGGAGATAGTCTGCCAAGTTTTTAAGCACTTTAATACTAATGGATTTTTTTCTTTTTCTTCTCAGGGATAAATCTTTATGGAGGAAGCAAGTGCAAATTGATTTTTAAACAGCCTGTCCKATGTGGAATTTATCTTACAAAAACATTAGGTTTAAAAACAATTACACTTACCTTCACTGCGTTTTAATGCTTTTCCAGTGGGTTCATTTCTCTTTAAACATTTTTGCTGTCACTTTTTTTGCATAGTTTCTTGGAAAAATGAGTGTGTGGAGTACAGGTGCCTCTTTAGATGGCATTAGAATAAGATATGACACCATGTCAAGCTATTTAGTTCCTAAATCATTTTTTCAGTTATGAAAAAGTATCYTGCTTTAATGATGATGGCGATGTAATGACACAGTGAAACATAATAGTAAAGTTCACCTCCTTTTCATGAAACACCTTTGAGTAGGGTGGAGGCAAAGACCTAAGCACTAGGACAACTGTGCATGTAATTACATGTCTTCTCTGTCCAAACAGCTGTTGATTGTGTTCAAATTCCCTATTTAGGTTTCTTTTCAGCTCTTTACAGCTAAAATCAAATAGTAAGGCAATGGGAGCTGGACCAATGACTTGGAAAAGCCTTCCTAAATAATATGTTATGTATGGGATTTGGGCATTTCCACGGGGAAATGGCCTTGCTTAGGTAGTTCGTGTGTGTTTGTGTTGGGGCACTKCTGAGAGTGGCTGATGAGGTTCTTCCTGTGCCACTGGCTCTGCGCAAGGACGGGCACAGGGTTASTTGCCGAGTCTGGTCCCAGTTTTTCACTGAAAAATCAATGCTAACCACAGCGTCCTGGTTTCCAGAGGCTCTGAGTACCTTGACCTCTCCCTGAAGTTCCTGAGAAAGACCCATATTCAGCATCCCAAAGCTCTCTTCAGAGAAAACTTAGAGATTTTTGCAGACGCTCGATAATGAAAACCCTAAAATAGCATAGAAAGCGAGCTGTCTTATTATATTATATGGCAGTCAGGAGTCAGAGCATTAGAGCAGTGCAGTAGTTTCTTTGTTGTTATTATCAGCAATATATCAAGGATCAAAAGAGGGATTTCTGGACAAAYCAGAGCTGAAAGCAAAATCTGAAACACGCGCATGATCAATATTAAGTACATTAATTATAATAAAAATATGTAACTCTTACTACAGGTGGTAGGTGGATGCCAGTTTTTGTGGTTTTTTTTTTGTTTAGTACTATTCAAATCATGCRGACACATACAAATCAATTTAATTTTGTGCAGCAAGAAAGAAGGACTAGTTTTTATTTGCCAGGAKAAATGGTTCTTTTTCACTGCCAGCTTGAGATGTCAGAATATTTGCTCATGAAAGTATAAAGATGAGAATTACAAAATGAACCAAAGCAGACCACAGCCCATGCATTAGGCAAAGGCTAACGGGGAGAAACTGCATTCAGGMCCCTCTGTGCATGTTTCTGTGAAGAAATATGTCTGGGCCCAGGTTCTGCACACAGTCTGGAAGAAAACAAAACATCAAAAGGAACTAAGGGCTGCTGGGGAAGTAGTTTTGTTTATGCCAGCTRACACCAAAGGCTTAGGGGATCATGGATAGTGCCTGCTGATTTTTGGAAGCTTGCTGTTTTTAACATAATTTGCAGCTATAGTCTTCCCAAGCTTGTTGGTCTGCCAGATTTTCCAGCCCTAAATTACTCTGAGATCCACTGCTCCACTCACACCTAATTCCCCACCACTTCAATAACGTCCTTTGCTCTCAGGATATATTAAGTACAGCTTGATTACTCTGGAGATTATTTTCTCTTTTTTTTTTATTGCTTTTGACTGTTTATTACTGCTTATTAAGAATGTTATTAACTTGGCCTCCRTTACAACAATATTCAACACCTGCTTCATATAACAGGCGCTTTTCTTTCCCTCTCCCTAGCATCACACACCTGGGCCTTGAATTATTCCCTTTGGCTGAGTTGAATGAAGCAGAGTCAGAGGTCCTTGATTCGTCAGAGGTAAGAGACTTTTAATTTGGGACTCAACATGGATGCTGTTATTATTGACTCTGTAGCTTGCTTTTCATCCTGGCTACGTGGAGCGACTGCTACTGATGATTATTTTGGAAGAACATTGACACGAGTGGTATTTCAGGGAAAATAAAGGGAACAGGATTTAGTTTGCTTTTGACTGAGCCAGATTATATATTGAAAAATCTCCACAGGAGAGCCCAGATTGGGAAAGAGGTTCCATTTGGGTTTCATCCATCACACCACATAGATGTGASCAGGGCCAGGCTAGAGCATATGGTACGCTCAAGGCCAGCAGTCCTCTGGAGCTCTAGCTATGTTTTACTTCCAACACTGCTATGAGCAGGTCAGGAACAGAGGGACAGCCCTTCCTTTCTAATAAGAAGGCCAAGCAAAAGCCAGGGTTTGTCTCCATTTGTATAACATTTCTAAACCTCATGTTATTAAGTGCTAGTGAAGCCAGGAACCTGCAAGAGAAAAGAAAAGCATGGAAGGGCTGGAGAGCTTCAGGTGAGATTGTCCTGCAATAACATGTTCTCTGAAGGCCAAGAAAGGTTGTGTCATTTGAGGCTCTATGACAAAGACATCGCTTTCAAATTAGAGTGTTTTCAGCATTCATGTTTTTCCTCAGAAAATGGGATCATTTTCCGATCAAATGGGATTATCAGAAATGGGATGCAAGCACAGCAACATCCTATGGTGAGGCGTGTGGAAGCTGAGGAACAAGGACAGGCTGGAAACATCTTTGCCCACTTTAGTGGATTTGTCGCTGAAACGTGAAGCAGTGGAGATCCATGTACCAATACGTGCTGAACTGATGTTGTGGGAATAAGAAGATATTTGAACTCTATTAATATTGCCAGTGTGTCTTAAAAAAAAAAAGCCTTTGGAGAGTGGAGCTGGGATAAGGAACAAGATCTGTACTCCATTGAATTCACTGAAAATTAGGCATTTACTTAAACCRTTTCTCAATCAGGTCTGAACTCCATTTTATATATGAAGCTTGTAAGTCTTTCTTTTGGAAAGGCTGTCACTATGTGTCATAAATCTTTAAATGTGAAGAAAGCTATATTTCTTCTGAGAAGAAATATATTTCTCAGAAGAAATACATTATTTTGGAAAAGGAAAATCAAATCCAAGTCAAATATGTAAATAATGAACTTCTAAATTTATGTTTTGATGTTAAGAAGTAGAAAAAGAAATAAATTTAGTCGTCATCTTCACAGTGAAATTTGTCACTTCCTTTGTAAACTGCGAAGAGACATTTGAATCCCACTATATTTTGCCTATTATGAATTAGATTTCCTTTGAGCAGTTATAAAACTTTTAAGATATCTAATTGACATTTCTAATTGAAAAAGCACTTTGGGTTGAAAAACAAAACTTATTGTCTGAGAAATGTAGCTCCTAAACATGTAAGTTTTTTAATATTCAGAGTGGAATGGYTGGGGCTTGTTAAAGAAAAACTAGCCAAATTTTGGATGTTATATCTTTTTGCTATCTTGTGCCCCAATGCAGAATTTCTCTTCCTGAATAGTAAAAGGAATGAGTATTGGATTTGCTTTAAAAATGAAAACTGGGAAAGGGAACAATCCAAAGACTCCAAATAAGGGGCCAGTGAGAATTCAGGCAAATAGATTTCATTTGTACCRAACACTGTGTAAAATCCTGAACACTTAACTCCTAGTTTCTTCTCAGATCTTTCTTGAGTAGGGGAGTGAYTGTGCAACAACCATCAATGCCATGTCTTGATATACCTTGAAAGGCTTTAAGTAGAAGCCATCCGTCTTCTAGGGTCATAGGAAGGGTTTTGATTTCAAGGGAATGCTCCTTTAGTTTGAAACCGTAAACATCTGTGCACTGACACCCGGTAGACAGAGTTTTGAACCTTGTAGCACGTTACTAGGCAAGTTTTAAACTTCTCCTATTTGTGGAAACATTCATTTTCTGGGCACTATAAGATGATAAAAAAAAGGCAGATTTTTCTTTATAGCCTCAACTCGTTGACCCAGACTGGCCATATATTTTGATGTCTAGACATGTGGAAACAGTTGATGCAGAATATTTTCATCCTAGGTCAACTTTCCCCCAAACCTAATGCATACAAAAGAGGATTTTAGGAGATTTTGTACACACTRGAGAGCAATGTGGGAAAGAATGTGCTTACGACAGCTCTAAACGTAGCGTTTGTCACTGAGAATCCTTCCCAGCTGTGCACTATTTTCTGTTACATTGCAAAGGGACAGAAGGAAAGGAAATACTCAGATGACTATCCCGAGATGACAGTGATGGTTTCCTCTCCCCTGGGTTTCCTGAGATCAACTGCTGTTGAAGGTACCTACATAACTCTGTTAGCCATAAGTATTAATCAATATTTGTCCATCTGAACTAAAAAAGAATTAAGTGGCCTCTAATACAGAAATCTGTCTCCTGTTAGATAATTTTGGGGGGATTTTGGTCATCCATTGATAGTAATGGATATTTATGTACACAGTTTTCTTTGTATTTTTCCCCATCCATCTTTTGCCTTCATAAAAGCATGGTTATTAGTCACAATAATAGCTGGAGTAACGGATTGTGCTGCTGGAATTGAGGCTGTTCCGATTTCTCCGTAACGAGCTACTTTTTTTTTCCTCAAGGCTGTAACTCAGCCATGAAATAGCTAACAGTGAGGCAGCAGAAGGTCATAATTTGGGAAAGCTTTCTWTTTTTAAAGAAATATTGATACAATGGAACTGACTGTTATGAAGTTAAGATGAGGCAACAGCACATTTTTTGTTTGCTTGCTTTTTGGATTAATTTTCTGTCTTAGCCTAAATTTTTTCTTTTCCTCCTCTCCTCTGAGGAGAAAAATTGACTTTTTTTTTTTTTTTCCAGCCTGAAATACTGTATTATGGATTGCTTTAAGAGGCAATGGATATGATGTCTGTGGAAGTGACTTTCTGGGGAAGAATGGAATTATTGTGTGATACCATTTAATGACTTTAGATAAACTTTAGGAATGGAAGAGATACTTGTATTTTGGCATGTAAGACTGAAACTCAGGAAGTCTTAGGAATGCATTTGAGAGTCCTTTTTCAGGATCATTAGAAGCTTCCAATTTCCTTTGACTTTAGAGGGGAAAACCAAAATTCACTCCTTTAGACTTCAGTACAGCTGCCTCGGACACGCAGTGCTGGCTTGTCATTATGCAAGGAAGATTATAAACCTTCCTACGGCAGCCTGTGATGCCAGAGCGCGTGTCCTGGGCTGCTACAGCCACATCTGGAGCCCCGTGGTATTGCAGAACTACTCTCTCTTTTTTAATCTTCTCTCCTTTTTTAAAGGCAATTTGCATAACGCTTTAGTGACTCCTGTAACTCATCAAAGTTATGAGCCAGGCAGCTCTGAAACGCAGAAGTGAAAAGCTTTGCTGGTGTTATGGTTTCAGTGGCTTCGGTGGAGCTACAGGACCCTGCAGCAGCTATTGGGTTGTGAGCAAGCAGGGGAATTCAGCACAGGACTCCAGGGCTCCAAATTCATCCAGATGACTCATACTCGGATATTCAGGGAGGGARGGATAAGAATAATCTCGTATCTCAATGTGGCTGAGTCCTGCCAAGATGGCCAGTAAAATGGGGTTGAGGATTTTCTTCCWCATTTGAACACATGCAAAAGTTTTGCAGAGACAAAAAAGTCTGAGGCATCTTTCAATTTGGCATCATGCCCTTCCCTGTGACTACACTGGCCAGWGATGTCATGAGAATTGGATGATAAATAGCTCATATTGAAAGCTTCTTTAATGTTTCCTGCAGCAAAAGAGCCTGTCAGGRGGCACATTGTAAAAGCAGAGGATCTAATCTGATAAGTATTATCCATTYCAGTCATAGAATAAAACCAGAAATTAGATAATGAACCACATGTCCATACCACATCTGTCTGATTGAAATGTGAAGGGCAGTGTGTACCTAAATATTTGTTAACAAACAAGAACAACATTAGATTTYTGTTTCATAATGCCAGAACACTGAAGAGCTGTCATCCTGAAATATTTTTAGTGCTTAAAGGTCACATTTTCATTTTTTGGAAGGGAAGGAGCACAGGTGACCCTGCGTGTGCAGGGAGGTTGGACTAGATAGTCTCCAAAGGTCCCTTCCAACATTAATGATTCTATGATTTGTATGCACTAGTATTTACAGCTGTATTGTTTGTATTATGTATTAGGTTTTGGTAAAAAAATAAATAATCCATGTGAGATATATATATATAAAATTATTGTCAAAGATGTTTGCTTTGCCTTCTGTCCCACCAGAGAAGCAGAAGAGAGCTACCTGCCTGCTAATTGTTCTTGATGTGTTTTTCTTGATGTGTAACAATGCATTTAATAACATCATCTTGKTTTTCCTTGTTTTCCGGTATGAAATCCTAGTCCAGAGGAAGCCTTTGAGAGTTAAGATGACTAAAAGAGGATGAGATTTTTATCTAAAATATCCTGAACTGAATATTTCACCTGGAGATGCAGCAAGTTCTTATTTTCAATTTAAACCCCAGTGAACATCTCCCAAGCTTGTCAGACCCAGATATCTCTATTCTCCAGGGCTGCTGTTTATATTCTGCATTCGACAATGCAGGTTTCACAGAGCTAATTACAAAGTCTGCAAGCTGAGCTGAATGACACTTAAGTGCCACACGGAAGCGAAAAGAACATGACATATACAAAAAATGAGCCTAGAAGAACAAAAAGAGAAAATAAAGGTAACTATGAAATAAGACATACCGGAGATGGGATTGTTCAGAAATTTCCTGAAAGGGAATCTTTTCTTATTGCAAAAGTGTTATCTGAATTTGTTTTTATCCTCTGAAGCTTTTTTTTACCCATTGTAAACTTTCACATCGTGGCATTAATTGTAAATCTGTGCTGAATGTCCCAGTACAGAGCTCCACTTCCACAAGCAAACAGTGCAGGAGCGACCAGAGGGACCCGAGTTACGGAGTGCATTCAACTTTGGGCACCTTCCTTTGGGCACCAGGAGCAGCTGGTTTGGAGCTTGCTGTGAGTTGTGATGTGGTGGATGTGTCTCGGGAATATGAATATTTTGGAAACTTGCCCAGTTTAATGGCATGCAAATATAGATACAACATCCAGATAGATATAAGTAAATAACAGAAGGGTCTGTTTTCAGTAAAGCTGAGGAAAAAAATGCAAGTGCAAACTGCAAATGACTCCTCACATTTCTGGGTCTTTTGAGCACATTTAATCCATTCAGAAAACTATGCATTCGTATGTGCTGACTCCCTATTGCTCACAATGCAGTGAGATATAAATCGTTCTCTGTACAAAATGCCTGAATACTTCTAGAACAAGCAAAAAAACAAAAAATCTACTTTAAAGACCAGAAAGCTTTGCTAATATGCTGTGTTTATGTAGATGCATGTCAGTGTGTACTGTGTAATATAAAAGTATTTGCCAGGCTTTGCTCCTGGAGAATCTGAAGGCTGACAGAATGATGCCATAACTATAGGGGTCTAAAGAGTTTTGTTTATTTTCTCTCTTTAATACATTTTGTTAGGTTTCATATTATACAGACATGAAATACAAATGCAGGAAAATGGCCTGAAGCCCAAAACATCAGTGAAGAGAGATGTTAGTTCTATTTACTCTGTAGAAGCAGATGAGGAAAGCAATACCTTTAAGGTTACGTTTTACTAATGTCGTCTCTATTTTTCCCACAGTTCTTCTGTTTCCATTTGGATTTCGCAGGGGAATATATGCATTGATTTTACTTGGAATATCTTTCTGTACACAGCCTCTTGCACTGTGCTCACACGCAGACAAATCCCACTCCTTCCAGGTACCATTTCTACATCCGTAACAATACAGTTCCTAAAATTAATTTCTGCTGTTATATGTGTATTTTCTGCAGCCATTCCCTGCAGCAAGYGTGGAGCAATAATGCTTTCCCAACAGAAATGTTTATGGCAAGCTCCATCATTGTTACTGAAACAATCATTCTGCTTTGATTTGTATGAGGAACTGACACATTTCCTGCMAACTTTATTTTCATTTCCTTTAGATATCACCAAAGTCAAATCAAATCACCTCCAATTTATTACGGCATTTAACACCAACTCGCTACTCACTTGTTTGAAACTGCTCTTTAAAAGACAGTTGTGTCTCTTTCCCCCTCCTCCATTGAATAGAGCAATAACCATGGGAAAGAAACAAGGATTCTAGTATAGGAGTATAATTTGAACAGCTCCTTAGGCTGCTGCCTGGAAATTGCATCCCTGGATRTTAAAAGGAGCTGGGGTCTTCCCAGTGACGTTGTCACACTGTAGGTCACAGCTGCATGTTCTGGAATACGCCGCCTCCGGCGGGTAGACAGGCTCAGTTTGCATGGGGAAACCTGATTTAGTCAGTCTTAACCATACTGTTCACGAAAACTAATACTTTTTCCTGCATTTTGATATCTCTGAAGTGTTTATCAGACAAACATACAAATTAAATTTTATCAGTCTTTCAAATGCCAAGACCTTTTGTGTTCTGTCTGCACATGTATATGG
This sequence comes from Eudromia elegans, assembly GCA_003342815.1. Taxonomy (NCBI): domain Eukaryota; kingdom Metazoa; phylum Chordata; class Aves; order Tinamiformes; family Tinamidae; genus Eudromia; species Eudromia elegans. The sequence goes on from PTEX01000011.1 coordinate 661,776, forward strand.
AATAAAATTGCTGCAGTGAGCAATGCCAGCCAGAATACAGCTTTGATTAATACTTTGAATCCGTTCCTGGATTAAATATATATGAAAACATTTAATAATAACCTTTTTCCTGGTTGGGATGATGTGATTAGCATTTGATTCCCTCCTGTTTGGGAGCTGCTGGCTTGATTTCTGAAGGTTACGTTTTGAATGCAGCCGCACAGATGTAGATGCTATTTTAGTTGACGASCTGTATTTGCAGCTTGACTAGAATGGCTATAGAAGCAACGTACATTATTATTCACGTGGTCAGGTGGYGATGTGGTAAACAGGACTATATGTTACCGTGCTGTAATCCTTATTTAGTCAACGCACTTAGCTTAGAGACGTAAAAGAGTTCCTGCAAAAATAACATGTAGTATTTTACAGCAAGTAATCTAACTTGCACGGCTTGTGTCAGCACAACAGCTCATCCCGACTTTCTTTCTAGATGAAATGCTTAATAATATTATGACTTTATACTAAGGCAGCCAAGGGAGGAAGGTTCATGCTCTGCCTGCATGTACRTTAGAGCCAGTGTGTAGCTAGCTCAGGAAATCACAGTGCACGGGTTTAAACAAAAGGATTATKTTTTGACAACATCCGCCTAGTAAGATCAAAAACATTTCTTGCATCATAACTTAATCAGGGAAACATGGATATAGAGTGGATTACAGAGGCAAGTCAGTGCGTGGCCAAGGTGGAAAGACTTTCCTGCTCTGACTCACSAATCAGAGGCCACTTCTGGAGCTGCTGTATTAGATGTGACAGGCCCTTATCAGTGTGACAGGGCAGCAAGAGCGTCACTTGCAATACACCATTGCACGCCAGGCGGTTTTCCTTTATTAGATATCCCGACTAAGCAATGTTCTTCTGTCCTTTAATGAACTCTGCTGATTAATGKCACACAGGTAGTTATGTTTATGCATTTGTGTGCCTCCCGTTGTCACYCCGGTGACTCCGAGGTCCCAGTGCTGGCAACACACAACCTTGACAACTCCTATTTCTTACCTTTTGAAATGTTAAAATGTTAGACAGGTCCAGCCAGCACGATGAGCTCATGGATTTGGAATGAAAACGGGAAGTCCTGCAAGAAGGGAATCTTAATAACATTATTTCTTCAATGATAAGATTCCCCCAATCACTCGAAGTTGAAAAAYTACGGAGGATTTGAAAGACTTCATGCTCCAGGTTATAAACTGACAGTGAGCCAGTCACAGAGAGGAGTTCTCTCTTACACAGACACTGAACCACTATTACTTCAAGCTTTCTCATTCTCTGCAACCTGAGTCTTGACAGATGCCTGCAAAGAGAAGCCAGAAATGTCACTCGTTCCAGCCCCTATCATGCTTTAGTTATTTACTTAAATGCTTCTTGCACCATCCTCCCAGAGAGATGGAAGAATAATGAAAGTAGAAAAGAAATTGGTCTTCAAAACATGCTAAACTCCTCCTGAGAAGCTGCTTTCCTGTAGCACAAGGCTGATTCCTGCAGGAGCAAAACCATCTGCTTGCTCTGTTGATGGGGAAGGTGCAGAAAGTTTTGAGCCTGACTGCTGCCCTGGCTCCTCTGCAGCCCAACCAAACGTCAGAATGCTAAAATGCTAATGCAAGATCATTCCMTAGCCACTTTGCATGGAATGCAGGTGCTGGAAAGGTTTCTTAGGCTACTTCTTCTGCATTACGTACCCTCTGCAGTCTGATCCTTGCGAACSTTGCTCTAAAAGGAGGCTGCTCTCACTACCTGGCCCAGTGCTATGGAATCAGTTTGCTGTTCAAAATCTAGCATTGTCTGTGGTAACACTGCAGAAAAAGTTACTTTTTCCACATTTCCAACAGGTCAGCGAGGCCAGGACACAGAGTTGATATCATGCGTATGAAGCTTTGTGGTTTAATTGTCATTGATTTAACTGCAGGACTCTGCAAATTGAAATGCCTCCTGTAGWGGGATTTGCTCTGCCAAAATTGGCTTAAACCAACATGTTTTACCTTGCAGTGGGAATGGCTCAGGCTGTGGTGTTGGGGTTTAAACCAATYTAAACCTCAATGACCATTGAGAAACATTGTCCCAGTAGAAGTTGCTGGTTGGTCCTTCTACCCATTCACGCTTGGGCATTTCTGCTGGCCCCCTTGGCATTAATAGACAAAATCTAGTGCAAAGGCAATGACATTTCTAGGAGTGAATATTTACTGCAGCTGAATTAAACTTTCTTCTAAGTCTTYTTATCAGTTCATTCATTTTAGGTCCCAGTGGACTTAACACCAGAACAGGGTTCTTAGAAGAATTTTTGCACATACCAACTTTCAAAGTTGATTTCAAACCCTTTCTTCCCCAAAGGCCCTGTCCCCCCCAAACCAGATTAAATAGGTCCATCAGCTGCAGACCCGAAGCAAGAGCTCAGGTGGAGGGAAGCCGCAGTCATTACAYTGAAATGGAAGCAGCTGTGCTGATTTACAGCAGCTGGGAAGCTAGCGAGGTGCGCCCAGACGGATTCTTTAATTTAGGCAGTATATGGGATAGAGAAAAACACTTTACTCTGGAGACAGCCTCGAAACTCGCACYAGGATCGTTTCTTGCTGTAAGTGCAGGGAGTTATTCTATCCTGCATCTCAACTGCAGTCCCTAAAGCACAGCAAGATCTTCAAGCAAGGTCTCAAGTGTGTTGAGTCAACACATCAGAACTCATGGGTATGTTCAAGAAAGTATAACTTAATGATGCAAAGCTGCCARGTTTTGCATTTATGAAAAAGGAGAATGCTAATTTAATGAATGCATGTTTCTTCTACAGCTAGTTTCCTCCCTGGCTTTTTATTGGTATTAGTTAGACTCTAACTGCCTTCTTAAGCTCCTGCTTATTTTTATAAGTCCATCAGGATACTTCTATTCATAAATGTTTTGCATTTAGCTGTTTCATATGTATATAGAAAACAAATTTAGACCTCCCTCGAGGAAAATAAAAGCATTATTTTATGTAAAATATTCTTTTTCCACATGAATTACTACCCAGATGCAACAACTCACATGGCTGCTGTTTCCTGTATTTTCAGAAGTGATTTTAGTCCATAGGTGTTAGTGCTTGCTAAGCTTTAATCAAGCTCAGTTAAAAAATGCTTTCCCCTAACAAAAACGTGTGGAGCTGCTAAGTGAAATCTGTTGGTCTCTTCTGGGGGGTATTGCTTTTGGTGTGACTCATGGGCTGCAGGTGGGATGTGAGGTTATAGGTGTGGTAGCAGGGTGARGGGGCTATAAGCCGAGGGAGGAATGCCCCATGGATAACTCTTTCTCAGAAGGCAATATATATCATTTTTTCCCCCTATGAATATTTTGTTGGACTGTTCTTGGACTCAAGAGTTTCTGTATTTGGCTACAGGATATTCCACAAGAAGGAGTAACTGTTTTGAGTATGGAATTTTTTTTTTTTTTAAACCTGGCTGTCCACCAAATACCCTAAGGCCCTTTAAAGGTAAGATGGATGCTAACCCATAAGCTTTACATTTTGGCAGGTATGTAGTTGGTCAATAGAATCAGGAAGCTAAAGCTGACAGCAATAGGCAAAATTCCTACTGGACCTTTTACTGCCTCTGTTTTTTTCCCCTTGTTTCTCACAGCTTTTTCTGAAGGTTTTTTCCTAGGCACACAAAAGATCGAGTTATTTTTGGTTTGTTCGTGAGCTAGAGAGTGAATAGTTGGATTAAAGGTTTAAAATTTGCTAAACAACTTAATGAACTGAACAAATAATATGTCGGTGTTTTTCCTGTGCATRTCAATCATCCTCAAACCATGTGAGCATTTTGCCCYTTTTTTTTTTTCCCCCCCCCACATATTAAGGACATCCCATTATTCCATTAATGGTTTGCAGCAGGATAATCTGTATTTATTTTCCATTAGCATTTACATATTTTGGCATGCCTCACCAGCTACTAGAAAGTGAAGCTTCATCTTCCCTTGGAAACATGGGGGAACTGGAGCTTCTTGCAGAAACATTCTCTGCATCTATCTATAAATGTTAAGGGTTTTTTTTTTTTTTTTTTGCTTTCTCTTCCTGTAGAGATTTTATTCTTTTTAATTTCCCAATTATTGAAGTAATTAAACATTTATACCATTTAGGGATGCACCTCCATGGTCTCACTGAAACTGTAGATATTTTGTAGGACTCTGGAATGTGCTGAATTAGATTATTTTTATTAGAAATAATTAGACTAATTAGAATACTTCAGGAAAAAGAGGAATAAACTTCTTTTGATTTAGAGGTAGTTGAAAATGGGGCACTACCCATTTTTCCTCTATGTTTACTTCTGAAGAACAGTGCAGCCCACCAAGTTGGGCAAACCCCTCTTAGGAGATGGGGTAGTATTTCCCCCCCGATTTAGTACATGAGGAATCCKGAGTCAGACAGTGACCTGATCTGCTCTGTTGTCACTTAAGTAGCATAACGGGTCATTTTAAGGGCTTGTGACTTTTCCAAGACTTTAATAATGAAATCATATGTTTGATAAGTGATTCCCCTCTGTATGGTTCCTGATTTCTCCCCAGTCCAGGCTTTCCTCACTGTTATTAGCAGTTTTAGTTGTTTTTCTTCTCCTTAATGTTGGTACACAAATAAAAACCTGTGCAATGACTGATTAAGCAGGTGGGGATTTAGTCCAGAGCTGGATTTTCCTCCCTTTGCTGGTGCTTCGTTCAGAGGAGGTTGTTGTAGTGTGGTTCACAGGGAGGGGAATCCTGTGCCTAAGGGAGGATCTGAAGCTGCTGTTGAACACTTTGGCTAGTCCAGTAGTGCCAGTGTCTCCACTGACCACATTTTTTCAGGATGAAATGGCTGCTTTTGCCGTGGAGAGCCCTGCCTGGGCTGGGATTGCATTATTAGAAATCTCTTCTTGTGCTGCATTGCAATGCTCGCGGTGAGGGAGGCTTTTGCATCGCTTCACTATTGGTTTTGCCCGAAGCAGAAAAATATCTCTGCTCTCTGTTAACAGGGCTCTGCTCTTAGGCAGCTTTTCGTCTCAATTTGCCGTAGCTCAACCTGGGTGACATTCCTGCTTGCACTCTGTCCTATGAAGACTGGTCTTTGAAGGAAAACTCAACTCACGTAGGTGGTAAAGGTGACCACCGTGCTCTGTAGGTGAAGTCATTTATTGACCTTAAGCAAGAACYCAAACTTTTGGGTAAGCCGTTTTTCAGTAAATAACTCATATTCATAAGTAACTTATTTTGGGAGTCTTTGATCTTTTGAGCTTTTTTTCAGTTCCTTTAAAATATTTCCAGATCAACCTCCCTATCCCCATATTGTACRTTGTGCTTGCTACAAACTACCCAGATAGTCATTTATTTTGGCACAGCTGATTTGTGACTACCATTTTGTGCCTTAGCCATGAGGTCTCTGAGATAGCTTGGAAAAAGCACATACCCTATTTCTTCTGTACATTTATCAGGGGAGGCCTTATGTGCGGTYGTTGAATTTGACAGAAGAATTACGGTGGTTTCAGTGGCTTTGTATTATTCCAATGATATTCTTTGACAGTGTGTTGAAGAGAATAGGTAGGCTTAACAGTTTTAGGGTCTTCTGGCCCATTAGAATTGTAAGRCAGACCATAGAATATTCTCAGCCTAACCCATCCAGCCTATTATACAGTGATAGAATAACCTCTTCAAACCTCCATTACATTTATGAATGCTGTATAACATATTTGGTTAGATTTCTTTTGAGCTTCCATAAAGGAGCTTCTCTGGAATGTTACCTACTCCTAGTTCTGCTTCTCTACATTTTGGCACTGAGTGGTATGAGCTGTCACCTCCCTCCCCRTGCCCTTTCCTGCTTTTCCTCGTGTGTCTTTCTAAAGAATGGCTTGCAGCCTTGGAGAAATGCATTTAAAATATGAATCTGCTCTAATGGAGACAAAAAGTTATGGAGAGAGAGTTGGAAAAAACAGCAAGACATATGGATATGGAGAAGGACATCCTCAGATGTATTTAAATTGTTAATCTTTGTTGCCTTTTCTGAAGGGCTGCGCAAGGTTGTTGGTTTGAGAAAGAATTATCATGATTCTGACTCTGATTTTTTTTCTGACGGTCCTTTTAAAGTTCAAGGTCTTCTATGAATAAAATCRGAGTTTTAAATGTAAATTTAATATTTCTAGAGTAATCTAGGGTGCTTTGACCTTAAGCCTAGAGTAGCCTTTGAGACAATTACCAGGTGACTGCAATGAAGGAGCAGCTATAATGTCAAAYGATTCTTGCACTCGAGATCAAGGGGAATTTTGTAAAAGGTTTGTGAGCAAAAGCAACTCATCAGTGAGCTRTTAAAACTACTTGTGGTATATACAAAACTTCTGTCCAGTAAAAATACCCATCTGGYACTGTAGAGTATCAAGCATCATTGTGAGGAATAATTCATTTTCACTGGGGTTTGGGCTGAAGCAGGTCTGAAGTTTCTGTGAGAGATTAGCAGGTTTGGATCCAGGCAAGCTGATGTATTTGTTGGGTCTGTCAGATTTCTGGAAAGGTTTGGATCCAATCTGAAGGTAACTTACCTGCAAGGAAGTGACTGCTTCCTTCCCTGCAATATTATATCCTATCAGAACACAGTGGGGGTTGTGTTTTCATGTAACTTTGACTTGTACTCCAGTTATGTTTAATGTCTGATTAGAAGGAAACAAATTCAGCTTGGTGGTGTCTACCTTTGAAGAGCTCTCTCCCCCTCAGCTCTGAGGGGTAGGTGATATATCAATGGGGCTCAGTGAAAATTTCRACAGAATGAAAATAAAAGTTAATGTGGGAAGTGTCAGTTCTGCTAGAATTTACAGAGCAAGTCTARCCGTCTTAAGTCATAATCTGTTCTGCGTGTCTGTTTTCTTGCCAGTTTAGGTTCTTTCATCTGCCTACTTGCTTGTAGTTATATTGCTGGGGCATCAGGAACATGTCAAAAATGAAGTTTGTACATGTGTCTTTGTTTTTAAAGTTCTCCCTGAAAAACATGCAAAACTTTGCTTTATATTGCGTGGGTTTATCAATTGTTTCTATCGTTTTGAAAGTGTGGAAATAGACTTTTAGAATTGTCCAATGTGGCCAGAGCTACAGGTGAGCGCCCACTAGATCCAATAATGGTTCCACTGAGTCCTGTCAAATGATATATGCAGAACGGACTTACCTAAAAATGGCTTTTTGCTGTTCAGTGATGACACAGTAATAAATATTTCTGTGTGGAAACTGGGAAAAATGCTTAGTGTTCTGTCACTACACAGTGCACCCATCAGTCGGGCTGTTATTTGCTGTAACTTCTATAACATTTAATATTAGCCTCCGTTTCTCAACTGAAGCGTAAGGCAGATTTCCTTGAAATCCTTTCATACAAAAGTATACTAGAAATACCCGACAAAATATCTGCATCTCAGTTTTCTGGATCCAACACTTGAATAACTCTTCCTGACTACTATGGAGAGCTGGCTTAAGGTTACCATACATTTCAAATACTTTGCCTGTCTTTGCAGCATTCGTTTTTCTCTACTACATATGTTAGAGACCCATTCTACCTTTTCTTTCTATGGCTGTCTTTTAAATGACCACATTGTATTTACTGAGAGAGAATTTTAACCCTTATTTTGCAGCTGGTCCCATGGAGCAGTGTGGGATAAYTCTGCCTTTACCCCCTATGTAAGGAAGTCAACCTAATGACTTTCCTCTGACTGGAGATGTGGAGAATAGTAATTTGGGTACTGGCAAACTAGGGATTTATTGTCAATTGGGCAGACTGTGAGCRCCAGCTCTGCGGTTCTCTGCATCTCGACTTACGACTGGGATCAATACTGCACTTGCAGCTTCCCCTTGTATATTTTATTTATGGCGCACGTATTTTGAAACTTCTTTCCTGTTGTTTCTAGAGTTACTGCCACTACCACCCTTGATTTAGGCTGCCTAGATTTTATTTTGTTTTCTTTCGAAAGTGGAACAACAAGTGCTAGTGATGATGCTGTGTGTCTGAGTAAATGTGCTCTCTTCCTTGTGTGTAGCTGGAGGTAATGGCATGTGTAAATCTGTTTGAATTTCAGTTAAATTAAAACCTCTTTCTACCTGCTCTGGCAATGCCATTATCATGAACACCTATATCATGGCCACCAGAATGGAATAAGGTGGTTTTGTGTGCATCAGAGTWATGCCTTTGCATATGTCTGGGAGAGCACCAGGGGACTTTGTGTGTGTGTGGCTGCAATCAATGCAGTGGAAATGAATTAAATCAAGGTCACAGATCTGAATATCCCTCTCCTTTGGTGTTCAGGCTGGCATCTCCATGCAAATGCTCCAGCTCAGCCCTTTCTGTGATGTGCTGACATTTGCAGGTTATTCCTGCTGTTATGTTTGCTATGTATGCATACATAAAATACTGACAAAAATGGAAAACACGACTTTCAAATCCTGTACTTGTAGATGCATGTGTGAAWATACATGCACATATATATTTGAGATACATGTATACGTGCATTTGTGTGAAAGAACTTTGAGATGATTCAATAAGAAAAGTTTGGGGTAGATACTGGCTGTCTCCAGGTTCATGATGCATTATTGAGCTAGAGATACAATATCACAGTAAGGAGATAATGCAGTTACTTTAATGGGCAAATGGCTGAGATAATGCGTTCTTATTTTTAATGTCTAGCATAAAAATCCCTGTTTAACTATGTGTAGTCAGGTGGAAAACCAGGGAATTTTAATGTAGAAGCTCAAGGACATAAACCGTGCTGTCAAATAGCAAAATGGCCCTTGGAGTAAAAGGGGAAGATATTCTAAATCCTGCTTGTCTCAACAGAGTCACCTAGCTCTGCATTGCCAGCAGTGACACTGGTGCAATGGGTATGCGAGCAGGAGTCAGGCTGGGATCATCCTTTGGGCAATTTGGACACCCTCTTTAATAGTTGTCACACCCCAAGGTCTGTCAGATTTGGAGAACTAGTTGTATTATCCCCAGATCTCAGGACTTTAAGTAAAAAGCAGAAAATTTAAGTGAAATCCACTTTTTTACCCCCAAACAAAATAACTTTTTTTGGTAGGAATTTTTCTTCTCTCTGTTCTATAAGCCACAGCRTATCCATTTAACTGGTACCTAAAAGGTAATATGATGGAAGCCTGGCTATAGACTTGATATATTGGAGAAAGACTGTGTTCATGAATTGTGAATAGGAGCAACAATTTTTCAAATATATATTGTCAAAGCCATTTTCTCTCCAATAACATTGCACATAAAATGTTACAAGTGTAATGGCTATTTTACTTGCAGTTAAAAAGTGCATACAATTGTAATATATCAGCTGTTGTTAAAATGACATCTGGGAATATACGAAGGGTTTTTTTCGTGTCCTGTTTCAGACTTCTTTACTACCTGTTTCCCGTTAAATGTACKAGTATTAAAGAATTACTGGAGAGAGCATAGCACCTACATATATATATTTTTGCTCTTGGCAGATTTTAGGACCTATATTTAACATATGTTACTACATATTGAATGATCCAGTCATTTTTCTATAGTTCACATAATGGGACTTCCTGTACAATCTTGTTCACATCAGTCAAATACTGAGTGTCCTAATTGGCCTGTGGTCATTCTGGACAGTTGCTTGTTCCCAAATCACTTAGAGCTAAATGGCTGATGCTGGTTGCTGATTCAAAGGTCACAGAACTGCTGGCRTGATCTTAATTAAACTCATCCATTAAAATCAGTTGCAGTAAAATTTAATTCTTCACCCRCACTCCAAAGATATTTGAATCCAGGTTGTTAAAACCTGTAAAGGTCTGACAAATTCTGTAATTTTTACAGGAGGATTTCTCTATTGTAAGCAAATAGCATGCCGTTCTTGATCTGTTGTAGAGAAAAGCAAACTCTCCTTTTGGGGAGGCCAGGATTTTAATCCACAGCATCGGATGCTTGAAAAGTGCTTGTCGTAGATGTTTGAAGTCTTTAATACGAATACCAATGTTAGAGCAGAAACTTCTGTTAGAGGGACCTAAAAAGACCCTCTTTAGTGTGTTGTGCATAGGGTGCACATGTAAAACATCATATTCCTTCTGCCCGCCCCTAGGAAAGTCTCTGCTTCAACTTAATGCCTCATTTTTACAGGTTTCTCTGTCATCTTACCCAGGAGCCTGTGCTTGCAGAATCCAACACAACTTTCTGAAAGTGCCTGTGTTGTGTGGCTCTGCTTTAGACAGAGTTATTTTGAGGGTTTTTTTGTTGTATTTTTTTTTAATGCTGTTTACCCCTGCATGGGCTGGTTTTCCTCAAAACAGTTTAATTTTATCAGGCACTGTTACTATAACAATACTGGAAGTGTGGGAAAAAAAAACAGGATGGCTGTTATTAAAGACCTGGGACACTTCTTCTCTCAAACACAGACCTCAGGCTACTTTGGATGCTGTAATTGTGCACACTTCAGTCAGTAGGAAAAGGTGATATTATCTTTGTGCAATGGTATTTTACTGATACCTCTTAAAAATCAAGTTCTCTTTCTGGAAGACCAACCATGAATAGTTTGTTGCCTCCAAAAATGCCTGCCAGGCCACACCTCTTCAGAGGAGATCAGCAGTGAACCTTGAGCACGATGTGTATTTAAGCTGTGAGTGGCCATCTAGTCATGGTAAAAGCAAATGCGTGCTGATGTCCATGCATGGTGTCGTGGAGCTGTATGAATATGTTGTTCATGAGGAAGTGCTCCTAAGTTTGCATAGTTGTAAGGAGAGCTTTGAAAAACTGGATGTTGCTAAAGTGTTTCCGAAACGCTTTAGCAGGCTCAAATAACATGTTTTTGTGAGAGTTTCAATGCTGCCTAATGTTCAACTTCCACTGTTTTTTCACTTTCTTCATCCTTCATAGGGAACCATGTGCTGAATGATCTTTGTAGCCACCTGAATATTTAGAATTTTAGGATAACAGGAATTGCAGATGTCTCTAGCTTTACAGTGAATCAGATCTCATTTTGGTAATTATCCCTTTCCTTAGTATTGTTTCTCTAAACAAGAAGCTTTTCTAAGTTTCATTGTGTTGACCAGTCAGGCTCATCTGGATAAGAAATTTAGGTGCTCTTGAGATGCCATGTACTAAGCCAAGAATTTATTGTGAATAGACATCACGTTGATGCCTTGTGCAACCACAGCTCTCCTGTTAACACGAGCTATTCTCTCTTGCTCTAATCCTTTCCTCATAGTCCTCAGACTATATGCTCGTCTTTTGCTCGTGACAACTGTCACTTTTTTAGTCCAGATCAGAAAAGATGAAGCCTACAGGTAAAAAGGGGATATTTCTGCATCCTYCTTAATCTTATTGTGCTCACGGACATCAATTTATTCTAGTGCAGTGACAGAAGGGCTAGGCAGCAGGGGGGAAAATTAGTGATAATTCAATCCTCCATTTTCAATGCAAGAAAGGCATTTTAATTTCACAAGAACTTGCTGCCTTCAGAAAAATGAGGAAAATGCTTGATTAGGAAAGGGCCATGAAATTATGCTACCTATCACCAGGTGGCAAACAGAGATGAGTGGGGCTTTTCTGTGGGGAATCCTTCCAGCAGTGGAGAAACATTGCCAGGAAACAACGGATTTGAGTGTAGGTTCTAGTCAAGAAGGSGAAAACACCTACTTTGGAGTGAGTGCACATCTGCAAGGGCGACATGGTTGGGAAAGCATATGAATTACAGATAAATAGACTGGGGGACTGCCATAGATCGTGGTGTCCTACCCCTTTTTCCTCTGTACAAAGAGACAAGGCAGCCTGTGCCTTTCTTCTTTTAATTTGAATATTTCTCTGTTGTTAGTACTTTAATATCCTATTTCTGTTTTTCATTCTGGAATAGTAGTAGAACTTCTTGTGCCTGACAATGCAATTTGGATTATCAAAAAAGATATTTCTAAGAATTATCAGAAAGAAATATAATCTTTGTCCTTAATAATAATAACAATGACACCTCCATTGAAACTCTGCTTTGCTGTTAGCATGGATTGCCATCTTTTCCTGTGGATTACAGTCTTGAACAAAATAGATCTGGAGAAAAAGACCTGTATTTCTGCCTATGTGGGCTGTTTCTCTTCAAAAATAATTTGATGGCTAATAAGACATTTTGGCTATTTTAGCAACTGAAGAACATATGACTCCTAATCAATCCTGCTTTCTCCTTTAGTTTCACTATTGATCTTTCTCTGTACAAGCTCTCTAACTGACATGGTGTCACCCTTGCATTAAACAATAGCCGAGTTTTGTGTGAATTCAATAGCRATCATTAACGTGGGCTAATGCCGTACATTGTGGTCCAGCGTGTAAGGGAACTCTTGCTTTTTATAATGCAGAAGTGAAATGCTGAAGGGCCAGGGCCTCAGGGACAACCCCATAGCAGGACTCAGGGCAGGTCCTGTTGAAGCTGAGACTTGGGTTATTTGCTTGTTTTGGGGGCTTGTCTCCACAAACCTCCACAAACCAGAGGTGTTGAAGGTTGGCTGRTGGGGAGGAGAGGATCTCCAAGCCCTCTCCAGCAGCAGGCATTGCTAGGAGCACTTCCATGTTTAAAATATTTAAAMTATTACTTGAAAATGGCTCTGCTTTTGATGGAAGGATATCCTACTTCTATCTCATTGACCCTTAAATTGCTGGTTGGTGGAAGTTTGGAAGTTACTGAGGAAAGGATCACTTATCTTCTTAGTCACTTTTTCAAAGCATCTGTCATTCCCTGCTAATAGAAAGAGGGTCTTCCCTTGTATGTCTGTATTTCCATCTCAGGAAAACAAAAACAAGCTATTTGTCTGCATCTCTTTTGGCTTTTAGAGGTTTTTATTCTTTATGCTTTTCCTCTCTTCCATTTTGACACATGGGAGGTGAAATAAAGGATAAAGGAAAAAAAAATAGCAAAACTCAAAGAAAAAAATTACCTTCAGAGCTTGCTGTGGAATAGCGTGTCTTTCTATCTTGCTGCTTTAAAAAGGATGGGAGTGAGGTAGTATGAAGCTGGCTGTTCATTTACTTTACTTGATCCTGGTCATGGGATCAGGAGCTAATGACTCTTCTTTACCCATGGAGATAGTGGCATYGTCTATTTACCATCGTCCTTTGTGCAGCGAGGGCAAAAGCGGGCGGGAGAGGACGGGATAATCTCTTTGGAAGGCAGCATTTAACACCTGTCTGGGAGCAGATAATTGCCGCATTCCTAGGGGATTAGCGCCCTGGAACTTTATTACAGCGCGGTGGAACTGTACCCGGCTATCTCGCTCCAGATGGATGTCAGCCTAGTTTGTCGCCGGAGACACGGAGCACAGAATGAAAGATGCATGAATAACGCATGTTTGCGCAGACAAAATGCGGCTCGTGCCATCCTCCCTGCTTCCAAACTCGTTGAGATTTTATTTATTTATTTTTCTCAGTGCTGTCCTACTTCAGAGCTSTTTGAGGAACGCTTTGGGGACGACTGAGGCAGTGTCTATACTGCAGTCAGAAGTGACTGCATAGGAGGCACATCCATCTCTCCTCACCTGCTAAGCAAAAAAAAGCAGTTTTATAGTGGCGTGGCTCTTGCACAGGCTCTGGCAGCCCAAGAAAGCAACCTCAGCCGCAAGTCTGGGTTATTGCTCGCTCAGGAGCAAACAGCAAGAGGCAAAGCTAAAGCTCTAGCTGGAACCATCTCTGGCAAGTTCCTGCTGGCATTCCCTGGGGACTTGCCAGGGTGMTGCTTTATGCTTCTATGCTGTCCATACTCAAACTAGCATCCTGGGTGGCTTTTGTGCTTCTGCTTTAGGCCATAGCATCCCATTATTTATTCCCTGTCTGACTTTTTTGTTACGCTCTTTAGTGTGTAGTGGCCCYTGTGGCTTATAAATTATTTTCAGGTGCACGCTGAGACCTGAGCTTCCCAAAGGGTTCTGATACTGTAACATAAAGGGGGTTTGTGCAATTTCTGCATGCATAGTTTCCCTGCCATAGGATCCTTGGCATGGAGTTTGGATTGTCTTATATAATATACAAAGAAAAATATAGCATGTCTAAAGAGAAAGGAGAAGAAGCTGAAATGTAAGCAAATAAAATTCAGAGAGTGTCATATATTCTCTAAGCTGCCAATGTGCTTGCCTAGTTGGCTTGAATACCTGCCTCTTGCTTGAGGTGTGATGGAAGAAACAAGCTGGTGGTTACCTGACTCTGCTGCACGTTTGCTTTTTGGTTGCATCTGTTCTGCACATGGACTATGAACTGCTGCCCTCCTTTTCCTGCAAGGCTTGATGGAGRCTCTCAGCACTTGTTACTGCACCATGCACAGGGTTTAGGAGGCTCCTGGAGAATGCTGAGACGTGATGGTTATTGAATCATACTGTGATAGAGAGGAGAATATTTGTRATTTTGTTGTCCTGTACCATCTTTCTACTCTAAACTGAAGATTAAACGCCTGAAGCGAGAAACGACTCAAACTGGTGTTGCAGTTTTAACAGAGTTCCTTACCTGCTAGACTAAACACAGGCCAGAGAAGKACTTATGTTTAAATTTCTGGATTAGTCTTGACTGGCTGATTGCAGCTGAAGAMGACGGTCCACTTCTGCTGTGCACTATATCCTGAGCTTGATCTGCTATTTATTTTCCATTATACAAAGGCTTGTAGGCTTTGTAATGGTTGTTGCCAAGTGATGTTGTGACTTTTGAGAGCTCAGCTAAAAATCTGGACACAAGTCTCATTAATAACGTTTCAAATTGGAAAAAAAAAAATCATTCAGAACTTCAGGTAAAAGACATATAACTTCTAATGTCATCTCAAATTAAATGTAAAAGACTTATTGAAAGTGTTTCGATCAATAACTCTAAATCATTCTCATCCTGGGATCCTTGGAAAGCTCTCTTCCAATCTTGATGTGCCCAGATTTGCATCTTGTTTAGTGGGCARGACAAACTGTGACCTGGCATATTTGTGTGACCTGAAAACCCCTCATGTTACAACAAAGTCTCAATCAGAGCAAAGACAAAACACACAAAAAATGTTTACGTTGCAGTCGCTTTCCTGTGGCACAGTGTGAATGGTGTTAATGGAGGGGGGGACCATAATGGCCTAAGGTGGTTTCAGCTAATGTGTCCTAATGTGCATTTATAATTGACAAGTAATATGTAATAAAAATAGCTTATTGCATCATTACTGAACATGTCTGCTTAAAATGCACTGACTCAGTCATTACTCCATGAGCACAAAAGGAGGAAAACCTTATGCCTTCGTATGCTCTGAGTATGTTTAAGAAAAACAGACCAAAAAAAAAAAAAAAAAGTCCCCAGACTTCTATCATGCCGAAAACATTCAGCACTGACACTAATTTCCTGTGAAACTAAATGATCAGAAAATAGCGAATGATCTAGTAATCAGAATCAGCAAGTGGAGTTTAATTCATTTGACTGCAGAGTGCTTGCCAACACTGTCATGTAGAGCTTACTGCTGCTCCAAGAGCCACTTGTGCTTATAATAATTAGAGTTCCAATGATCTGGAACTGCTTGATTCAGCTAAAGTTTTGGCAGGTGGTTGACACACTGAAGCATATTTAAATTGTGCTGGCCTTGAAAACGAAGCTTCAGACTATTTACGTGCCCGTGATACTGCTGCAGTCATTTAAAAAATAAAAATAAAAAAATAGGTGGCCAATCCATCAGCTGTGGAGGTGTAGCTATCGTTTTATGTCATGTAAAATGCTTACATGAGTGACCGGGTTTGGAGAAGAAAAGGATGGGGAAAGGTTAATTGGTTATCTCATGTTTAAAATTTCACTCTTAAATTGATCTTGTATATATTTTGGTGTATAATAGCCCATGCTCACTTAGCAGTATTAGAAAGCCTTCATAACTGGAAATGTGCCCAATATAGACATGAAAGCACCTGAAAATGGGGGGAAAAAAAAAAGCTTTTTCACTTGTGATTAAAACCTCCTTTATTATTAGAAGTTTTTATTATTATTTCTTTTTTTTYCTTTCCTGTTGTCCTTGACTTGAATTTTCAGTCTTGTTTATCAGAAAATGTCAAGCTTGCCACCAGATGTCAGTTAAGACCGAAAGAGCTGCTCTTTCCATAGACTGTCAAACCCAAAGGTACTATTGAGATAATTCAGTCTGCAGCAGTTCCAAACAAATGCTAATAGACTCTTTGGGATTAATTTTTGCCTGAACTTTAGTATATCGTTCCAATAAAGTAAAAGATAACCCATTTTTCTCATTTTGCTCCCTGAGCATGCAGTTAGTCTGGGTAGAGTTCTCTGCTTTGAGGATTTGTTTGCTCTTTTGCCTTTGTTTGGTTTTGTCTGGTTTTTTGAGATGTGCAGATGCAGGTCTTAAGTGGATCCCCAGAGTGTGACCCAAGTAAACTTGGTAGGCTCAACCATTATGGATTTTATACCTAATCCAGGAGATCATATACTTAAAGGTCCCGGAGATTTCTGTGCGGATGGTGATGCTTGGATAATGCTGTGTAGATTAGATATGATTGCTCATGGGCTCATAAAGTTTCTTGTGCTATTGCATGGCCATCCCTGCATAAACACGGCCCCTGACAACTCCCACTGACTTCTGAAAGAATTGGGGTTTTTCGTCTTGAAGGATCTAGCTCCATAATATTTTGTACATCCTTCCTGGTGATTGCTTCTACTCCATCAGCCCCTGGTGCTGTTTGGTTTGCTGTCTTTTGTGACATGGTATTTTCTTGTCATTAGAGCTCTGGGGGGGGGAAGGAGAACTCCAAGTACACTGCGTTTCTCATCACTTCATTTGTTAGAGCAGATGCTTGTGTGGGGGGAATGATAGGTAGAAAAGAAAAGAAAAGAAAATAACCTCGTTGTTTAAAATGCAGACACAAACGCACAACTTGATATTTAAGGCRAAATGTAAGCACTTTAAATTACCACATTTTTCCATGCAGGAAAAAATAATTACAGACATTTTTTGTTTAAAAAATGCTGATCTGCTAAAAGCCAAAAAGCAGGGCGAATGAGCAGCGAAGGTGCCTGTGTAGCGGCTCTTTGGTATTTGAGTCATGACATAGTGTCTGCCTCGTGACCTGGTGCTGTCCGCCCACGTTTGCTTAGCTTCCTTAGGCATGTCTCTAGGAGCCATTAGCAGAGAGTCCTTGGGAAAAACTGTCCTGACCCCCTAATCACATCCTGTCCCCCAGCAGAACAAATCACCACTGAAAACGTCCTATTGCACCGTGTGGGCGACGTTAGTCCAAAGCTAATCGGCACCAGCACACGGGCATGTTCTGGGCCCATGAGAACTCTGTACCCAGCTTCGCTGCAAGGCAAAGCTTTGCAAAATGAGGTGCCTTGCCCATGTTAGGAAGTTGGACTGTTATTAAGCAGTCAAAAAGTAGACCTAGATTATAGCAAGAGATGCTGCTTTTGAAGAATGAACTGGATAGAACTTCAAAAGGTTCARGAAAGAGCTCTAAAAATGATTCAGATTCTGTGATTGTAGTTTCAATGTCCAGTCTCCTTCATGGGTGAAGGTGAACGTGGCTTGAACACACCGTAGGCATGTTTTTCTAGTAAAATATTTGCATTATCACTCACGCCTTCCCCTCAAAAAAAGAGGAAAAAGAGTTTCATCTTGGCATCAAAATTCAACCGTGCAGACACTCAAACCACTCCATGCCCCCAGGGCAGCAAAACTGGAAGGGAAACCTRTACACAAAGTGACAGAGGCATCAACAAAGTCTGAACCTGATCTCTTTGAATATTCAGCCCTTAATGTGTAACATTTAATCATTAAACAGGGTGCTTAAATAGAGCTGTTTTGATGATGATGAAATGATTAATAGAGAGGCCTGAAATGTAGCTCAGAGCCTCTCTCTGGGGAGCCTTGCTCTGCCAGTTTTGGCAAGGTGGCCTCCTACTGCATGATAATCAGAAATGCCAAGTGTAATTGAAGTCTTTAATTACATTTCCTGCTTTATTTCAAGGCAACAAGTGTTTGGATCTTTTTTTTTTTCGGTTGTTCTTTGAACTTTGGGAGTGCTAAAGAACGTGTGTAGGCTTCCTGGGAGGCCTTTGCTTCCTGAGAATAATTGCAGATCAATGCATAGGAGAGAGARRRRAAAAAMAAGATCAGTCACTTTCAGAAATAACTGYGGTTATTTCTGGTTGTACTGAGGCCTCATCACACACTTTGCAAGTTGGCTTGAATGCCTTCCTCAAACTTCCCTTTGTGCCCAAGGGAACCGTGGGCAAGTGGAACGGTGCAGCTGTGGGTGTGCAGCGGGAGCCATGTCTGGAATCATAAATCAGGAGGAAAGGACAGAAGGGGACAAAAAGAGCTCAGCCTTTTCCTAGCAAAACCCTTCCTTTCCTCCCTGGAAAAGGTGGATGCTGCCACCATCCTCGCAGATGCAAAGGGACACAGAAGGGCTGCCGGCGGGAGGCTGATGTTGGCCAGCACAGAGCAACAGAGCAAATAACCTCCCCTTGCAGAGGGCACGTTTTGCAGCCTGGTCACCGGGTGCAAAGCTGTAAGCTTTGCAATGAGCTATCTTCGAAGTACTTTAAAATGTTTTAGATAAAATTTTATATACTTGATTTTTAGCTCTCAGGGAAAAAAGTGCAAATCCATTTCAAAAAGAAGCTCTGACATGAAGAAAATTAAACTTGGAGTCTTGAGCAAGCTTTAAAAATTCCCTTTGAACTTTTACCAYGTTTGAAAAGCACCTCTGATAATTACTTGGTGTGCCTTTATGTTCAGATTCTTATAAAAAGTGTTTCAGGACACTGCATGTTAATTAGAGGCCAAATTATGAATGTTTGGGAGGAGTAGAAATATTGAAATTCCTGGAAATRTTGAGAAATGTTTCTGTTATTATTCAGAGTTTAATACCAAGCGTGGTGTATTGATTGTGGAGTTTGTTGTTGATTATGTTTTGCTTTTTTGGCTTTATCRAGATGCCAACAGGCGCAGAGGCCCCCGAGTGCTTTGTCTGTGTTTTGTCAGGCTTTTGTTTTACAGAAGCTGCCTCCTGCATGACAAAGATGATTTGGGTTAAGGCAGTGGAAATTCTGTCCCCAGAGGTGGTCATTGGAGAAAGTCTGTCTTTATTCTTTATTCTAAGCATATGTATCTGTTATACATGGCTGCATGGGGGATAAACCACACTACCTGCTATAACMCCTCCAGCAAAGAAGAGACCCAGACCCTCTCTGTGTTCTCACCAGGGAAAGAATTAGTGGCTGCAGGGGACACAGTAGTACCCAAATACGTCATGGGGTGGTTTCTGCAAGCAGCTAATTTCTTGTTGCATTATTTTGCCAAATATTGAGCATCCTGTGAAGCTTCTTGCACAGCTGAGAGAGGMCACTATCTTTTGTGCACTGCTGTTTGCTGGGCAGGAGCGCTGCCTCCTGCCCCTTTAATGCTGAGGAAGGAGTTTTCCTCTTTGCCCAATGGGAATTTGCTTTGGAGCTGAACAAAAACATAGCTACCAGCTTCTTTCTTCCTTGGTGATGCGGAAAGGAAATATTCATCAGACAGCAAATGCTATTTTTATTTGCTCTCGTGTTCTCCTTTCCCTTGAGTTGGCTGTGCCTTGCTTGCGCTGTATGCATAATTCTTCAGACTGAAATGGAAAACTAAGTTTGAGAAATCTTTTAGGTGTGAGCACAATGCTGCATCCCAAGGCCACAGTTAGAGATTAACTGTGGCTTAACRGCCAAGCTCGGGGGGAACAAGCTGTAGGTTATTAAAGAAAAAATTTGTAGTAGTGGTTGCGAAAATGAAATGTTGTAGTTAGTTATTCTTTTTTTTTTATTATTTTTTCCTGAATTCTGTTACTCAGCTTGAACTCGCATTCTTTTTTTCCTGCAATGTCTCAAATGCACAGCCTGTCCYAGCCATCCATGCAGCTGATGCCTGGCAGGGCTCCTATCTCAGGTACTGCAATAKCCCTTCCTTTGCCCTTGACTAATTTGTTCCTGCTGTGCTCATACTTGTCCCCATTCTTTGGGAGAGATCCTTTTCCTTATCTAGCTCTTGGACCATGTCATTGCTCTGTCTATTTTCCCTCCTTTACCTTCCCCTTTATTGCATCAAATCAAATCTCCTGGCTTTGCTTTTAAGGTCCTTCATATCTTCTCTGTGCTTTAACCCCTAGCTCAAGGCTCAAGCTATCAACAGGCGRCTCCAACCTCTGAACAGCTCAGACATCAGCCTGTTAAATATTGGCAGGGCACAAATTTACGCTTCTTTCTCATTTTTCCGCATCCTTGGGAAAATCCTCCCTTACTCGTATGCAAAGTCCCATCACAGCACTCTTTCAAATGTCTCCTTAAAAATTCTACTTTGCTACTGTGCCTTCAAAAAGCACCTGACAGTGGTTAACTGCTGATGCTGGAACAGGTCSTTGCCTATTGATGTACAAAGCATTGGCTACCACTTCTGTTGCCTTATCTGTCTAAATGCATCTGTTTTCTTACTTGTTAGACCGTTGGCATGGGCCATCTTTTGTATCTGTRTAGACTGTAGCTGCCTATAAGCGATACAGAAATGCAGATTGTATGTATGTAATGCTGACAGAAGTGTTTATTCTCTTCATGCTGTCCTTAGCTCAGGTCTCTTAAGCATCTATAAGGTTGGAAAGTTAGGATGCTCCTTGCAARCAAACTTCCTCACCCCTTTTGCAGGGATGTTCAGTTTCCCCATTTCAAGCATTTAGTTGCTTTTTGGCTGCATTTGAAAATGGCAGCGTAAAGCAACTTGTCTGCGCTGGGCTGGGGAGCTGCTTTTGCAGCTTCTTGTGCACGTGCCTGTGTTTGAGCTGTACAGGTGGCAGAGAGCAATTGATGTAAACCAGAATGCTGAAACTTTGGGGAGAAAAACAGCAGGATGCAATGAACAAAAATAGCAAGGTTAAGAGCTGTGCAGCACGTCCTCCATTGCAGTATTCCACCAGCAAAACCTTGCTGGCACTGCTGGCTTCTGCACTCTACGTCTATATCTGGTGCCCGAAGTTCTGTAAGTTCTGGGTTTCTAACGCTCCCATCTGCCCTACCTTTCTTGAGCTAAATGAGGACAAAACTGTGTTCTTCYAACCAGTGCAACAGAAATCATTAATATATGACTGTTGCTGCTGATCACTGGACCTCCAGATTGAAGCTTGCCTCAGAGTATGCAGCTTTCCAGTTTTGCAGGAAAATTCCTGTAATAGGAGGAGGAGGTAAAGCAGCTACAGGAAAATAGCGGGCAAGCTTCTGGGGGTGCTCTGTTTTGCACAGACATAAAGGAAACAAAAACTTAACAGGAAACCAAATTGGATCACAGAACTGGAGCAGTGTGTTGTGTTTGTTGAAAAGTCCTTGCTGCTCTTCATATCAAAAGAATAAATTAAATCTCAATAAACTGCTGCCCAGGGAAATGGTGCTCTTGGTTTGCAGTCCTCCCTGTGAATATTTACATGAAGCTGGCTGGAAAGCTTTCCTTTGCATTTTTATGTAAGGTTGGGAAAAGTTGTTTGGAAGATATCTCTTAAGATTTAGAATACTGAAGAAAAAAATATCATTTTCTGTATTTTTAGCATGGCCTTCTTTTAAATGGGGAGCTGTTTATTTTCTGAAAGTGCTATGAGAAAAATGATAAAATTCACTGTCCCATTTTCTGGAGTGGTTGATGGGAATATTTTTGATAATCTGTATCAAAGTATGAAAGCCTTGTTAATATAAGAGAGATGTCATTTTTAGGTTGCACTTTCCAACACTCATTTTCAGTAAATCCTGTATAGGAAGGCAGAATATGCATCTGTGAGTCAAGATAAATTACTTTCAACAAGATATGTTTTGTCATCCAACTGGAGACCAGAAACAAAACTACTGAAATTTGTGGTGGTCTGGTTAAAGTTCAGTATCTGTGCTATAGCACTTGCAATAGAAAGCAGTAGGAAATTATTCACAGAAGTAATATCCAAATAATTGTGTATAATTGAATGTATTCAGTAGGGTCRTGATTAGAATGGTCTAATTTGCAAAGGATGAAGAGCAGAAAGAGGAGTAATGTTTATTGGTGAGAAGCACAATCCTCTTGCAACGTTGGCTTCAGAGAAATGAGCCTGAAGATGGGTCAAGSGGAGAGGGGCATTTGGACAGGGAARATAAGCGTGTCTRTCTGCCTCAGAATCACAATTATTGGTCAAATCAATCTATGGCTGTTGGCATCTGGATTCTGCACCATTGGCAAAAGTTGCTTCAGTAGTTGTGCCAGTTTTGTTTCCCTGCATGTGCAAGGTGCCCCATCATGGGCCTTACCTGGGACATGGTCTGYTCTGAGGAAACTGCACTTAGTGAATTTGGCAGTGAATTGATATCTAGGGTCTTTCCAGAAAGCTGAAAACTGGGGTTTGAACCAGTTTGGCTGTTCTGCCCTCCCCCTGGCCCTCAAATGCTGCCTGACATTTTCCAATCTGTTAAATGAATGTTATGGGAGCTCTTTGCTTGGGAGACAAAACCRTGCACCTATGCTGTTAAGTTGCTGTCCCCTATGTTCTTTTCTTCCTTTGTTTGTGTTTACTTTGTGTTCATTGGATTGTTTTCCCTTTCTTAAAATACACAGATTCACAGGACTGAAAAGAAAAAGTRGGAAACTTAAGAAATGAAATATACACACAATATATATATATACACACACCAACAATATATATGTGTGTGTGTATATCTATATATACACACAGCCTCTCTCTCTGTGTTTTATATATATATATATCATATAAATGGAGAGAGCCACTGATATGTTAATCTGTCCCGAGTTTGCAATTTTCCTTAACATTTTACAGCCATCCCTTTCCTTGGAGAAGGTCCCGATCTACTGTGAAATCAGGCCAGCTCTGACARATCTGCTTTATTTATGGTTATAGTCATTGACAATTACTTTAGTAACTATAACTACACACTAATTAGGAAGCAGCACTATTAAAACGCTAATAGATAAGGGAACTAGAATTCTTTTAGCTTGTCAAATTGGCCCATTAAATCTGTGTGTTGTACCTGTAATTGCAAAGCTCCAATTATCATATACTTAGTGAAAGGAGTGATAAGGTTTTCTGGAGTGGAAAGTGATAAGAGATAAAAGTGAAAAGTTGCTTAATAATAACTTTTACTAAAAGCTATCAACAGCAAATGTAGAGTCCTGATAAGAAGCCGAGGCCGAGAACTTTAAATCCTGGTATCTCCAAGCAAACAAGAGGAGGGAAATGGTATCACCTCATTCAGATGCTCTGCTTAACTCATCTTCCCCAAAAACATTGCAGGATGAAGGGTCTGACTTCAGGTGCCTTTTTCCTCCTTGGAGGACCGGTTTAGATCATGCTCTTCCTTGGGAGATGGCCAGATAGGAGATTAGMTCTAAGAGATTAGATGCAGAGAGAGGACCAAGCCATGGGGAAGTGAGAGATGGGTTTGAATCCAGGCATTGGATTTATGCAGAGTCCTCCTATTAGAAGCACAGCTAATTCCCAGTGGTGGGAAATTGATTGAAGAAATATCCTGTCTCACTACCTGCCTCTGGGTCTCTGAATGGGGATCTGGAGAGGCTTTGGAAAGACAGGAATTAATTTGTGCAGGGGCAGAAAGGTGAAAGATTGTGTGGGAGACCAACAATCTTGAGAAATACATAAAAGGAGGAGAAGGGTGGCCCTAACAACAGGGAAGCTGGGGAAGGATTGCTGTTATTAGGCAGGACTTCATAGAAAAACACCACCAAACTGCCTCGTATTTGTGAGAAGGGGGAAAGAAAGCGAACCACTCTTTCCCGAGAACCCAAGAGGCTTCATCTATTTTGAAACCAATTCTGTGCAAAATAAAGGCAAGCGAGCATATGTATTCTAAATGGCACTTCAAGCTCTCTCCAAAAGAAGTCATCAGTGTTGAAATAGGAGTCATTACAGTGTGCCAGTGTAGGGCTGCTTCCTTTTTCATTTTTTTTTCCCTTTTCAGTCAGTGGATTGCAATGACAGCCCTGATTTCTAATTGGTTTTAGAGCTGTTTGCAGAGCTTTGCATAGGAAGGGAAAGACGCTGAATTTTGGTGTACCAGTGTGTGGGGGGGAGAGAAATGATGTAGATAAGACTGGAGAAAAAGGATCATTTCTRCACTCGAGAGTGACTTTGGAAATTTGACTTTAAGTGAAGGAAATGTTTTTCTTTTGGGTGATTGAAATAAAACAAAAGAACAAGCTTTGCTGCTGAGAAATCAGTAGGTTTGCTACAAGCAAGGGAAGACTGAAGGTCAGATGGTTAAAATTACACTTCTAATGACTTCAAGTGAATTGTATTCACTCAACCAGCAGTATCCAAGCATGATACTGAGACCGTAAAAACAGTCAGAAGGAGGAAGAGACAGTGAGGAAAAGGAAAAAATGCAGTCACATTGTAGATAGGTATATATTTTCTTTTTAAAAAATGAAAGGAAAGRAAATGGTTATTCTGTTTGTCCTGTTCTTTTTGAGACCTTTAATGTTGCAATGAAGCTTGGGAAAGATGGGATGAAGCTCACCACAACTGTCCTCCTTAGTGTAAGACTCTGAGATGTGAAGCGCTTTGGGCCATTCTTGGAAGAAATACTTAAAAGAGACCAAATTCTAGGTTTAATTCCCTCATCTTATTGAATAGGGTGGGAGTCCTTGAACTGCTCTCCTGACCATCCCTGGTGGGACCAGGAGATGGAAGTGCTTTGGAAGGAGATATTGCAAGAGAGTTATTGTGTAGTAGCTTTGGGAAATGTTGATGGGCAGCTCAGAACCACCAGGTAGCAAGTAATGGAGGATCCTAATCCTCTCCTTGTACCCTGTGGATACATGGTCTTGAAATTATGGTTTAGCCACCATAATATCATTCTTGTAAATATATGTCTGTTTTCAAAAGGCTATTGATAACAGAAGAGGTTAAGTATTATTATTAGAAAGTAAAAACTGGGAAACCTCAAATTTCATTATATAATTTCCTTACATGGCAGAGAGATACACTCATAAAGTGATTTATGGATGACAGACTGCTAACCGTCCTGTGTGGCAGCACAAAGGAGAAGGCAATTACTCAGTTTTTAAAATTTTATGATACCTTTCCAGTACCTTGGAGCACAGCAAATGATTCTTGAGACAATCTAACACCAAATGAATAAATGAAGAGTTAAGGACCTGGCAGCAGGGACGTGGGAAGTGGCTTTTGGCCATGTGGATGTGGTCTCCAAAGGTTACATCCAGATTCATGCCYTCCAAGAAGGGAATTGGTGCTGGGGAAAGGCAGCAGCTGCAGTCCTTGCAATATTGTCTTGACGGGRAGTTTTCTGCACAGAATGAGCTTTCAGGTCTCCAATGTGGGCAGAAGCAAATGCGCAATGTCCTCCTGCAAAGGGAGGCTCGTGCTCTGGTTGCGCTAGAAATGGGCTGGTGCTTTGGGCTTGTGCAAGCGGCTCTGCTGAAGCAGCCCAAGCAATTTCTGCCAGCTGTGGCAAAATGTAAAATACCGTAAAATATGTAAAATGTAAAAATCTCTCACTCTTCCCTTCCTTTGGGCATCCCTGCCTCTGAATTCTGTGTACCTGTATTAGCAATGCAATGTCTGAATTTTTAAGGTTGAATCACGGGCTCTACCCATTCTGGCTATTCATCTACCTCACTTTCAGCTCATCTGCATTGCATGAAACAATTTGTTTACAAATAAAAATGTTTGGAGATTTTGTGGGATAGGATATAAGAACCCAGTAATAAAAACACTGCCTGGGAGGTTAAAGACATCACTGGGGATTTGGGTTTTTAATAGCTAAAGTTTATTAAGTGAGAATTAAAAACTAAGTACTGCATCCACCAAAGGTCTGCACCGACACTTGCAACAAACACTTCCCTAGAATCATCTTTCGTAGCTGATCTTAAAATTTAAAAAGCTTAGGTTGGAATCTGGGCACTTTGCAGCCTTTTATTTTTTTCCTTAGGAAGCGAGGGATGGCTCTTGCTCATGGAAAGAGGTTTTTTTGGGGAAATCAAACATTTCTGCATGGCAACAAACTCCTTCCTCTGAGCTGCGGCTGTGGGAACAGAGCTGCAACCAGTGTTCACAGCAGGACCCGAGCCAGACCCTGGAGCTGGTGTGATGGATTCCCCTTTCACCTGCAGCCTCTATCTCATTAACCTGCAGTGATTAAAGAGTTATCAAAATTTAATACTTCAAAATGACTGCACAACAACACCTTCTCTTTAGGGGAAGCTGCCCTGATAAACTGCTACCCGCACGCACAGAATTTCTGTTCCTCACGTCTCTGCCTCAACTCGCCTTCTCCCTCCCTTTACATTTAGGGGTTTTAATTTATGGAGGAACTGGTGAAACCTTTAGCCAGAGCGAGTCACTCCCAAGAACAAATAAGGGCTCTAAATTATTTGAGCCCATTGGGCATATTAGTTATTAGACCTTATCTGGTGTGCGAGGGCAGATGGATGTGCTGTGTCAGTGCCAGCGATATTAATTGTGTGCTAAAGATTTTCAATTTTTTAGGTAGAGAAATAGATTGGAATTATACCAGGATTATTCAGGTGACTTTGACAAGCTGCAGCTTTGGAGACGTGCTGAAACAAATTGGGAGTGGTTTAGTTTGATCAGGCRCTGCAGTTTGTCACCTTGCAACTCCTTTTCTCCTCTCTTCTCAGAGCAGCGTCTCCTTTCAGAAGAGAGAGCCCCCTGTAAAAACCCAGATTTAAACAAAACTTGTGCTTCGTTGTGCTGGTCAGTAAAGGCAGCCCTGTTCCCTAACTCACCACATTAGTAAAGRGTTTAAAACATTCTGGGAAACGTTTTAAGATGTAGGTTAACAAGCACTATATTAGATTGCATGGGATGTTGTAAAAGATCCTTTTATTTTATTTATTTATTTATTTATTTTAAAAAAAAGGCTTTAAAGTGAGTATCCTCAGGCGGTTAGCACCACTGCAGACATAGCAGCTATTTGTATCATCACAGAGCCTGGGAGCCTCGCACGTAGAGCTGTAGGTACCGYGCTGAACATAAAGATCTCTGGCCTCGAAAGCTCCCGGTGTATGTGCAGAAGAAGAAGAAACAACAGATCGATACGGGCGGACGGGGGGAGAAGGAAGCGGTGCAGCGTGAGCCGGGGGGGCTCTCCAAGGCATTGCAGCAAAGCAGGAAGACGTCACGGTTTTGTCTCCGTCAGGGCCGCTCTGGCTTTCAGGGGTGCTGTCAAATACAAAAAACCAGCTGAATTCTGTAAGCTGGCTTAGGGCTACGTTAATATCTGTATTACCTGCCTAATATGGTTCTGCTTACGCTCCGATCTGTGCCCCAGTGTAACAAATGGGAATTTATATGCTCATTGTCACGTAAGGCACTGGCTATATCCTCTTGCAAATTAGTTTTAAGAAAAAGGACAGGATGTGCCTAATGCGTATTTTTTGTTTCTTGAGTTTGGGGGGTAAGAGATTGTTTTATAAAAATCAGGCAGCTGCTTTCCCTCCTCAATCACAGGCACCGTTAATCAGCTCACTGTTCCTTATCGGACAGGATCAGACCTCTGTTKTATTTAGAGCACTTATTTATAAAAGGCTTTTGTTTAGTTCTGCATTTCCTCTCCAGATCATTAACACATCCCCTTGGCTGCCTTTGTGTTATTTATGTCAAAATATTATGGCCAGAGMAAAGAAAGGTTTGTCTGGGAGGTGCAGTAACTATTGCAGTGGTGAGCTTGCTGGTTCAAAGCTCCTAATGGAATATCCAGCATGCAGAGGAAAAATGTATGGAAGCTGAAACACTTCCTGTAGTGCTGGAAAGGAATGGTGTATACCWGTGGGAGATGGTGTTGTAGAAAAGCTGCTCATTTGGTATTTGTTTTTTGACCTGGTGAAGATAGAGCCTTCCCGTCCAACCCACATACCTTCATAACCAAATGCCACTATAATGAATGTGAACAGCAGCAGATTCAAACAGTGAGAATGGAGTTCATTCTCTTGTTGGTCTTTGTTATACCAATATCCGGTGCTTTGAGTAATTTGTGCAAGTATTATTAAGCCATAGAAGGAAGAAGCTATAGAGAAGTGATAGTTACATGGGAGATACAAAGAGTTTGGTTTTGGGTCAACCTATCCAATCATTTTCATGATCTGCTCTCTCTCTCTGCACCATGTATCTGTTTTTGTTTGATTATTTTTCTAATTTAATTATACATATTTGTGGTGAGGTCTTCAGTAGTTGGCTATAAGGTCAAAATGCCCCCCTCCTGGAGCTTCCTGACCTAAGCAAAGCCTGAGCTTACGTAGCTCTGAGCACCTTCATCCTCCTATGGGCATTGATGCTGAGTTCCTTCAAAGCCACGTTGCAGCTGCAAGGATGAAGAGTTTGATTTGTATCTGCATAGCTGCTTTTATCCCATGCAAGCATCAGGAGCCTTCAGCATGGGTGTAAATGACCTTGCGCCCATTTGCAAGCCCTCGTAGCTCTGAAGAAGTGAAGCTAGTGCTAGCTCGTGAAGGCAAGCATGTATTTAAAATGGATTTTTCTTGACTACGGTAATTTGGATGGAAGATGATTGCTAATGGTGACCAAGTTGGCCACCAGAGGGTTTGTGTAGGATGCAGTGCTGGTGCCGCTAAGCATGCTGCCCACTTSTGTTGTTAACTAATTTTGCTTTGACCAAAAATGTCAATTCTGCTGTTAAATGGATGCCTCAATGATCTCAAAGCCATTGACTGTAAATACATGAGAGTTATAAGTCTTTTTCACAATAAGGAGCTGTACAGAAGCAGGAATGATAATGACAGCATGAATATGCAAGTAGTTCTCAATGCCAACATCATCACCACAGATGTTCCCATGCATCTGGGGTCTATGCACGATTCATTCATTCTGCACATGTTCCCACTCAACTAGTGCCTTCGAATATTTCCACCCAATGGGGGATGGCTGATTGTTCAGCCTTTATCATATTTTTCTCAAGTTTACTCTGCTAACATCTGTGTACAGTCATTATGGACCTGGCGCTTGTTCTGAGTCATTACCAATTTTCTCTTTTGGTGATAGGGAATGCTCCCTTTTTCTATCCTGTTGAACAGATWTATGGAATAAAGCAACCTATTCTATCAGATACTGCCAGGCTGAATATATGCCATGGGGCCTCTGAAGTGAAAAGTCTTTCTAGAGCTGTGTTGACCTATGAAAGCATTGACAGCACCTTTTCTACTGTGCTAGCTGGCAAAAGCTCCAAGGTTTGCAGACCAGCTGGACACAGRGCTACAATGCCTTGAAGAGCTTTCTTGACTTCGGGTGCATGAGAAACTCCACCATTGTACTAATGTTCTAGTGCAACATGCTCTAGGTGGCCCTGATTGAGCACAAGCATTGAAATAGATGATCTCTAAAGGCCTCTTCCCACCTCCACTGTTCTGCAATTCCTCCTTTTCTAGCATATCCAAAAAAGATAAAAACAGCCAGTTGAGTGGCTAGTGAACTTCTGGGCTGTAGGTCTGGTGGAGGCAATCCTGTTTTGTGCAAAGAGTATATAGAGTCTTGCTTCTCTTTTTTGGGAGTTGATGAGTTATTTCCTTTCTAGACAGTTGTCCAAAACCCTTCTTCCCACTTTACACTGAAATGGATGTGACTGTTGTCCACTCAGCATGTCTTTATCCTGCCTGATTTTGACTTTCTAAATGCATCTGAATGTAGACAGGAGCATATGGGACATTGCATGTTCTGAATTCAGCTATTGAACAAATGCTGATGCTTGTAAGTTCCAGGAGTCACAATAAATATGATGTCTGCATCAYTCCCATGTGGTGCTTACTAATGTACCATTTTGGTAATGAAGTATTATGAATGGAAGGAGTTGAACAATTTTGAGGATTTCCCATCCCTATGAGTAGGTTTGGGGCTATATTGTTGTTTGTCTAGTGTGCTATTTATCAAAGTACTTGTTTGCAGGAGCAGAGCTATTTGGAAGGGAAGCTGCTCTCACTTTGCTTGTTGTTGGTGCATGCTTTCTATGAGCAATAATTGAGATTAAACACTCTCTAGGRATGCAAGTAATTTATTTTCTAGTAAATGGATAGGTGTTGATTTTTTAAAAAAAAAAAAAAACTTGGCTTGTGCTATTTATGTGTAGAATTTGCATTACTGAGCAGGAAAATGTAATCTCTTAGAGGTAATTTAGTGTTTGATTAAAATCTTCTAATTTGATTAAAAAATACATATAAAAGGACTTATGGTAGCACACTTCARTGAAACGTGTTGCAAAAAGAGCAGAAATATGTTAGTACAAAATAAAAGCAACAGCAGTTGTCCTGTTCTGTCTGTTTGGGAGATTGGCAGGTAGGGTTAAGCAAGCTGCACGAGTGCATAAGGCTGTTATACCTGCAGGCAGCAGRGAGAGAGAAATTGGTGTGCACAGCTATCTGTCTTTGCCTCTGAAATGGATCTGCTGGCTAAGAACTTCCTGACTGCGATGCACTGTATTAATGCCRTGCTAAATGGTTTTTATATCTCTCGCTTTTTGGAGTGTCAGAGAACTTGCATTTGGGGAATCTGGGGCTTCTGCAGTGCAATTATACAGTCATCAGAGCCATAATCATTCAAGCAGCAGTGTAATTGGCCAAAGAGTTAGATTAACATTGTGACAATTAATCTAAGACTACAGTTCTTGACAGACGAAGGACCCGATAGGCCTTTAGGCTAACGTGTTGGGAAGAGCATTTTGTTTCATTGGCAATACCAGGGTAGTATATTAGCCACTGATTTCAYTGCAAGCCATCAGCACGTAATTATCATCGGATTGTACATTAATTTCTATGTTGAGTCTTAGCCTCACTTGATGTTTTATGGCCTGAACCGAATGACATCTGACACAAGAAACTGTGTTTTCTTAGATGGATAATCTCCTGGTGGTAATACCTTTGAATAACGGATTTGAATAATGTGCAAGCTCTCCCAAGCGCAAAAAACTACCTGACTTTCACATGGTTGAGAAAACTCATGCTTTTAACTTTGCACTGTTCTTGGTSTAGATGATTTATTCCAAGGAAATACTCTTAGCTCGTGCACTCTCACCTTGGCAAAGCCCGTTCCATTACATTTCCATAGCCCCTTCTGCACGAATGGCAGCTCTGCCTCTCGTGTGCTCTGAGGCTTTGTGAATGGCAAGGTCGTGTCTTTGCAGGATTTGCGACAAAGATGAAAGTTCGCTCAGAGCCGCTTTCCTGAGAACTAAATCCACCATAAATCCAGGGCTTTCAAGATTTTTTTTTTTTCTTAGCTGAGAAATGTTGAACATTCAAAACCTGTACTTTCTTTCACTGCAGCAAATGCAAAAAGGAATATGTAGGCAGAGCCTCTGTGAATTAAATACGCTTGAGACGGTCCTGCAACTCCCATCATCTTTCTGCAAGCACTGTAGCRCTGTAATGCTGAGCTAATGGAGGTGGCTGTGGTTCGTCTTATGCGTGTAGCCTGTTTCTCCTGGCTGGCTGTTGACTGATTAATAATTAATMCTATGTACAGTTCCTCTGACTATCTCAGAGCTGATGATTTTTGCAGTATCCTTGAGTGCTTTAGATTATCAACTGTCAGTTTGAGTCGGTGCACACAAAGCAATTGTAAAATTTATGGAATGAGAGCTGAATATTTGGGCTGTAGCTAACTACTTTTTAATAACATCCTCCACCAAGTGGCAAGATAATATGCGCGTTCGGTATGGGTAGTTGTCACGGTTGTCCATTCCTCATGCTTTCCTTATCTGTTCAAAAACCTTTACACCAAAGACCCTTTGTGGTGCGAGCAGTTCTGTATGCATTTAAAGTTGCCATGGTGAAATAAGTTTGCTGGGAATTTTTTGAACATTTGATGAGAAAATTCTAGCACAGTGGATGRTTACGGTTCAGAGTGATTCCTGCTTACTCATCTTTCACAACTACCAACACATTTCACCTATATTTCCTCCTTGTTTCTCTGAGTATCCAAGAACAATGAATGCCGCTGAAGGAACTGATGRACGTTAAAAAATACGGCGTAATCTGGCAGCACCCACACATTAACTCAGCTGAGCATTATGAGTTGGTTGGGGGGAATGCAGGTGATCAGGTGTTCACAAAACGTGTTCAGAGCTGTGATGGGAAGAGTAAATACCCTTTTACCAACTCCAGCTGGACTTATGTAGCTGCAGTGAATAGTACAGCTGTAGCAAACACCGAATCTCTGCAGATGGAAGCAGGAATTCCTTCATTCTAACATGTTTGCATGAACATATTAAATTAATACATAGCTCTGAATCAAGATGTTCAGATGTTTTCTCATAGGAATGCCACTGGGATTCTCTGTGCCTGTCATAACATTGATCCAGGCAGTCTGCTCCAATGGATTTGTTAAACAGATTTTTACATCAGCACATAAAATCAGGAATTTACGGCTTGCCATAAGGCATACAAAGTGAGATTTCAACTCCCCGTGGTGCACAGCRCATCACGCATCAGGAATGTCACTATTCCTAGTAGCATCTATTACTCCAACCTGCTGCTAAAATGCAATTCTAGGCTGTGCCTCATGTATTTCAGGAGCTAGGATAGACAGGAAGATGGATAAATTGCCTTGGGGTGGTGGCACAGAGGTGGTAAAGCTTATCATTCTCCCAAAGTTTTTTTTTTTTATGGTTTTATCTCTGAACGTGACCCTTTCTAAAACCACTTTTGACAACTCTAACTGTTCAGATGCACCCAAACAGAGCAAACCTAAGTAGAAGAAATGAAAAAGGCGAAGCACACAGCAGAGACTGTGATAAATGAAGTGATGGGTTTTAATAAGCAGGAGACATAAATGATAAAATAGATTATCAGACTGAAATGGACTGTTGTGTCATTTACAGGCCAACAAACAGTCCRTTGCCTCCCTGTATAATATTTGGCTTTAGAGGAGAAAAAAAAATCATTTTAAAAAGCTGTTAGAGGGGTTCCTGCAGGACTCCAAAGCCTTCTGCCAGCATTTTGCACTTCCCGTGCACCTCTTTGTAGCCTCAGTTCCCCCTGTTTTCACTCGTAATAACAATTATTCCCAAAGCAGCACAGAGGGCGGTTATACTTTAAGTGCATCATGTAAAAATTCCTGTAACCTTTAAAAMCAGGGCTATTCTTCAGAGCACCTGCAATGAGAGCCTCATGCAGTCAGCCCTGCAGAAGCTCTGAGCAGAAAGACAGGGAGGTGGTCATCAAAATGCACCTTTTCTTCTCCTTAAAGTCATGGACGAAATAGTGATGGTTTTGCTTTGGGGGTGATTGGCATACACTTACTTGTGCAAGTTTTAATTGCACATGATCTGTGTTCCTCCATAAGCATCAAATCCATCTTCACATGTATCCAAAGAGCCCTTGAGTTGACTCCTGTTTTGCTGGATGATTTTCAGCCTTGTTTCTCTTTCATTTCACGCCCCGGTGTACAAATTTCCTATCAGCTTCTTGCCAGAGTAATGCATGTGCCATGCCAGAGACCTGGGTGACGGGTCGTGTAAAAATAAAATGTTCTTTCCTTGGCTGGACTTTGGGAATGGATAGTGACCTGAAAAGCCTGTTAAGCCCTCGGTCCTRTTTCATATAATTGTCCTGTAAACAGTGACAATGGAGAAACTGTTGTTTGTGCTCTGCTCGATGCCTGGTTTGAGGGCAAACAGTGGCACTTAGTGCACTGTCATTTGGCCAGTCTTTTTGGCTGGTACAGATAACAGTTGTCCTGCTGGTAATCTCTTGTTGATATAAGTTTCCAGGGAGGCTTCTCAGTCCTGCAAAATTAGACAAAAAAAAAAAGAAGTTGTACAAGCTTTCTGAATATCTGGRTAGCCCAGGCAAATAGGTGTTGTATGTGCATTACTCACTTGACTGTGCCCAGTTGTTTCAGCTAGGTATTGACAGTGATGTTGCTTACTTACTTGCACTGTCAGGTCCTTCTGCTGGTTACTTCTTGCCCATTAACCCACCTCAAGCTTTTAATCTGCTGGTGTTCCATGTGATGCAACAACCCCATGCAGTGGGGTGGTGGATGGTGGTAGGGATAGAGGCTGGGTGTTGTCTGGACTTCAGCTCCTCGGTCCCCTGGGCTCTTGCAGGGAATTTCACTTCCTTTCAGCCTGCACAAGCACGAAGACATTCCCTCCTACACTCACAAGCTGTTATTCAGCTGGAGGACGGGCAACACAGTAAGGACAAGGTGTCATTAGGCCTTCTAAGTCAGTTGGGGTCAGTGCCTGCAGTGGTTGGCTCCGTGGCTTGAAGTCGAGCTTTGCTAGACATGCTGCTGAGCAGGGAGAGCTGCACACAGCTCAGACAAGAGCTCACTTGCCCTGCTATATTTACTCTTCTCTTAGCTCGCTTCACTAAAGAGATATGGGGAGCTGTAGCTTTGTCTCCTGAACGTGGGCTTCAGTCTCCTACAGTGAGGGAGAACATAAAAAAATACAAATCTATTTTTATTCAGCATTACGTAACTTCTCTCTCGTTTATTTTGGCATTGATGGAAACGGAGGAGAGGCTGCTCTATCGCAGTGGTGTTTGGCTCGGCTCCAAGCAAGCCTCGCTGATAGGGGGTTTTGTGCTAAAACAGCTGGTCAGCCCTGCTCAGGGGGATTTCAAACTGGCCTGCCAGCCTTTCCTTTTATTGCTTCAGAAGGGCTGATTTAGGATGAGAATGGCTGTGCCAAAAATGTCCTTTTTTGCCTGCTCTTTCCCTTGTTGTGCTCTGAATTTGGTTTGGTATCACAGAGCCCATCAGTCTCTATCAGAAACATCAGCTGCTTCCCATATGGCCAGAAGGCTGCTTTGTRTAAGGCAGCAAATGAAGAGGGGCAGGTTCAAGGTTCAAGTAGCGATAGAAAAGAGAAAGAAATGCAATGATTTGCTAAGCTGCATCCTTGCAGCCTGATTCTGTGGTGTGACTGGGACATTATGACTGATAACGTGAGTATTTCTAGTATTTTCTTTTTCTAAAATCCCTTAGGGCATAAGCTGTGCCCTGTAGCATAAGCTACCACATGGAGCCAGAATATCCAAGCTCAAAACCACTGGCTGTGCTGCCACATACTGTTGGCTGCTGCCAGCTGCAAACCTGCTTGCTCTTGCAGGGAAACTCCTCCGTTTTGTGTTGAACTAATGCCTTTGCATCCGTTTCCTAATAGTTACACCTCAAGACAAAGTGAGAGTGTGGCTGTGGTACCAACTGGCRTTAGAAAGATCAATGAGAATTCAGTGGGTAGTGTTTAAGAAAGCTTATGAGAGGTGGGCACTTGTAGGTGGCAAAAAGAAGTTGCATAAAATCAAAACCCGTCACCTCTTTCAGGTAAGGTTTCCTCTGGCAGCCTTTGAGCAAAGGCAATTCATCGTCTCCGYTGGCTGCAGCCAGTCACCTCAGTGCTGTTTGCAGTAAATAGACAAGGGAAAGAGAGCGGCTCTAGGAGATGTGCCGGCAGGGCTGGTGTCCCTCGGCTTCCTGCTCAGATAGCTGGGTGGAAAAGCTTGGTCTGGATAAGTGCAATAAAACAAGAAGCCCTGTGTGCACGGGAACTAACGAGACTGGTCTTTCAGTRGATTTCAGTGCCTGTCTTTGACCTAGCAGAGCTTTTTTTCCCCCTTTTTTCTTTATTTTTCTGACAGCTGCAGTGTTTTCATACCCCTGATCAGACATSAGAGTCCACATGGCGCAGACACCTGGGTGTGTTTCAAATGGGAAAAGTTCCTATCAGTTTGGCTTTCAYTGGAGATAAGGCTTGAGAGTAGATAAACTAGTGTCCAGTTAAAGGTTTGATTCCCATTGCAGCCTTTTTTTCCAGGAAGGTTTATATACTCCCCATCTACTTCATTTTTTTGTAACACAGTGGTTTTATCTTTTGAGATTTTTCTATCAACTTTGACTGAAACTGATGGTCAGCTCGATTATTTAAAGGATATTTGGTGGAATAAAGATTTAAAGATGCACATATTCTCATATATCTTACTCTTGGTTAAAAAAAAAAATAAGGTTAAAATTTATAAATCATAAAAAAGCCACCCTAAGTTTAGCAAGTTAGGCTTTGTCAYAAGGGGAAGGAAGAGTTGAATTTATTTGTCTATTTTCTGGGTGTTTCAGACATGGTTATTCTTGGAACCCTGTGGCTTGCCGCATCAAGCGAAGCATCAGTTCCTGGGCTCCCTGCTGACCACACGAGGAGCAATGCCAAGTCCTTCCCAAAGCCAGGACCTTCCCGCAGCAAACAGATGTGCTGCCCGCAGTGCTGAGCCACTCGGGATGAAGGTTGGATCCCTTTCTAGGAAATTAACATTATTTAGCCTTTAGCACCGAAATCCCATCCCTGATATTCTTCTAATAATTTTTCTAGTAGCCTCTCTTTCCTTTGGGAGTATTCCCCAGTGTCACATCTAATTTTTTGCATCTGTATAAAGTCAGTCCATTGCAGAGGCTAACAGCAAACATATGAGCACGGGTGATRTGGCACAGAAGTGCAGTCTTCCCACTCCATTGGCTACCATTCTGAACACAACAAAGAAAATCACTTTCAAAATCCAATACAATGACTGTCTGAAGCCTGTTGAAACTCATGCCAGACAAGCCTCTGAAGGGCCTGAGGTTCTGTTTGGCTCAGATAAGCTTCAGAAAGCATCTGCATGTTTTGATGCTTATCAGCAACTCTTGGATCTGGGCTGGAAAGCTTGTGAGAAACTTCCAGCTTTCTTCCCAGGTTTCTGTTGCTACCTGCTTTGCACAAGATGCRTCTTCAGAAGAGCCTCAGTAGTGAAGATGAGTGGCAAGCTACAGTGAGCTGGAATGTATTGATGCATTCAATATCCAAGGAATTTGGCTCTTTTGTTCCTGATTCCAGCTGGGAAGAGTTAAGAGAAAAGTATGTAGAAAGGGGGAACAGCCGTTGGCTTTCAGATCGCAGCAGCACTAAGAAAGTCTCCATTCTGGTTGCTAGGCTTTTAATCCTTCTGGCCAGGTGCCTATCACCTGCAGACCAGAGCCATATGTGTGATTTTCATCTGGCATCTCTGTTCTTGCTGAAAGAAAACATAGTTCCTGGCTAAGAACTCTAATAAGGTTCTTTTGARCTACTGCAAAATGATGTTAATTTAGTTACTCTCCGTTTATTCCGGTGTCTCTGCTCATCTTTGCAATGAGATTCCTGGTCCCACACAGCTGGCTTTTGTGTTGATTCCACTTTTTGCTAGTTACCACCCTACTTGCCTTCCCTTCTCCCTAATACTGTTTAGAGGAACTGACAAGGTAGTAGAGGGCAAGATGCAAGAAAGGAACATCCTTTTAGGAAAGGATGCAAGAACATCCCTTTTTTTTTTTGTCATAAAATTGTAAATCAGACTCCTAGTTTCCGTAGCTTGTGCAGAGTTTGTGGGAATTGGCCACACACATATGAAGAAACTGTGACAGGAAAAAGTGCTCTCTGAAGAAACTGAAAGTGTTTGAAAGTAAGATTTGTATTTCAAGGTTTTTATGGTTGTTGAATTCCAAAATAGACCTTTCAGTGCTTAAGYTTGTCATTAAGCTTCCCGACATAGTGAAGCTACATACGTCTTAAGAAGCCGTGAAAATGGGATGGTGTTGCTGTTTTCCCCTGAATCGTTGTGCTTTGTGGAWCAGTTCTGATGACTGGATGTGGTGGTCAAAGACTAGAGCAGCTTGCCAAGAGGGATGCTGGGGTCTCTACCCTTGGAAACGCTCCCCTTGCGCACAGGGGTTTGGGTCCAGGTGATTTTCAGAGMGCCTTTTCAACCCCAACTATTCTATGGTTATTTTGATTTTGCTGGTAGTGCACAATGTGTCTGACTGTGTTTTATAGGTGTCTGGCTACAATAAGCAAGTCCTGGCTCTCAGCTATACAGATTAGGTATAAGATTTATCTAAGTGCTCCATGCCGCTCTTTCTGAAGACGCTATCCAAATTCCCTGGGAATTTTGGTGTTATGGTGTCAAAATGCCTAGATTTGGTCCWTTTGGTTTAGTAACAAACCTTTTCTTATCATCTTTTAAAATCCTCCATGAGATCTGAGCTGCAGTGGCAGTGTTCTTTTAAATCAGGTGAATGCAAGTAGGGAACTTGGAATTCTAACAATATGTAAAATTAAATATTTAAAACCTTGAGCACAGCTTTCATTTTTAAATGACTTGAAGAAATTTTCTGGGATACGTTAACCTTAAAAACTTGATGCCAAAGCTTAAACATTTTGATTAAAAAGAAATTAATTGGCAGTTAACAGATTATATTACCTKTGGTGAAAATCTAAGCGAGCCTATATCTGAGAAAGAATGTAATTAGATTTAAGTATGAAGCTCAGGTGGTTTTGCATTTGGGAGTTTCTCTACCTTTGCTTATCAGGGGCCTGATTTCAGAGCAGCTTTTGCTTTGTAGGCTGAAAAATGCATCCCTGGATCTCTTAAAATATACTGGATTTCAGATATAGAGCAAAGTACAGGAGGGGCAAGAGTGAATATTAGAGAAAAAGCATTCAGTGGACAAGCTCTTAGTTTTCATCAGAAGTCATACATGAGGGCTATTTTTGCATTCCCCACGTTTTCTGCAGAAAATGTTGCTTGCATTTGGACGAGGAGATGTGACTGCAGTGAAGTCGAGACACTTCCTAATTTTAACCCTAGAGATTAAGCTCCAAGTTCCCACCATGCCATCATCCACATGGGGCCGGCTGCACTGCAGCCGTGGGTGCAAGTCTGCAGGCTCTCCTGGGCTTTCATCAGTTGATATTTCTCAGTTTCTTTCTGAAAAGACTCTCAAGCWTCTTTAGGTTTAAAATGAAGAATTCTGTTTCCTCTGTGTTTATGTTTTCTAAATCTGAAGGACCTTTGACTGCAGTTCTATCCTTCGTCCCCCTCARGACCCACTGATTAAGTCAGTGGGTATCGTGAGTCTTCAAAGACAAACTGCAATAATAATAATAATAATGAATTAAGTAGGAGAATTCCACATGAATGTTTCTGTATCATTAGTTAAATTTATTTTCGGTACATCAATATTGATACATTTTTCTCTCTGGTGATCTGCAATAATACACTGCATTTTGGAAAGGAAGCATTTCTAAAAAGCAATAGTGGTATTCTTGCTTGAGAGCTTTGTTTAAATTATTTCTTAGTATTATTGTGGTTAAAATATCATCTTTATTCACAGAGAAAAGAAAAAAAAAAAAAAACTTGAGACTTTTCTTGTTATTTACAGAAAATATCCCTGCTGACATTTGTCAATGGTTTCCATGCACTGTTATCTGTTACTTGAGATATATTACCTATATCTCAAATTGTGCGTTGTGGTCCCTCTTGGAGATACTTAATTCCTTATTTATTACTTCTACTATCTACACGGCAGTACTGTAAGAAACCAAACAAATCAGGTCTTTGTTGTGTTATATTCTGGACRAATACATTATAAGTGATTCAGAGAACTTGCTGCCTGAAAGTGGCATGAAGGAGGTAGATGTAATAAAGAGGAAGGCCAAGGTGAAGAACGGTAACATGAGCGGACGTGTAGTCGGGAGTAATAATTGCACTTTTATCAACTGTTATCAGGGCTGCCACTAAAACAGACTTTTCTTCTGTGTATTTTTTTTAAGCAATTCTAACAAAAAGAGAAATGGAAGCAGCATTCAGGGGGTTGTGTAAAAGTCATAACTATGCCATCCTTAAAAATTCGGTTAGGGATTTTCTGCTAGCTTGCTCACAAGGACGGGTACATGTAGCTCTGCAACACGTCCTCTATCAACTCGTACTGAAATTAACTGCCAGAAATAAAAATTCTAATTTAGATTCTTAATTATCTGCCTTCAGGTAGACTCATGGATCATCATAGGGCAAGGAAAATCTGCAATGATTGTATAATAATTTTGGACTGGCAGTACATTAAACAAATTTATTCAGCCAAAGAGGTTTACTGAAGCAGTAACCTTGGGGACACATGGCTCCCTAAGCTGCCATATGCATCTGTAACCTCAAAGGGACTGGAACTCTCGCAGATCT
This sequence comes from Eudromia elegans, assembly GCA_003342815.1. NCBI lineage: Eukaryota > Metazoa > Chordata > Aves > Tinamiformes > Tinamidae > Eudromia > Eudromia elegans. Next base: position 701,789 of record PTEX01000011.1, read on the forward strand.
CCTATGGATGAAAAAGATATGTGCCTTCCTTAGTATTTAATTGAGGGAAGACTCTAGTCATGATGCTTGAAGGAAKAAATGATCTGTAGCTCCTGTGCTGTTAGCACAGGAGAAGTTTTTCATAGCTAGAATATCACGATGTTCAATTACCTCAATCTGCTAAATCAGTTTTGCCCATTCATAGGTTTGCTGATAAAAAACTWCTATGCTGTCCCTCAAGGAAAAGCTATTTAATCAGGCTATCATTTGGGAGACAAATCCTGCTAATTTTATCCATGCAGATAGCACCCTTATCTTTAGTGGGACAGCTTCTATTGAAAATGACCTGGAGGGCCTTTTCTTTCACCAAGAGAAAGACAGCGACTGCTACCCTCAGACCTTATTTCATTTGGTCAACTACAGTGGGTGATTACAGCTTCTCTTCCATTTTGCTAGCAAAATTCTATTTCAATCTCTTTAATCTACATGGTAATTTGAGTAATTAATTTTCAGTCATCTAACAAAACTGTAGAATCGAGAGGATCTTAAATCAACCGCTGCAGTAACACAAGTCATCTGGTAACGGGGAAAATTAGTGTGAGAGAAGCCACTGCAGCAATGGTAGTGATTGCTGCACAGGGTCTTTTCTTCAGACGAATAAATTCTCTTTTTTTCCTAAAATACCATTCAGATTTCCATGATATTGAATGGAAGATTTCTGAATATTTTATGTCTTTTAAGATTTGGCAAAATATTTTTTTTGCCAAATACTGGATTGTTCCTTTGTTCTACCAAAGGTGATTGTTTATTTTTTTGCTTTTGTTTGCTTAAAGCATCTTATGGTTTGTGCTGATTTGAGTAAGAATATCTGGAAAGTAAAAGTCTAGGCCCTGTGTTTGCTTTGTTGGGAAATCAGATGAAGACACAGTGAGGTAATTTATTGTATTTCTTTGTATCTTACATCTACTGCAAGTGGTAAGTAATTATGGGGATTCAGTGAAGATGATGTACCAATTTCATAAYTGGTGTGCAGCACTTCATGGAAATAATAGGTATCTACATGGGGGTTTTGCACTGATTTAGTGCAGTACCGTTTGAAAAAGACAGCTGATTAAACCATGTCGGCTTAAATGAGAGTGCATAATGAGGGTCCAAGTTTTAGGACGTGCTATTAGGTGGTGATTAAATACAGTCCTGTCTTGTAGCCCAAGCAGGAGTGAAGCAGCAAGAAGCTAATATGCTCATAGGGATAAATTTCCTACCCGTCACTACATGATGTAGATGTGCCATGACCACTACCATCATGCTGAAAGGTGCAGGCTGGTTTTGCCCTGATKTGGTAGTAGGATGATGACCTGATATCTGATGGAGTTGTCCTTGAGGTGGGCAAGCTCGGTTTGATGGGGAGAAGGAGCGCRGTGAGGCTGCATGTTGTGCAATGGCTCTGTGCATTTAATCTCCCTGTTTGGCTGTCATCTTCAGTAAACTCAGTAGGACTAGCATTAGTGTACTGGGGAGCTGGTTATAACGGGGCTTCTTGACCTCGCTGCAATACAGTGATCATATAGAGCAGTAATTTACTTGCAAATGGTTCCCAGCTGAAGCACTTGGCTGCATTGAAATTAAGCCACTGTTCAGTGGGAATAACAGAATTTTACYATCAGAGAATTAAAAAAAAGAAAAAAACCTGTCACAATTTAAGTTGTACTCCCTCCCACTTTCCTACTATTCTGCGGGAAAGTGAGCCGTCCTTGCTGCCAACAATAGCTCTATGTAAAATATTCCAGCTGAAGCATGTAATGGGTGAGTCAGCCCGAGTTTGCCTTTGAACCCAAAGGTTCATTAAAGTCTGCAAAGTGGTGCTGAGTTTCCAGTAAAACCCAGGGGATGAATCAGGACAAAACTGCAGTTTTGATGAGTTCTGCTTTGAAGCTTGTGTGCATCTGTAGAGCTTTGGGTATAGGGAACCAGGCAAAGACAAAGGGCACCAGATTAATATGAGCCTATTCTTTARTAAACTTCTCTTAAAGAAATAATCTTGAAGAAATCGCACCTCATTTAAAAGTTTATCCATAGGCCATTGAAGTTGATGAGATGTTATCCATTGACTTTAACAGGCTGAAGGGTCTGACTGTCACAGTGAAAACACCTTTCCAAAAACACCTTTCTGTGAAGCAAGCCATGTTTGTTAATATACAGCAAAATAGCATTTTATCTCATTAATATAATGAAATATGCTGTTTAAACAATAGTTTAGTTTAACTGAGCAGTTATCTGATAATCTGCACATGCTTAATGGGGAAATTTGTAAGACAGGTTGCAAAAATAGCCCTTCAGTAAATTAAAGTAATGCAACAGTCAATGAACTAATGAGGTACTGTGGGAGTTGCATTTCAATTAAAAATCTGTGAGGATATAAGCAACTTATGGAAGTTGTTTGTTAGTTTTGCCAGCTTTAAAGGGAAATGAATATCAGTTAAGGGCTCCTTAAACTAAKCTAAAATGAAAACTGCAAATAAGTCCTAATGAAGAAACAACAGTTTCTCTTCTAACCRCTTAGGGCAATCCTGTCTCTTAACGACCTGCTTGCCTTCACTTATGTTTCAGATAGAGCAACTTGGATTTTCTCATAACGCTTTATGAAAGGGCCAGCTGTGGAGAATGACCATCATATGTCTCAATTCCTACAGGCGTAACAGAGACTAGCTTTGTCTGAGAAGGCCRTTATGTTTATAGACTTTAAGAGTGAATAACTCCCGATAAGCCTGCAGTAAGCTAAGGGGATTGATTTTTAATGGCTTTCCAAATATGTCAAGAATTATTCAGGAATTTGGAGCTCCAGAGGCTGCAGCTGAAGCAGCCTGATGATGCAGACATCCGATGAGGATATTGGTCATTCCTCAGAGCTGTATGTTATGAAAAGGCTGTTTGGGGAGAAGTAGAGCAATAGGTAGAGTGTTTCCCAATGGGAATGCCATTGGGAACTTCTGTGAGCCTGAATCAAAGCTTTTGAAGTTTAYGAGACTCTTCCTTTTGAACACAGCATTAAACCAGATGTCATCTCTTTTATGATGATCTATCAGTGCYTTAATAAACTGTAATTGCAATTAATGTTGTTTATTGTTGGTATCATAACTTATCACCAATCTATTTCCTACATCTTCCATGGCAGGTTATGCAGATATCCCTGAGGTAGAATTTCCTTTGGTCTCCTCTTCTTATTCTGTAAAAGGGGACAAATTAGCAGCTGCTTTTGTTAACAAAATTGTGGCATGTCATTACATGTGCTAAAACTTGACAGAGAGCAAATGGATCCTGATTCAGCTGAGACATCTAACAAACTGTAAACAACATTAATAACATTAGCTACAACATAACCTCCCTCACATATGGAAAACCTTACTTATCTATTGAGAGGGAGAGCATCAGAGAGAGAGATTGAGACTAGTAAATATTTGGAGCTCAAATTACTGATTTTGATTGCTCTGGTGTTTTGCTAAGGARCAGAGCCTCAAATAGTGTTAAAATRATGTTTCTGTCTCATCTCMTCATTTCAGTATACCTCCAAACATCAAAGCTGTACATTTTGATTACAGGCCTGTCCCAAAAACTAAGTATAATTAATCTGTTGCAGGGGATCTAATGACTAATTTGCCACAAAAAGGTTGCAAATAATCTTTAAGCCCACAAAATGAAAGAGGCATTGTTTCCTACTAGAGAACTAAAATTGCCAATCATGATATTGAGGAGCTTGGAACTGGCTTTTACTTTGGTAACTTGAATGCTTATATATATCAATCAGCATAGGACAGTTCTTGACAAGGGGACCTCTGAGCATATCACTTTCTTCTTTATTATAAAATATAATAATATTTTACAACAGGGGGAAATTATTTGTCATACTCAATATGTCAAAATATTTGGAAAATTGCCTAGAACACAAGTTAAACACTGTATAAGCTTGGGCTTAATGTAAAGCTCATTAATTGCTATATAAACTACATGGGGTTTATATTTTAATATAYACTGATTTATCTCAATGAGAATGGGGATCCTGATGATATACAGCATGAAGACTGTATTTTGAAAATGAAGATGAGGTACAGGGTTATTAAAAAGACAAGTTTTTGGAAAGAATCATACATTGGGCTGGATGTGGTTCTCCACCCCAGCTTCTGTGTGGGCCTCTCTCCAAATCCACTACAGTCAATGGAAAAATTAAATGGACTGATTTGAGARTGGTCCTTGGATAACTGTCCATGTGACTGTATCAGAACAGTCCTCAAAACAACTTCTACAGAACTCAATTGCAAGGTGCCCAATGTCTTCATATGGCTACTATTTTACACACTTTTTTTCTCTTTGAGCTTATATATAGACACAAATTAAAGAACGACTGAGCAGTCTGGGTGGGCATCAACGTTTCATGACGTGCTGTTATTCCTAAAGTGCTGTGTTACAGTGGTGGCTTTCGTTGTTTTTACAAGTGCGGCCGTTTCAGCAATTTTTTAATGTCACATAGGGCTTTCTGTGCTGCTGTGTGCTAGATCAATATTTAGTCTTTCTTAATATGTTACATGACAAAAATAGAGTTTAAAATATCGATCCACTTTGGTGGTGCAACTGTGGCAAAACATTTTAGAGATACCTGGAAGTAGTCTATGAAAATAGACATTTCAGAGGAAGCATAATTCTCTTTGATGAAGTGCTTATTTTAAAGCAAAGACATTATCAGTATTGCAACTTCGTATGCTTTGGAGTTTTGCATAATTTCCAGCAATCTCAGTGTCTGSATTCTTCYCCATTATGTATTCTGCTGGTTAATTTATGAAGTGTGAGGAATARAGCTGGTTAAAAATAAATTTACTTTGGTGATACTTAATCTTTTTCCACAATACGTGCTGTAATTAACATATTAATCTGTAACAAATGCTRGAAGTTTCTTCCTAATCGCTTTGCCATACATTTCATCTGACATTTCAGTTATATTTCACAGGCTCGCCCTGTGTGCATAAARTGATAAAAACATTCAGTGAAGTTGGACATACTCATACTAAGAATCTGATTTTTTGTTTAAGATTAACTTGCTTTCTGTAGCATGACTACTTAGTTGGGGAGAATGTGAATTACACGAACAGAAAATACCATTTACTAAATGCCATGGATAGGGAATCGAATCAGAACTTTGAAATGATTATGTAACATTTTAGATACACTCCAAGCTCTCTCAGCATAACTTAGGCAAAAAGCATTACACAGGCACATTAAGTTGCATTTTTATGGGGAATAAAAGGCTTACAAATCACAAAACCTGCTACACTCTGGAAATGAATGAATAAATATGCTGGCATCCCACCATGCTCTAGGTCAAATTCCTCTCACAGCTCCAAGAGCCATATTCGGTTTAAACTTGGGAATACTTGGAGGAACTTTAATAAGATTGATTGAGTGATTTCTTTTGTTGCCTTGACAGCAATACTTAGCATTTTAGTTTTTCTTTTTGGAGGTGGGAACTAAATAAATCAACACCGAGCTTAGCCTGTAGGAATTACAGAACAAGATGATTGCAAAACTGCCTCATTTAGTTTAATCAGTGTTGTATTTGTATTTGATCAGCTCCTCTTTCTAATGCCTTTAGAGCCTTTTGATAGATAAATTACTGTAGTTATTTTACTGTTTGCACTGTAGTAGCAGCTTAATGTACTGGTCATGGGTAGTATTCCCCCAGGGCAGACCTGCCAACATAGGATCTTGAGGTTGGTCCTACCTCAAATACATTATAATCTATGTATGAGACAACAGTGGGAAATACAGTGATAGAGTGGGGATAGTATGTGTCAGAGCATACCTAACTGAGCAAGCTGATTAATCAATGTATGATTAATTGAAAAGGTACTCTCCCAAGAAGCCTCTATAATTAGATGCTCCAGTTGTCTCAGAAGGCAAAACCAACTTTCYGGGCATAGGAAGAAAAGTAAGCAGAAGTAATCAAGTACTAAATATGCAGATTTCATGTTCCCTATTACTGACCCTTCCTGGAGCAAAATCCAGAGCTTCAGATCCTTAAMAATTTTGTTATTTTTGTAATGGGTGAGTAAAAACTTTTTTTTTTTGGTTAATTGCCATTTGCTAATTACTGATTAGTATACTCCATCCCTACAACAGCTGCAGCAGTTAATGGTAGATGTTGTTGTAACAAAGATCTTGTGCTGGAGAGTGAAAAATCAACTAAGGCCCCTCTTGATTATTTTACTGTGTCCTTTAACAAACTGGCACGGCAGTAAGATTTGGCGTAGTCGGCAGGATAGCATGACGATAAAATGTGACATAGTCGACATGGTGATCAAATCCTCACGTACTGCCAGGAAGTGCTTAAATYCCCACTGATAAGATTCCCTAAGCACAGGCTGTGTGTGTCAGGGCTAGTCACAGGTTATGGAGGAGAAGAGGGTGTCTCTGGATCAAGTCAGAGCACTGACCTGAGAGAGAAAAGCTACGGCATCGTATGTATTTACATTCTATAACCAAAACCACTTTGCTCTCAAGTGCATACCTCTCTCAATTTGTCCTATTTTTCTGTTTTATAAGTGTGCAACCTCCTAATAGGTCTTCACTAGTTTATGCAGCAATGTGGGAATTACTCATCCGCAGCTTTACTAACCTGGTGTGTGTGTGACAACTACTGCTTTCTCCACTGGGCCACTTACCTTGTTAGAGATGGAAGCTAGACACGATGTGTGCTTGAAAAATCCCCGTCAGTTGTGTCTTGTCGCTTATTTATCCCCCAGGCACTTACAAATTGATTCTCTAATAATTTGCTCAGTGTTTCTCGGGGCACCAAAGTTGAAACTGGCTGGGCTCTGGTTTCTGCCTCCGCCTCTGCTTCTGTTTATGAAGTCAGGGATTATCTGTCCTCGTCCGTCTTCTGGGGACTCCCCTCCTCTTTGAAAGYGAGCCTGCTGTTGGGAACAAAGTCGGCCCTGTTTCTGGTTTGCAGATACTTCTGGGACATGACTGGCATTTGATGCAGCACTTCTCTGATATTAGCATCTGAGGGAAGAAGCTGCTGCCTGTTTTCCTAGTTTAGTATTCATGGGCCAGCTGGAGCAGAGTGTACAGTGATGTCCAGGCTTAGAGGGACTGTCACTAAGGGACATCAAAGAAACTGAGAACAAAGGTGAAAAATAAAATGGGTGGGGTGGGATGGGGGGGAGATGCTGAAAGACCTGAGGTGTCAAGGAGTAAGACCTGATTTGAATCTTCAGTATCTGTTTAGGTCATGTGTAGCTCTAAGGTGACTCATTCTTTCTCCCATCTTTATTCTTTTAAACAGAGAAGGGATGATTTGCTGCATGAAGTCWCAAAAAATGCAAATATTGGGACTTTTCATCCAGACTATCAGGTATGTTGTATGTACGTGCAATTATATACATGTATTGTGTATATGTGTGTGTACCCACTCACCAGCAGTGGGCAGTTGCCCAGTCTGTCCGGGGACAGGAGCCACTTGTACCCTGCTGAGGCTCCTGGCAGTGAGTGCACACGAAATCCCTGTGCTCTTGAATTGTAGTTTAGCCCCAGAAAGAAAAATTCCTTGTAGCTTTCCCCTGGACAGCTGGTACAACCCGTCCTTGGCAGGATACCCTTACAAATCTCCTCTAATATTCTGGTAGGGAGGTGGCTGCCAATGCACTCGGCATCAGACCAGAGACCAGAAAATGCTCATTTTTTAAGGCCTCATCTCTTACGTAATTTAACAGCCTGTGATAAGTGATTTGGCTCTCTTGTACCTCCGAGGATGGAAACTGTTCTGTAGCCAGTCTATTTGTAACCCTGATGCGTTCTAGTGAATTCACCACTGAAATTCTGCTTTGTTCTAATACTGTYGAGCTACTGTTTGGGATGCAGTTTGTTTCACCAAAACTTGCATGGAAGCCTGTCCATGCACTTGTACAGGGCACCTTTTCTGCACCCTGATAGTTCTGCCAAATCCCTCTGGTGAGAAGGAAAGCGGGGAATGGGCCTGAAATTGCCTGGATCCAAGAGGAGAAGTTCAAGGATTGATAGCAGAATGGCAGGATGTCAGATTATGGACACAGATATGTGGTCAGAGCCACAAACACTTAAAGGAATGAAACTTGATTATTGTGTACTGGGATAGTGGCAAAGACGTTCGTGTCATGGCAGCAATCTGTGCCCTAGAGGAAGTGCCATAGTGTCTTCTAGCTGAGATAGATGGATAAAAGTTATAATATGGCTGAGTCCCAAAAAAATGATAAGAGTTGTGCATAATGCAGAAATATACTGGAAACTGGGTGTCACTGAGGAGAGGAGCAACATCACTATGAGGGGAGACAGAAAGGCAACAAAACCTGTTACCCACCTGTGTTCAACAAGTGCTAAAACAATATACTGGATGCTTAAAGAGCTGCTGTGTGTGTTATAGTATTGCAGATGCTTCCAAATGCTGGTTTTTAGACCGGGGAATTTATAGAAAGGCTGCTCTCTTATCAACAAAAAGTTATAAGAAGGGGCAGAGAAGTGAGTGGATAAGCTTTTAAGGAAATTAGCTGCMAATTTATTGGCATATCTGTGTAATTGGGAGGGGAATGAAACAGAGTAGGAGGAATGGGGAGCGGGAGGCAGATTTGCTGGCAYGGAGCTGTGCTCTGCGCTCTCCCGTGGTCACGCCGTGCGCGGTACCGGTGTCATTAGGCAACATTATCACGAGCCTCCGGGCAAGTTAATTCCCATCGCTCTCCTAATTCCCATCTCAAAGACATCCCTGAAAGCCTGCGGGTTGTTTGTGAGAATGTTTTGGCTTCATTAGGAACTCCAACGGGGGTGGCAGTGTCTCTGAGGCAGCGAATGTCAATAGGAGGAGTGAGGAGCGCAAGAAGTTCGGTCCGACTCTGCCAAAGGATTGATGCTGGACGAATCCAGCAGGTCACTGTAAAAATGACAGGGCCAACGGGCAAAGAGGATGTAAAAAGGAATTTTGGGGGGAGTTTGGCCTTAAATATGTGTTCTTTCAAAGGCTTTTTTAATGCTTACTAATAGAATTGTTTGTGTTTCATTGATGTGGCTGGAGAGCACACGTGTGGTTTGTCGTGCGTAGACTGAACTAGGCCACAGGTCTGTGGGTTATTTAATGTGATACAAGAACGTGGGAATATAGCAAGCACAAAATTTTATAAAAGGAAATTACATCAACAATTAGTATAATTAGTGGCAGAAAATAGCAACTGTGTGGCATTCATAGGGGAAGTCAGGTCAGCATCTGAAGGCATTTGAGACGCGACAGATGTGAGGATAATAATAGTTAATATAATTTTCTTAGAGAAAGTGCTTGAATGTGGAATTACGTGATGTCTTTGGGGCAGATTCACAGCTAATTTAAATTGTTATGCTTCCAATGGCTTGGAAGAACTATGACATCTGGGATCAGCTAGAGAATCAGTCTAGAATTGCATTGGATATAGCATAGGAAAAGAATAATAAAACACCTTGGTGTTTCAAACTTGCCCAAATCAAAGAAATGTTGTGATCAAATATTTAGAAATTTAAGCTTGCTGCCAAAACATGGCTTATTAAAACAGTGATTAAAAAACTGTTTCATAGGCACAGTTGTAGGATCTGAAATGGATCCATTTCCTGTTTTGTACAAATATTTTTGTGATACTTTATTGCTTTGGGCCAAAAGCTGTATTAAATTGCATTAAAGACGCCCCACCCAAATGAATTTTTTTTTTCCACCAGAAAATTAATGTGTCAACAACAAGGAAAAAAACCCCCCAAATGTCACTTGAATATATTTTTCAATTTTGAAAATCTGGAACAACTTTCTGGCAGTGCTGCAAAACTATCAAAGATAATGCCCTTTCCCAAAGCATTCAATATTCAAAGAAAAGCCATTTATCATAGAAAACACATTGTATAACAAAGTTACAATCTCTAATTAATACAGAAGATTTTTCACTGTGCCTTGAATCCCAAATTTGGACTTATCAGACAGAAAGGTAATTAAGGATAAAGCTGYTGGAGATAAGTAACTCTTCAGCCATCTTCTGGGTGACATATGAAAATGTCTAAACACAACTGTGAGCAATTAATCCTCCGTAACTCGCACAATATGCAGATTGAAACCGATCTAGTCCTGGGCTAATGAACGTGCTYGAGTTTTGAATCTGTGCTTCTAGTCAGCATCACATTTCGAGGTTTGCTGCAATGGGTTTCCCAGAAAAGGTTAGATGTGGCGACAAGAAAAATAGGGTCTGCTCTTAAATTGTTTATTAGCATGAGAACTTCACCCGGTGGAAGAAATGATTGTTTATTGAAACAAGACCTTCAAGGGACTCTTTAATTATAAAACAGCTTGATATTTTAAAGAAAATGACAGYGACAACAGAAAGAACAATTTACTGTGGGTAGCAGGTTGAGTATAGCTTGGGGCCTATTAATCAGCCATGCATAAACAAGTATACTATAAAGAAAGTGCAGTAAACATACAGATAACTCTGCTCCCACAGAAGGATCCAAAGACAYATTATCAGGTTCTCAAATGCATTCAACGGTTACATTATATTASATTAAGAGAAGCTAAGAAGTAAAGACATCAGTTTTCCAGCCTTGCAAGCAGTACAGTAAAGGCAGGATCTAAAGGAAAAGGGACCATGTTAGGGACATGCCATTGCCAGTGACAGAAATCCCTTCCTATGGTGGCACAGAGACACCAACCAAGACATCTAGGTGAGTACTGTTGGTGGGGAACGTTTCCATCTTCAAAGCTAGAGAGTTTGAAGATCCTGAGGCTTTCTGGAAAGCAAACACAGACTTTATGTAAGCCATAAGCTAATGTTATTTATTAATTTCATTAAGCTAATGTTGTCATAAATGTTAAAAAAAAAAAGTTTCTGAAAGTATGCATAAACTGCATAATCATGGAAAGTGGGTGCTTTCCCATTAAAATGGTGCACAATGATGTAATTAAAAAAGAAAATGCTTCTTTACCCCAGAGCATTAATCTGAAAAATCAGAGCCTTGTGAATAGCAGTGTCTGCCTGATCTTGTCCTAAGCAGAAGGCAGCAGGTTGCTGTGAAAGAGCAGCAGTTTTTCCTTTTTGTTTTTTGATTTTTTTTTTTAAATTAAGCACAAAAACAGGAAAGTGACAACCAATGAGATGAGGTATCTAGATATTATTGGCAAGATGAGCTCAGAGGGGGTTTGATCCATTCTACAGCATTGATGTTGGTGATGGAGAATATTCAGGTTGGTATCATTAAGGGAATAAACTTGTCTGCCATCATTATCCCCAAGCATTCGTAGGCATGTTTAAGTCTTTCCACAGAGTATTTAGCCAATGGAAAAGTATATTTTCATACAATAGTGGATGATAAAGGATGCAGGGAGCAATGATCTAAAATTTTGCCAGGCTAGGATGGATTTCTGCTTGGAGATGATTTTGCTGTAGCCATCAACCAGCTTAGACAGCTGTCTGATACAGTCAACAGTAAGAAACAGGTCCCTCCAAAGGGCAGTTTGTCCTGTCCTAAAATAAGTTAGTTGAACTGACTCTCATCTTCTGCTGAGCGAAGTTAGATAATTAGCTTTGATTCGATTCTTGGCTTTTGGTTGTCTTAGGGTAAGCTGGACTAAATCCCTCCCATATACTTTCCTGAAAGGGAATGGGAGCACGGAGAAACTTTGAATGATAGCTCTCCTTTAATTTGTCACATTCACTGCAAAATGGCACCAAAACTGAACAAGGTGTGAGATTCTCTTGCTTAAGTGAGGCAGGTGAGGCTGAAAATATTGTATTTTTATGCAGCTTCACATCCTTCAAAAAATCAAAGCAGACTAATGCACGTATCAACATGTACAAACAGTGTAACTGCAACAAGTGGTTTGCATCGTTGGTCAGTTTTGTGTCTAAATGTACAAAAAAAAGTAAATAATCCTCTTGTCCCTTCCAGATATGCTGGTGCCATTCCTTTCCCAAGGCCTGACAGGGCTTTGGAGGCAGAGCCCAGTTTGCTGGCAATAGTCTTTACTCTCTCTCCAGCTCAAATTTGATCTGCTCTGCTTGAAGCATCTCCAGATGAAATGCATTTTACCTCATTAATCATTATTGGGAAATAGCGCACTTTATTCACCCTCAACCCAGAGTTTGAKCTCCATCATTAACTGCCATCTGCTACTTTATGATAAAAGTTATCCTCAGGCTTCATCTAACCCGAGTCAGGCAAAAACGTCAAAATGGCATTAGTAAAAACAGAAAGGCTGTTTTATTATTAGGACCCCTGGAGTCACAGAGSCTGGGTTTAAATTTAGGTGGGCTGGGCTTTCCCCAGGCTGCACCTTGGTGGTGTTTGTSAGCAGCTGTAGTGACAACAACCCCAATTTTGCTGCTCAGACTTCCATSAGTTGGAGGCAAATCCATTGGTAGGACTTTCAGGATGGGTGACACTAGGGGCTATAGCCTGAGAGATGGACAGCTCCAGAGTCTGGTTGTATAGCTAGATATATCTTTGAAGCCTATTAAATATAGTGATATCATTGCCAGTGACAGACTGAGGGCCACCACGCTTCATTTTAACCAAGGGCTCCTCTTGACTTCTCTTACTTCCCTTGTCAGGTGTCTGCTTTGGCAAAATTGGCACAAGACAATATTTAAGGAGTTATAAGCCAACCCCAAGCAGCAGCATCAACCACAGACCTCTTCATGGCAGGAGAGCAGGGTGCTGACACCCATCTCACGCCCAGGCTCCCTGCTGTCTTTTCCTTGCTTTTAATTRGAGTAGTAATATATTATTGACCACATATATAAGGTATTTTCCTTATTTGCCAATAGCAAAATTTTGAATGTGACAACCAGAAGAGCCTTCTGTCTTTCTCCTTCAATGTCTCTTGCTCCTGCAAGTATATACAGTATCTTTTAATAAACTTGCACATTCCTACTTAGTGGTGATTAGGTTTTATGAGGGTTTTTTTTATTAACCAAGTCTATAAATAGGGGTTTTCTTTTGTGTTTTAAATGTTCACTTGTAACTAAGAGCTGTTTCCTGGCAAGGAGCAGGGTAAGGCTCAAACCTGACCAGGTSTCCACTGTGATCCTGATGTTCTCCTCACTCCTCTGAAGCTAAATAGCACCATATGTGGCAAGAGCAGACCCCAGGGCACCACAGGTGAGCCCACCACTATTGGGGTTGTACCCACTGCTTTAAGGTTTAGATGTTGATGCCCTCCTGCAGCAGCACCTTCTGAGAGTTAACGAAGACTAGATCTCATCTAGATATATAGCTCCAGCRCATTGCAACTTCCTTAATAAATTTTAGGGTAGACTTCAGTGCGGAATTACCTTGTAGGTCTCCAGCCATTAAAAATGAATTATTGTCRCCGATGTAACTCAGCGGCGGAGCACCCTGACAGCAACGGCCTGAGCTAATTCCTCCCAAGATTAGTCTCTGTTCCTGAAAGATAAGTGCTCTTCCTTGTTTCCTTATGCTGGATTTTTATATAGCACTTTGTGTAGCGCTGCACCGCTCCCATTTGCATGTGCTGTACTGTATCGGCAATATCAGAGGTGTTATATCACACCTAATTTGGGAAGACTTGGTGAGGGTTATCTCTGCCTGAAGCAAAGATACCACTGGGCTGGGTACACAGCTGCCGGAATAATTTCTAATGAATAATGTATTAAACAATTTTACTCCCCCTCTCGTCTCCGTGCATGAGTAGTCTGGCATGTTTTTAAAGAAAAAAAGAACAATTTAATGCTGAAGCTAGACAGTGGCATATCCAGAGCAGATTTTAGTCTGATTGGATTCTTTAAATAGTCAAATTATTCCTCAATATTCTTTGCTGGTARCTTTTGATCTGGAGGGCATTTATGTGAGATCGCTGACTTCTGATGTTCTGGTTTCAAGCCGTCTTGGTTGGATGCTCAGTCACATGTTATTCTTCCTCCCCAAATGACTAAAGGTGATTCATAGCATCTCGTGTTTTGGGCCCTTTAGTTTTGATTTTGATGATGGAACCTAGCTCATACCAACAAGCTGAAGTGCTGGTTGCTTTGATTTTTTTTTTTTTCTCCTTTCTATATTTATTTTAAGCCAGCAGTACCACAACACAAAATAGACAAGAAGTGAATTCTCTCACAGTGTGATCCTTAGCTTATGGTGATCTTCGTAACGCTTRCCTACATGTAAGCTTACCTGCAGAGAGCTAAAAATGAGTTCCAGGGCCTCAAAGAGAGCGAGCTGCCATGGCGAAGATTTGTTAAGGTTTTCCTGAATGCATTGCCACAGCTGAAATCCAACACTGTGTATAAACCTAGAACATCCTAATTTTTATTGCTAATATTTCTTTTTTATTTATCTTTCTAGGGTGCCATTTTGCCATGCTTTAGGATGGAGAGGGTCACCTGAGGCTTTGGTGCCCCGGGAAGTCCCAGATGGGGGCAAACGTTCAGCCCACGCTCAGCTGGAGACTGAGGCTGATTTGGGTGGCCATTCAGCTGCAAGGTAATTTGGTCCCTTTCTAGAACTGGGCGTTTTGGAAATGTAGATCCACGGTTTGAAATCCTCTTTGGAGGCAAAAGAAGAAGAAATAGAGTGAAAGAAAAGCTCCWCTCTGCTACTCGTTTTGTGAACCTTGTTCAAAACAACCTCCTTGATAACAAGTCACTGCAATTTTCTTAGAGAAAAACATGAAGCTAACGGTCTTCAAAGAAGTAGGTAAATATGTTTTCATGATATCTTCCCACTCAAGTAGTCTCACCTTTGTCTCATTAGTGGCAATTTCACAGCAGCCTTTCCTTTATTTTTTTTTATAAGGCAGATTTAAAATTGCTAATTGTACCTATCCTGGGATGTGTGTGTGGTATAGTTCATAAAAACGAGATTGATTCAATTAACATAATGTGCAGACAAAGCTCATAATGTCTGAGCTCAATGCACACAGTGGATACATGCTAAAGCTTCTGTGTGTTTTTTTTTTTTTCCTATCACTTTTGTGGTATCAAAAGAGCAGGACCTAATGCACAATTAATTGAACATTCCCACATAACTTTAMTCAGGGCTGAGTTTTGCTACCGCTTATTATGAAAATACTTTATTTGGCAGGAAGTCCCACTGATAGGAGAGCTGAAACCAGTTGTGTGCATCCCAAACTAGGTGGTTTTGGAGACCGCGGCAGCTGATTGCACATTGCACAATCTCCCGAATTCTCYGGGGCAATTAGAAATGCAAACCTGTTGCCCTGGTAACTGCAAAATTTGACAGAACTTGAAACCTCAGATCTCTCTGGATAAGGCAGCAGCACTTACAAATTTTGTTCATTCATCTTCCTATATTTGTGCTGCTGAATTGCTGCAGATAGACCCGTTTCTCTGCTGAAAAGATCTCGGGTGACTGCAAAGTTAATAAATAATGGCAATTGCATGGAATAGAGGTTCCAATAGAGGACCACTGGTGAGCTGGCTGATTGTAAGCCTCCCTGTTCACTTTATTTCTCGCTGCTAATATTTCACCAGAAGGCAGCTAATAACTCCAGAGAAAAACGTAATAAATGGCAAACATCTAAGCGAGTAATACCAAACTTTTCTCTTCAGTTTTCTCCTCCTTGTCCTCTTTTGGCATGACCACACACTCTAAATTCATTGAATTTGGGCTCTGGGCTGCTCCTAGCCACGCCAAAGGCATCTTTGTAGAGCTGAGAGTGTGACTGGGGGGAATTGGGCCATAGATGGAAGTGGAATCTCAGCACAGCTTAGACTAAAACCAAAGAGCAGAGCTCAGGTGCAGTGTGTCTTGATACTTTAGGTTTGGCAAGTTCAGAGATAATAGAGAAAAAGAGGCTCTAACGTGATTTTGAGGACTGGAAATAAAAATCCCCTGTCATGCAGTGGATCAGTAGCATATAGAGAAGATTGGCAACTGGTATAGATGCAAAAGGGGGCTTTTGCTAAGAGATAATTAGCTGCAGGGATATTAGAATTAAAACAAAAATGGTCAGCTATAAGAGAAACAGCTTGCATAGGAAAGTTGTGTCAGGACGATCCACCATCGCTTAACCAGCCTCTGTCTCCGATGGTTGTCTCCAATGGTTATCCTTGGCCCACACTCCGAAGACTGTTAAAAGCTCCTCGTTAGGGCTCTGGACTCTGCTTATCCTCWTTTCCTTTCATCTTTCAGCAAATCTGGCATGTGCAGAGCCCTGGCTTACATCCTTATGGATAAATTCTTCCATGCAGGCACTTTCCCTATCGCTTGATTTTCTTACCCTGGTAGGGAGAGAATCGCCTCCCAACCAAGGTGCTAATCACATCATTGACTCCGCCATACAGTGACTAACTTGCTTCACATGCCCTTCCTAATTAGCATCAACTAATGACTTTTGGCTGCCATTAAGCTATGTCTGCCGTTAACTGGCAAATTTGGTGAAATGCCTCCATATATCCCTTAGCTATCCGGACCCCTGCAATCTGAAATGCGATTACACTTTTATCTTCAGGAAGAAGCTCCATATAATGACATTTATTTTTCTTACAGATGTCAGTGAATGTGCTGAACGACTTCATCCCAGCTGCTTCATGCTTTTATTTAATCCTTAAAAAAAAAAAATCCTCTCTGTGAAGATTTAACCTAATATTTTTGTTTGTTTAGACATAATTTCAGAGATGCAAAAGTCAGGGTTTTTTTGTTGTTGTTAGTCGTGGTTTTCTTTTTTTTGGCTTTATCTCTTCTTTTTCATTCCTTTTGGGGTTCTGTGCTCATGGAAAGACAACTAATGAGTTTTTAGGCAAATTAATCTCCCAGTGACACTAGGAGGTGGGAAGTTAATTCTCACTCATTCCCTGTTTCCCTGTGACTATCTAATTATTCATGAGTGTTGTCAGGGTTATGTTCGAGGAAGGCGAGTCAGCGTGGGGTTAAACCATGCCCCAGCAGAGGAAGAAGGGCAAAAGATTTACATGTTTGACAGGCCGATGGCTGCAATGAGATTGTCATTCTCCCGTTTTCATTTCTGTCCTGGTGATACTGTAAATTATTAATCAAACAATGATTACCTCTGCAATCCTCTAAATTGCCAGAGAGCTTTGTTAATATGAACTAAGACACCTGTCATGTGCTCCGGAGAAGTTATGGTCTCAGAGCTGGGTTTTTCCCTTGCGTTGTGCTTCGGCATGCTTGCTCATGAATCAAGGCAGGTGGCGTGCAGGACACAGCGTAATTTGAATTAAATAGGACAYGGAAAGACTCGTGATGCAGCCTTGGATAAGGTTTTTTTTTAAGAACTCGGGAAGAAATGCAGACTCAGATGATCATAAAGAATTTGTAAAATGTAGGGGGGGAAAAAAGAAAGGAAAGAAAATTCTGTAGGCACTATGTTGTAAGGAGCAAAATTGAAAGCCAATGAAGATAATAATAAAAATAAGTAAGYACTCTAGGGAAGAACAAAGAAATAATGGAATTTTCAAAAGCCAAAACATTGTTTTATTTTGTTCCACTTCAGTCCTTAAACCTGAAAAAGCAAAGTTAAACAATTTTTCCTCCCTCTCTTCTTGACCTTTCTGAGAAGATGATGATAGTGTGTGCAGCGTAGAACCCCCAAAGGAATGGAGTTCCTGAGACAGTCATGCCAAAGATAGCGAAAGGGAGCTACAGCTCTAAAGTTGGCTTCTGTCTGAGTCGAACTCGAACAAAGCAGCATTTGAAACGCAGAAAACAGATCCAGACATCAAAAGGATGAAGTTTGTACACAAATCTTTCCCTTTCTGTCTAGCCACTCTTCATTACACAATTTATAATGTGGTAGTTTTGAAACTAGCATTAACCTAAAAGTGTCCTGGTTGTCCTAAAAGTGGCCAGATCCTGATCACCTTGACAAGGCAGGTTAAGTTTGCTGACCTCAATTTCAGCAAATTGAGCAAACAACAAGCAAACAACACAGGCATTAATGAAGTATTTGCCTGTGCACAATGAGAGCAATAGGCTTTTCAGTGATGAAAGAAGAAAATCTGAGGTCCTATATATAGCAATCAATGTTAACCAGAACACATGAGAGGATAAATAACCTTTACATTTGTCAATATTACTGAGAGTTAAAGATCAGCCCAAGAAACAACACAACAATCAAGGAGTGGTTTATTTTGTGCCACTCTGTTAAGATCCATTGCAGGCCCAATTTGGTTTTCAAATAGTGTGTATCCAACCAATTTCGCTTCCTCCTCCTCCTCTTAAAATCAAAGCAATACAGCTGTCTATGGAGGAGAAAAGAACAATATCTTAATGGTTTCTTAAGAGATCTCTTTTCGCAGTTATAGGTATCTTAGAAAGGAAATTGATGTATCTTCCTCTCCTTTTTTGCATGTTCTTGGTACCACAAGCTGTGCACAGCATGCTTTCAATTAATTTAAACTAACTTTCCATCTGCTCCYGCAAATGTAGGATTTGAGTGAAAGACAGTATGATGGAATGACATGAAATACGCTAATAGCAAACACTAATGTAAAAGCCAGTCTTCTGTGGAAAATGTAATATCCATCGTGCACTCTTTCCGCTCCATATTAAAGGCTTGCTTTAGTGAAAAATGATTATTGTTTTCAATATTTGCCTAATCAAGATGAGAGACTAAAATTTTAGTGAAGGAGATAGAGATTTACATTATATAGAGCATGGTAATTTGAAGAACAGGATGTATCAGATCGATTCCTTTTTAATTGCCGCTTTCATCAAGCTTTATGTTACGGAATTATTTCATTATGTTTCTACACTTAAAACAAAAGAACACAACTGCTGAATATGATTAGAACACAGAAAGCTCTGGCTTGTTATCAGTTCGATCAGAACACTGTGTGTTTTGCTGATATTCTATTTTTTTTCCCCAACAAATTAAAGTTCCAACAAAGGTATTTAAATTAGAAGAGCCAAGGCCACAATGAAACAACTACAATGACTACATTCAAGTAATGACACAGACTAAATTATAGTAACTATGTACAACAAAAGCCTTTTGCTGCTAAATGTATGCACTTTGCAGACATTACTGTAGTCTTTTGTGTGTGTTTTTAGTAGAAACCTAACTTTGATTCTGGCACCAGCCTTTTAAGCAATAACCAYCTAAAGCTTAGCGGTAATTAAATTCTACCTGCAGCCCCATCTTGCTCCCTATTGAACTCTTGAGAATAGGGTTATGGTCTTCTTTCCCAACTTAAATTAGCATGCCAATTTGCAAAGTAAAATTTATTTTGCATCCTTGTTTCTCCTTCCTGTGTTTCTCACACTAACTACTGTACTCTTATCCCTAGTTTCATGATTTCAACAGATCAAATAAACAATAATCAACRTTCTTGATTCAGAGAGATACACAAGTATGGAGTGAATAGCAGTGTGAACAACAGATGCCAAAAGATAAGACCTTTTTCTTATTTATCCTTATTCTATATTATATTTATTATATTTATTCTTAATCTCATTTATAGCTTACTCTATATTTAGCACTCCAATGCCACTTGCACGTAGATATAGTGTTCTATAGAGAATATTTTCCTGCAAGGTGCACTGTKTTGTACAGATCCACAGAAAGCCAGGTGGTATCTCCATGGCAATTATGTGCCCGATTCCAAAACTGCAGTAAAGACTGATACGCCTCTCAGCTGCTGCAGTCTGTAGGTAACACCTTTTTCTAGAATAAAGCCCTCAAACTTTGGCAAAATTATTTACGGACCTGCCTGGAGGCTTTTTATYCTTGGCAAGGCTGAACAGGAGCTGAACTGCAGGTGGCCTCAGAGCCTGCCTACASACCAAGCAGTGTAGCAGATAGCTACAGATGATATGGAGGAAGGAGTTCTTCAAAGGGAGAACATAGACATGGCATCTCTGCTTCTCCATGAGCAAATTAAATCATCTAGACCTAATCCCTTAGCATCTTGCAGCACCAGTTTGTGGGAATTGGGGGAGGCCCAAGCTCTTGCTAGGCCAAACTGTGCTGTTTTGCAGAGAAATAGCAAAGATTTCCAGGGCCAAGGTGATACGTGAGTAGAAGCTGTTTAATGTTCTTTTATTCCTTTTGGGTTTGCTGGGAGCAGATCCAAAGAAAGATGAGAAAAGTCTTTCTGATAGCTCCTCTTCTTTATTGGATATTCTTTTGTTGTAGCATTTGTTGCAATGATAGAAGGATATAAGACAGAAAAGACTTAGAAGTCTTTTATCTGACCAGCTGAGACAGGTGAGGATAAGAAAACGGATATGCCATAAAATCATCCTTCACTGCTCTTTAGTGAAGGGCTTGTGTGTCCAAGTGCTTGCCCGTTTCCCACTTAGGTCAGATGGTCTCATAAAAAGTATAAACTTCCTCTAGAGACCTCTCCTCCCTGCTGTTTTACAGGACACTTATGTAGCTACAGCACATAATGTCTTAGGGAATTTGTACGCTCAGCCTGAAGCCCTTGTCMGAGATGTGATTAGACAAGTTTAATTAGAGCTGGCATGACAAAATCTGTGTCAGTAAACCTGCACAGTTCTGCCCAGAAAGGCACTTTCAAAGGGCTCTGACCACTGTGTCAGCCATATCCATTTTTCAGTAGTGCATGCAAAAGTTGTAACACATTTAACCACCATTAAGTGTTTTTCCCRCTGGGATTGTACCTAGCTAACTTGACTATTTATTCAATCATCTCASTCCTTGTTAGATTACAACTGGTGCAATTGCAAAGACATGAGTAGAAGAAAATGAGAAGCATCATTGGAAAACAACATCCAGAAGTGACAGATTAACATACTTGAAGTGAAGGCAATTGTGAATGAGTTTGGGGCTCTTTTACTTTATGCTGAAGTTGGATCAGTGGTTGAAAAATAATCATCTGGTCCATGAAAGACGTAAAGCCAAAACGAGATGGAGACAGAAGTTAACAGAGGATGAATAACATAGGTAAGAGACCAAATCTGCAGCAAGGTGGGGATGATAACACAAGGTTATTGCATGCAGGGAACGATGACAACTAATGGTAGTTAACAGTAATGTGAACAAATTTTCTCCTCATAAATCCAGCACTGAACTCAGTGTAACTTGCTTGAATGCAGATTTAAGGAGAACATAACTCTAAAATGCTATTGAGAAAGCAGGGAAGAATTATCAGAGCATCACTTGGGCGATGTCCAAGAAGATGAGAGGAAAGCAAATCTAGCAGGAAAGCAGCAGGAAAGATGTTTGATTTAATCAGCATGGGTGTTTCTAGGTCTTACGTATGCAACTGTAGAAATCAAGTCTTACATTCTTTAGCAAGTACCAAATTACATATCGATGCTTGTTATTGAAGGGAAAAATATCTTTGTTTTGGCACTAATTGCACTTCTGAGCGCAGTCCCTTAAGCGTTAAGTCCTATGTCTTCATCTCAAACAAGATGAAAATCCTGTCCTTAGACATGTTCCTGATGTATTACATGTGTCAGCTGCAAATACACATTATGTTCCACAAAACGCAGCATCTGCAAACATTCTCTGCTSTGTGTAGGTAAGTGTGCACAGGCAGAGATATTTTGTTCAGATGTCTCCCTCTGACAAGCAAAGAAAAACCCAGATTTTTCTCTCGTACACATATAAAGTAGTTCTGTGTTTGTATCTGCCACACCTAGGGTCTAATATCAGCACGGGAGCTGGTTTACTCCTAGGTGAGGCACTGKTTCCCAATGCAGGGAACATGGCCATGGTAGATGCATATGTGTATAAGAGAAAAATGTATTTCATAGTTACAAGATTTTTTTTTTTTTAATTAAGCTCAGCCTAATTTTTTACAGTTTCTTATTTATAAGGAAAAATATTTCCTACATGTTTGTAGTATCTTGGAGATGATTATTATGATTAAGCACCTGGCTGATATAAATTATGGCACAGGAATTTACTGCTAGGTAAATCAGAATTGCAACAAATTGCTGACTTTTTTTTTTTTTCCTAAAATCCTTCTTTTTTCTTTGTTTTTTTTATTTGCTAATTTGGTACTGTTATTTCAATGTTGTCTTGGTTCAGGAAGACTGCTTTTAAATGAGTAAACAGACTTCCAAGGCCCACGGTAGGTCTTAGCTAAGGTGCAAAACCGATGCTAAAATATGCAATGATAATTGAGTGTCAATTTAAGAACATGTTCCCCCTGAACAGGTGCCTGTTGTTTCCTGCGAACTCGAGGTTATTGTTAATACACTGTTAACAGGATCCCAGGAGTTTCCGCGCGGATCATTTCACACTTGGACGTTGCAGCATTTGCAGCAATTCGCAGGGCTCGGGAATGTCCAGGAGACTTTGGCAGGGAGAGCCAAGCAAAATGCTAATAAGGGAAACAGGAGTGATGCCCGAGCCAGGCTTAGGCTGTTGCCAGCCCCTACACAATGCAGACATGGGGGAAAAAAAAGGACGTCTTTCATCTCCTATAGCCATAAACCAAGGGGGATTTTATTTATTTATTAACAGAGAAATAACAGAATGAAATACAAAGGAGGGCTTGAAGGAAGCCCACTGGGTTAGGCCAGCGACATCTCTCTCAAATGAATGAGCATCCGTGAATGGGTTTTGATTCATAACCCAGCTATATAATACAATGATCTACCACTCAGATCGGGGTTTGTCACGCTGCAGAGTAATTTATAGTTCTACAATCTGGGATAAAAATACTAGTGAATCAAGCCAATCTGATTTACAGCCTTCTGCTTTGGTCTAAATTGTACCAATTGTATAAATGACATAAAAGGTGTAAGGCAATGAAAAGTCGGAAAATTGGATGACCAAAAAGTATCAGGACAGTCAAAGACCAGATCCTAAGAAGGTCTTAGACTTTTGCTTTACTTGTGATTGGCACATTGAGCTCTGTGGTGCTATTGGGTAATGAAAGACTGGTATCAAAAGGGCAGAAATGGGAGTTAAAAACTAGGATGGCTCATGAAATTCACACCAAGGTATACGGCAGATTGTTTTTTTTCCAGTTTTCATGCAAAACCACATTAAAAACTATTTTTTTTTTCCCCTGTTCAGCAGCAGAAAAAAAAAATAAACCACCTGCTGGGCTCCTGCAGATGATTGTCTGGTCATCACCATGCTGCCTATAGCCCCCACTTCCAGCCCTCTGAAGAGCTTCGAGTCACCCCAATTCCCATATTAATTAGTGTGTAGAATTGTTTAATTGCAKATTGCTATTTTTTTCCCCAATGAACTGAGTTTTTGATGACTATTCGCTATTGAACTCCAAATTGAAAAAAAAAAAATAGCTCCTGCTGTGTTGTGTGCGAAGTGAAACACCGTCACCTTTGTGTGTGTGTGTATGTACCACTGCCAAAACATGTGGATTTGTTTGTACCGAAAACAAAATCATTTTCTCTTTTTTTATTGAAATCGAATCTTTGCTTTAGTCGCATTGTCTCTGAATGTGAGTTACTCTGGTCGCTGCACTGTATCTTTTCTGCTGTGTTCTCTCTCTGCTCTATCCATCGTGATCTTTATGAATCAAGTATTGCTGAGCTTGAGCTTTTCTTTTCTGCAATTCACTATGAAAAGCTGAATATTTGTTAACTGGGACACCACTTTCTGGAGGTTTTGCTGTTTTCCTTTAGTATAAAGAATGATGGCAACCTAGAGATAAAGCAAAGAATCTGGTATATGTGAGCTCTCACGAGCATTAAACAAAAGAATTGCTTTGCATTTATTTAATCATTTTATCACTCTGAGGTGGAAGAAAATTCCAGCAGGCRCCGGGGCCTGACATTTCCATGATGCCGTTGGAAGCTGGATGCTCAAATGCTGCCCAAGGCCAAGTCCCTTGGTAGGTGCCGCGTCAATGACATGTGCCATAGCCCCAAGGCAGGTCACCATCCCTATTTTATGTATTTTATGGATACCTAGAAGGTGTCTCGCTGATCAAATAGGGCAAAGAATGAAGCTGAGTTGATGTGATGGTTAATTATTTATTTGTGTGCAGAAGGGCCGTGTTTGCCTTGCTGTCATTCCCCGGGCCAGGCTGGCTTTGTTATCKCGAGTGGTCACTGATAGGGCAATTCCTGCACGGGGTGGCTCCATTGGCAGCTCTGTCCCCCTATGAAATTTGTTCCCAGGTGGCTGCTGGCGTGAGATAACCCGTGTAAACAGCAATGGCTGTGTTCAGACAAGCCAAAAGTTCAAAACAACAATTTRGTCCAGCTGTGTTTATGCAGCTGACTTATGGTTCATTAGCCTTCTGCTAATGCTATACATGTGCTCACTTAGGAAAGCCAACACTATGAAAATGTTCTTTTAAAGGTATTAAGAAAAGCTGCTGATGACCATGCCCTACTCCAGATCAATTCAGCATTGCAAGTGTACTGCAGCGTGTCGTTCACCAGCACGTCAGTATTTCTAAGGGTCCAGCTGCAGCTCTGCACGCTGGATTTTCAGCACRCCTTGCAGTAACCAAGCACTGCAGAGGCTTTTGCTCTCCAGGTGCTGGAAGGTTGGTCATTAAAGGATAGTCACCAGGCCCGTTGGTGCTGCTGCGTGTCCCGCAAGTACAGTTGGAAACAGTAAGTTAAGGCATGAATAATAAAATGTGGCCGTGTGTAAGGCTGCAGGGGCCAGGAGGGCAGTGCCCTGCGAGGTCACCGCACCGCAAGGCCTGAGCGTGGTCCAGCCCGAGGTGGCCATGATGGCCAGCACGTCTGCAGCGGGAGCTGTGACCCTCGCTCTGTTGCTGCAGGTGGGACATTGGCCCTGGGGCCAGAAGGAGCCGCTGGGATTTGTTCTTGCAGGCGGACACGCCGGGGGATCGGGCGGTGTGGAGCTGYGGAGCAGCAGCAGCCGGAGGGGTTGTTAGATGCTACRCGAGAAGGTTGCAAGGGCAAGGTAAAAACTTSTGCAGGRCTGAAAACCRTGCAGCATTTTTTTTTTTTTTYYCCCCTCTCTCTCTGTTAACATTTCCTTGCTTGTGATTTAACTTTGGACTGCTTCAAACACCKCTTTTAAGACACAAAGCACAGCGCCAGTTTAGGACAACGCTCTCAACCCAGAGCAAAGGAAGAAGTGAGACTTTTTGCTGCCGCTTTTGGGTAATGACCTTTTGCTCAATTACACCGCTCGTTTCGCATCCGCTGCTTCAGCCTCCTCTTATTACAGACCACATGAAAAGCCCCCTTGAGATTCAGTCTGCTAAAGTGCAGGCAAAGGCTGCAAAGTGCAAGCCTATGGAGGGGGGTCTTGCAAAGCAAGTTGCTCGGGACTGTGCTCAAACGCTTCCTCGGGGCACTGCCCTCCCTCCTCAGCTCCTGCTAGTCTCAGATGTAGCAAAAGGGTTCCTTGTTCAAGGATATTCGGCATGCGTGTCTGTCTCTTTAGATAACTGCCTAGAAGATCTAAAAAGCCCTGCACCAGGGCTGCAATTCCCCAGCTCGGCAGGGATGTTTCTGCTTTCCGTGCTCCCGCTTGCTGTTTCACCTGCTTGGCCCTTCTCCGGTGTCTGGGAGGAGCTGGCAGCATCAAAACACCCCACTCGGAAGCTGCAGGAGGCGCACGCTGGGCGTTGATGCCCTGGCAGCATTTAGCACTCGTGCTCTAAATGTTGGTGTAAGGCTCTGTGAGTAAGGGCAGCCTGGGGGTTGCAGCAGTCCTTGCTGTTAAAAGCCATCGTCACCAGCCACCGCATGGGTGACACTGCAGAAGGGCRGTCCCGTAGCTCCAAGATGGGCCTTGCTGATTGACTGTTGTCCATCCTTGTTGTTTACAGGATGCACTTGATTTTTCTGATGGAGGTCTCTTCTATTTAAGCTTTGCTGATGGTGGTGGGTGGGGAAGGTGAGCAGGTGAAGCAGAAGGGAAGCACAACAAAAAGCCATTAAAGCCTCTGTGTACAAGCCAGGGTAGGGAGAGCTGACCTGGATTTGGCTGACTACCAGTCTTTGTAATGAGTGTGGGACTTACTTCAGAAAGTAAATCACTGCTGTTACCTGAGTAGATGCCAATTAATCTGCTTTCATGTGTAGTCAGGCGTTATTTACCTCTGTACTCTCCCAATTCTTGCCCTGTATCCATGGCATGATGAGGATGAKGAAGGTGCACTTTCTCTCTCATCTTACAGCAAGGCGGGAGATGTTCTTGCATTCACCTCAAGCTATCCCAGCCCTACAACAGGCTCAAGGTCATTTTGGAGTCCTGCTGAATTGTTTCAGGAAGGTCCACGCCCAGACAACAGGTAAAAGCCCATACATCCTTTATTTGAGCATTTCACAAATAAATTACAAGTTTCTTTTCAACCACATCATAAATCAAAACGTTTATTTACACCTCAGAAACAGCAAGCAATTCAGCAACTAGGGCCCAAAGGAACAATTAACTGGAAAGGTAGCTGAATTAAGTATCTTTAAAATCAAAGTATTTTCATACTTGCTTGAACTTATAAAAAAAAAAACACCCCAAAATCATAAAAAAATACCTTGGTGATAACTTACAGCGTTCATTATGGGGCAAACGTAATCTCGCAGGAGGCTTCTGGTTGACGCGGCAGCACCAGCACAGTTGTGTGCRCTGACTTCGCCGTCCTGGTCCTGCTGACGTGCTGTCCTTCCGCAGCCCCACGTCGAGTGCACGGGGGACTTGCGCACACCCTGTCTTTAGACTACTCTCACTTGACCTCAGAGGATAAAACGCAGTTAGTTATTGATGCTAAGGGCTAGCGTAACTTTCAGGGGACGGATAAAACTTTCCCAAACGGCTGACCTGCTGAAAATGCAGCGATGCAGAATTCCCGCTCTACCCCCTGCCCCTTCTCCTGCTSATGAGTGCTGATACACAGACAAAAATGAATCAGTAAACAATTACGCATATCTTCAAATGATATAAATTGTGTCAAGAGGGGACAGCTAAAGGTAGCATAGATACAAYATGAGAACTGGAATAAGACTTTTTTCTTTGATCATCAGCTTGATTTGGCATACAGATCCTGTGGCTTTCCCTAGCTCAGCCATAATTCATGGAATTAAACTGCTTATTCCAAGTCCTCATGTTGCATTAGTCTCCCTCCATCTGCATATATTTTATATATATATTTATATATGTATGTGTATATCTCTATATATCTACATATATACACACACACATAGCAATTGTGCAAGTAGTAACTTTTCATTGCGAATGGATGAGTGATTTGGACAATCATAACTCAACTGGCATACCTTGACATTTGGTTAGATAAAACACTGTAGGCAATGGGATATGTGTTTTACACAGTAAAATAGTCACTATACTGACTTTAAATGAATTAACTATTACAATAGTTACTACTGAAGTACTYTGCGTGTTAACTCTGAAAATTATAGACCACAGTTATTAGAAAACTGTGGCTCTTTTTTTGGTCACCACTTGACAGTGTYGCTTTCAGACAACTGAGTTTCTGGAGATACAATAAGGGGGAGAGAGGATCTTTTTGCCCTACAAGTGCTATTGACAAGTTAATGTGATTCTTTTTTAATGTGACTTATTATGTGGGGTAATTGTCTTTTCTTTTAAATGAGGCATTATTAAATCCACTTAGAAAGAATCTTGGCCTTTAGACAAGCGATGGTGATGTAAAATGATTTGTGTACAAAATTCTGCTCTGTTTCAAGTTGCTAAGTGCAGCGGCAGCAATTGAGAAGAAAATGGGCTGTTTCTCAGTCTTTCTGAAAGGAAGTGGTGCAAAGGAAAGGCCAATGATGTAAGTTGATACTATAACATATATCTTTCCCTTTATTATGATAAAACATCTAAGCTAGATCCCTATGAACTGATGGTAAGTCCATAATTTAATAGAGGAAGTTTGTATTACAGTTATCCTTAACTTAAATGRCTATGCAAGAGACTAGGAAGAATTATTTGTCTAGAGGCCGCAGCCATTTAAAATAAAGGTTAAACAGAATTGTACCGGGTATCTTAGAGAAGTGATAAAGTGGCCAGTRAAGGAAGCGAGTCATCTGCAGGCARCCTCTASRTGGAAGGTTCCTCYGTATGCCACGAAAGACAGACTTGCRGTAATATATAARTAAGTACTCAACCATCATCTTGTGACAAATGTTGCTGCTTTACTGTTCACTATGTTCACTAAAAACACTATGTGGGAGGTATAAGTGGGAAAAAAATCATCTAAATATGACTGAATTTTAAACAGCTCTTTGATTCATACCAGTGTAAATGAGATGAGGATGGGACTCAGCAAAGGTATTAGCCAGTGTTTCACCGTTACCTATTTTTCCTTGCTACCTACTAGGGAATTTGGCTGGTTTTTCCTTTGTTTTAATCCTCAGACCTACAGTTACTGAATAAAATGTACATTAGTAAATGCACATAGGCATATTGCAAGCACACACATGAGGTGTATGGMCAGGCGTTGGATTAGCAAGTACACCACCACGGACACCTTTACCTTGCTAATAAAACTCCTCTTAGTGATTAGCTAACTGAACTGTTATACCTATTTTGTGTTTTAAGAGCAGRTACTGTTTTCTAATGAAATGATTTTTTAAAAAAGTTTTGAACATGTTACAAAATTAAAAATAAAAAAAATCTGATTGCCTGTCAGAGTGTAGACCCCATTGTAGGTCTACAAACCTAGACTGAAATAAATGCTGTAATACCCCAAATAAATAGCTAGGTAGAAATATGTGCTATGTTACAAAAACAGCAAGCTATGGCTGAGCAAACATTAAACATAATCAACTATCTTAAAAAAAATGACTGCAATCTTCTCTGTTTTGTCATGATATCATCAAAGACCAATGAATTATTATAGCTCCTTTGTTTCAGGAGATGGGCATCATTTTTCCTGAGCCTCCCCTCTTCTCCAGGTAAGAAAACTCAGGTTCTTATGTGTCTCCTTGCATGTAGAGTGTTACGGGAGGTGGTGTGGTCGCTTGTTGGAAGGGGTTGTTCTTGGGGACTGAGAGGGAGAAATATTAACATGGCAGCTTCATTTCCTCAGGGATGCTCTTCTGTTCTTAGTGCAGGAGATTTATATTTCCTTTATATTTTGGATGCCCTCGGACTGAGCCCCCCAAATGTTATGAGAGCCTTGACTTAAACTATAAAAAAGTTGCTTTTTTTTGTTTTTATCCTTGATACAAATGGCACTCATATGAATGGTGTCTTTCAGACATTCTCTGGGTAGAGGAAAAAAGCAAGTAGATGATTTACGTAGGAGGATGATGTCATTTCTTTTATTCAAGATAGAGCATAGGTGCAATTCATCTTTGGGTGCACTTGGATGCRTTTATTAAATGTTTATGTTGTTAAGCCTTTGTTGATTTTTGCTTTTGCAAACTTTGGGTGGAAACTGTATTTTTTTAAAAAACACGTGACCATTGATGATAGAGCATCAGTACATGACTAGAAAAAGGGGAATTGAAGCATGCTCATGTTAATGGTTGAGATCAGGCACTTCCCACTCACATGCCTGTACAATACTGGAAACTTCTCARCAAAAATGAATTTTCCCTCTGTCATCATAGTTGTTATTATTCCTTTTGATTATATAAAAAAAGAGACCTGCTGTCATATTTGGTACAATACAAGAAGGCAGAGAAAAGCTATTGTACAGCAATTTTTAACCACCAACACACATTTAATATCTAGTGTAGCATTATGGAAAATTAAATGTATGTTTGGATTTTTTTTTTATGCCTTGAAAAAGCTTTACTATTGAAACATATATGTGATGTGGAAGATATGCTCATAATCTCACTGTAGTAAAGACAACATACAGTATGACTCATAAGTACTGTAAAAATGCTAACTAAAGAATGCAGCTGCAAAGTTCTATTGCATAAGGAAGCTTTCTTGTTTCAACTTTAAATAAGCAGTTTTATTAAAATATTCTAAGACACCTTACCCTAGTTACTGGCAAGCTCTAATAAAAGCCACAGTCTGTCACTAGTATACATTTTTTTAGTGTTAATTTTATAAAAATTTGGTGTGAGCTCTGATGGATCATTTACAATTTATTAACAAGATGGTCACCTTGACACAGTTGGAAGGTTTTCGTTGCTTTACATGCTCACAGAATTAGAAAAGGCTCCATACTCATATGTAACGAACACCCTTTTTTTCCCCCCCATGTCTGCAAACAGGTGTGGTAGCTTTACACACACAAAGAAATGCTCTTGTTACTCGTAACTGGAAACTGTGAGTACATGTGTATGTATGTATTTTATATATATATATATATATATTTTCAAACCAAACTATATATATATATAATGTGTGTGAATATATTTATATAATAGGCCATCTGGTTTCCTCCTCACCCTTATGAGTGTGATGGCAGCCGTGTAGAGACCAAGAGCATCATGATGATGATGATGCTCCGGAGCGATGTCTTTACTGATGCTCTGGCTTGGCCCGTTGTCCCAGCACATGCCCATGGGCAGGAGCACGGTGGGCACCAGGTTTCACGGGTGCTACAAGTGCTGCGGGTCACCCAGAGCCACGTTATTCTGCTCTGGCCCTCACCATCCTCCAGATGAACATTTCCGAAAAGCTAAACCTGCCATATAACTTTTCTCTCTCTATAAATATATATATATATATATACATACACTCATACATATACAAATACTAACCCACAGACAAAATATTTTCTGGACAGTTGAATAGCAACAAGTCGACAGATAGAAAATTAAAATGGAGTCACTGTGGTGTCTGCTGCGCCAAGGCCAAGTCCGGGTGGCGCGGTCTCCGCCGTGCCGTGAAAACTCGCGTGAACCTTGCGTCGAGCGAGAGAAATCCATGAACCAATCCAAGAAAGGGGAGAGGCTCTCAAACACCGAAGGGCCGTCGGGCAAATTAAGGGAGGTGGCAAATTWAACCGGATCCGGAGCAACTGAGGCCTAGTAGTGAAGAACAGTAACTGTAAACTGCCATCTTCCGCTCTGACGTTTTTCTTTTTTAAATTTTTTTTTTTTCCCGTTGCCATGGCAACGCGGGTAGGACAGCTTCAAATGTCACGAGTTCCTACAGACCTAAGTGATGGGAAACGCGTGTGATTATTGCAACGCAGATGACACCGTCTCGCCTCCAAGCAAATGGCTGGCGGAGGGCATGCACATTTCCCGGTAAATTCAGCATGAATTTTATAGCTTGAGGAGCAATTATTTGGGAAGACAGATATCTCCTGGGAGTGACACTTACCTTTACTGTCTCATCTCTCCCTACCCAACTTTTTTTTAAGTGGAGGTGCCACTCTTTAAAAGTTTTTAGCCATTTTTGCTCATGCGGGTTGGGTCCTGGGCAGACCAGTTCAAGTCCTGCCCTTACCGCACTGGGGCACCAAAGGGACTTTGTTTACTATAAATATAATTTTATATCCAGTAGTTTATTATATTATTTGTAATAAATATAATTAAATATKCTTTGTTGCTGTTATTATTTGAGTTCACGTTGATGTTAAACTCTTCCAGCTAGGGGCCTATCCTGATGGCCYATGGAGCGAAGCCAGCACCAGGGCAGCGCACGACAGCCTGTCCTTCCCCTATAGCACGACCTCRATTCTGCTAATGAAGGTAAGTAACCAAATCGAAGCAAGCCCAGGAATCCACAGAGGGCCTGATAAATGGGCTTAGTCATTAGCTGAGTATACAGCAATGTTTTGTTTAGCTTATGAGCTTAAGTTTGTAGTTCATGATGCCATCGCTAATATTTACAAGGACTTTGCATCAACCTGAATGCTCTCARTCCCTGCAGTCAATGGGTCACCATGCTTGCCTCGGTAAGCAAAAATGCAATGGATTAGAAAGGGTAGGAACAAAGCAAGGGTAACCTTGTACTCATTGAAACAAAACCAGCTTTTAATTAGCAAAGGAGACAACCTCCCAAAATGAGCGTTGCTGCATCGTGAGACATGCCACTGATATTTCCAAATAAGATCTAGTCTAGAATTGCCTGACGTGAGGAATTTATCACGCTATTTAAGGGAAAGACTTGGCTACAAAAATAGGATCCAGACATAGGGACAAGAACTTTGTGAGCATCATTGCCAAAATTTCTATGCATTTGGATTGGGAATTCCAGGTAGGAATAAATTCACGAGTAATTTGATTTCCTGGGACAACAAAAAGTGGAAGTTCAGGACTTTGACCWCACAGTCCATTGGAAAAAWAGCATTTCCAGGTAGCAGTGAGACYTAGTACYGTTAGGTGGTATTTGCTCACGGCTGACTCAGAGGAAATAATGCTGGCTTTCGAACCAGCAAAGCCGCTGGAATCTGCCACCGATCCCTGGAGGTCCCCTTGCTAAGGACAGCCACTGGTATATGATGAATGAACAGCAGCTACAGCACTGAATTTCTATACAATTTATAGGCTGAAAATTCACCAGAGGAAACTGTCAGCACAAAATTTGTAAATATCACACAAATTTGGGCAACAAGTGACCGGTTCAGCTACAGCTTGTAAATAAAAGGCAACATATGTTGATTTATCTGGCAGACCCGAAKAAAAGCTTGTATACTTTACATAGTTCAGTGGAAATAACTGGCCAACTCTGAAGGGGTGAACTCTGAACTGTCATCTAGTCTTTKGGTTTTGGGCACCAAATTGCTTTGGGAAAGGAGTAAACCATCCAACTGACCCTGTGAATGTCTATGCTATCTTTGAAGACTACAGCCACCTTCTGTCACAGGGTGGGCTAATTTAATGTCTATTCCTTAGGCTGATTCATGAGATAGAAGAAAATGGAAAAAAATACACATAATTAAGACCAAGATTTCATAATATTGCATTTAGGAAAAAAATACCTTTTAGCATGTAACCTCATTCACTGCGGTTCAGGTTAGTGGGAGCTCATTTTTCATAAGAACCCATCTAGTCATCTAGCAAACCATTTCATTTGCAAGAGGTATCACTTCTACTGATGTCAGAAAGCGCTTCGGCATCTCAAGGAATTACAGCTTCCCTGTTGCAGCTTCAGCAGCCTTAGCTTTCTCTGAACATATTTGCATTTTTGTGACTGAAGAGCCTGGTTTATTTTAAGGAAACAAGACTGAATGTAGTAATTCAAAGGAATTTGTTAACTAGGCTTTGAAAGATGTGTTCCTTATGAGGCCAAACTCTTCCCYGTCCTTAAGACTATGCTGCTTAAACTGCAGTTAAAATCCCATGAAAATTAAAGGCATTTAAGTTTCACGCTGACCTTCTGTACAGGAATGAAGTTTATCCGAGATGCATGCCTCCTCTAATTCTCATTTAACACAGAGGAAGAGAGTTAACACAGCTGGAGTTTGGAGCTCAACTCATGAATGCTCCATTTCCTTCAGATTTCCTTCCATTACCTTCTCATCAGAAATATTACATTAATCTTTGCCTAATTAAAAATTTACATTACATCATGGACTCTSCTGAAACCTCACTAATGTTAAAGGGGTAATGGCTAAAAGGCAGAAGAGATCACAACCGTGCTTCTGATTAGGCAGTTAATCAACATTCAGGTATTTCATTTCTTTCCTTTCCATTAATTACGTACAAAGTGATCCGTGTAGTCTTAATGTAGAACTTACTACCAGAAACATAAAGGGTTTTCATGCACATCCCTGTCTGATTTGTCAYGGGCAGTTTTCAACACCAGATGCGTCACAGCCTTTTGCCTCTATACCTATAAATTATGATACTTTGTACACCTGTGCACAATAATCATTTAATAGCCATGTTCTTCTCTGACCTCTTCAGTGGACCACAGCCCTGTCTGTGCTTTACTACAAGTGCCAAATTCTTGAAATYGCTTATTTTGACTAACCTCATATTGTCTTCTCCAAAGAAACTGGAACTCTTTCACCCAGAAATCTCACTGAACTTGAAAGGCTGAGGCAGCTGTCCTCAGACAGAAACCACATTTGCTTTCTCTGGCAATTAAGAAATCCATTTTTAGTACCATAAATAGCAGTAGCTATGCCTGTGGCTACAGCAAATTAGTGATGTCACTGAACACTAATAACATTGTAGAAAATTTTATAAGGAAGAGAAAATGAGTTTATCCTAGAAAGTCTAAGCTTATCATATATAATTTGTTTCCCATTTATGTTAGCACATGCTGTCAAGGTTCTTAATGACAGGAAGAATACAGTATGCATTAGTACTGTATGTGTGAAATGAATGTTTTATAATTCTACCCAAAGCTCCAGGAAGCACTTATGTATCCAGGTCCATATTTAACTCCAGGAGCTGAGAGCCAGCACCTCTGGCCAAGGCTGGCAAGGCTGTGGGGAAGCATGCCAGGACCAAGGGAACAGCTTTGCACAGGCAGACTGCTTAGGCTGAACTCATTTTCAACAGGTATCTCATAGCAGATGCTATATCCAAGCCTTTCYACTAACTCACATAAATAAGACTATATTGGCGGGGTTGGAACAGCACTGATTGATGCTTAAGTGCTCTCACTCTTTAATTTCTAATTTCACAGCAGCAGCCGTGTCCACTGATGAACCCATGTTTCTGCTTCTCTCCTTCCTCCTCTTGTACCCACCTATACTYGCTAGCTAACAGGCAGTTCTCATTAATGGTGATATGTAGTTATGTAAAGGAAATGCGCCCTGAGAGGGAAGTTCAACAAATCTCCTATAAGATTAGCTTTGCTTGCTTATAAATTCAGAAACATTTGCCCCCATATCCACGGCAGTGCTACATTTACCTAACCAAGCCTCATCTAACAAAATTCTGGTTTGTTATGTATTTGAACACTCTTAGAGGGGGTAATTTCCAGAATAAAACAGCTAAGATGCTCTAGATCTTCTTTACTAAATGGAATTAAAGCTGAGCACTTTCCCATAGCAATGTCACTTYAGTTTGACTGAAGGAACACAAAAAAGCTTCCTTTCTCTCCCAGTTCTTCCAAAACAAAACTCTTAGAGGTGACTGTCTGAAATCTGAAAGTATTTTCTCTGGGAGTAATCTGATAAAGTCAACTGAACAGCTGAAATAGTCAGCAASTGAAATGAATAACATTTCAGTGACACATTTTTGAAATAGTAAGACCAAGCAAGTCTTAATTTTTCTGTGTTGAAAATGAAATGCATCAAAAGCAACAGTTAGCCATCTTTATAAAGTAACATATAATTGCTTAAGCAGTCAAATCTCAACTTCCACAGCAGTGCAGCTTAGTTTACTATCAATCTTGAATAACTAGAACATGAACATAATTACATACTAATGCCAATCTGAAATACCAAAATTACAGTTTTTTACTAAAAAAAACCCAACCAAAAATTGTTATTAAGCAAGAGTAAAAATGACAGGAAAGTAACAGGCTCAGAAGCTATGGAAGATGAGAAATCAGTGAGAAATTTCCCAGGTTTGMCTGTGCTGACAGCTGTGCTGACTGTACTTCAAAGTTTTCAAAACTGAACCCATAAGCACACCTGAGCTCATGTAGGTACCAATCAACACTACACACAAGGTAAGTGCATGAGTAAACCAGACCTTTAAGACAGAGGTCTGAAATACTGCAGACCCCAATGGCATTGAGATTACCTGGTTATGAGCTGTTTAGTACAGGAACAAGAGCAACACTATCTAACCTGGAGGCACAAGCMCATTTCCCCTGCACATCTTGGAATATCAAGTCTAAATCTGAATAGCAATCTGTCTGCATATTTTACAAAGAAAACCACAAAGGTGGTTTTGAGTAGTGAGGGCACCTCTWTTGCAGAGTGGGAACCTTATCAAAGCACAGAGAAATTTAGTGATAAATAAAAATTTTAATGTGCAGTGGCCATTAACCACAGAAAAAGTCTAAAGCAGTCACTCAGTTCTAGCTTTTAGTTGTACACTCCAGAGCAATTCAGATACATATTTACTCTGTGGTGGTTATCTGACTTTAGAAGATGATTTAGGAAAGAAATACAAAATATTATGTATCAACAAATATAATTATCGAGAAAAGGAAAACATAAAATGTTCATTTGAATTTGTACTACTGGCTGGTTTATCAACCATTCCATGTCTATAGAATGATGAGCAGAAGCAATATTGCAGCTCTTTGGGAAGCAGCTGCATTGGTAGGTTGTAATTTTATCTGTTGCAGTTTGAACTCACATCTAAATTATTGCATTTTTTCAGTGTCTGTACTTCTGGAACACATTTGGATGGTTTAAAATGGACCTAAAAGGCCATTTCCTATCTAATTGAC
The DNA here is from genome assembly GCA_003342815.1 of Eudromia elegans. Taxonomy (NCBI): domain Eukaryota; kingdom Metazoa; phylum Chordata; class Aves; order Tinamiformes; family Tinamidae; genus Eudromia; species Eudromia elegans. Next base: position 737,919 of record PTEX01000011.1, read on the forward strand.
TCAAAATTCAGTGTCATTAAGGAAGTATATTTTAAACATGCTCATGTACAAAYTGAGGCTGTGTCTACTTGTCGTGCTTATATGGCTAAGTCCATAAACGACCTACCTCCTATCATGTACCTACATATGGACTTCTGTGCTATTTCATGATCCGTTAGCCTAAGGTGGGCTCCCAAAACCAACTGCACAACAAATTGTAAACCAAGGCCAGTTACTAGCAGTAGCATTGAACTGAATGGGATTTTCTTGGGTTTTGGGGTTTTTTTAAGCTCAGATCTAAACGAAACACAGAATTTTGAAGATTGGATACTGAGGTCAGTATATAGCCAAGACTCAAACCGAGACCGTCTGGACCCAAAACTTTTGGAGCTCCTTAACAATGGTATTACTTTAATAAAGTAATTGAGACACGTTTGAGAACATGTCCATATTCACTGCTAACATAGCAATATCAACATTAATATGGAGGAAAACATCCCCCATTACAGTCACAGTGAATATTGCTGTTATTATCAGCTTTAGTGAGTCAGATTTATATTACTGGTACTAAATGTCAGTGTTCCAGTAAAGAGCAATGAGATAACATCATTAGTTACAAGTTTCTGTACCCTAATGATATGYGTCCTAGTACATGACTTGAACTTAAATTAGGATAGATTAAAACAACTTTTACAGCAAAACTATTATCAGCTTGGTAATTTTTAAAATTCTGGCCAAATAAGGAGGTAATTTACCTTCTCGAAATGTGAAACATGTCTTGTTAATAGAATTGCATTTTTGATCTTCATTAAATGTCATTCTTCTGCAGAGTACAAGATTGCATTAGAAGATTAAACTATGCTGAAACAATCTAAAAAGGGCTGCATAAATATATATACATATATATGTTAATTAATCATTGCTAACTTTTATGAATGGTAACATGTAATTTGCAAAGAAAACAAAATATTTTGTCTAYGGACTCTGGAGATTTCTTCTTCAACATGACACGTTTAAAGCCTGGTCTYTTGCTTACAAGGGAATTTAAGTAAAATATTATTGCTAATGTGAGTGACCTGCTAATGGAATCACTCTGAATTCTACTTGTTCAGGACAAGAGTAATGTGCCTGTGGTTCTTATTTTAGTCCTTGCTTCAATACATTTGAGACTTAGACTTTCATGTTGATAGAATGTAAAAGAAAATATGAAATGCAATTACTCTGTGATKATATAATTAAGTGAAATAATTATTGTAAAAATTAAATGTCTAAAATGCAAATACACTCTTAAACAACATTATGAATATTTTTTAATTGATGTAAAACCTAGTCCTAGCAGCTAGGTGAGTTCTTGCCCAGTCTCCCATAGGGCTGGAGCAGTTTTTGTTGCTAACTTCATTACAACAGTATCAACAAATTTGTTTTTGTCTCGATACTTCTTTGAATTATTAGGAAACAACCTGAAAAGTCTGGAATGCATTCAAATGTTTCCCAGTCATTAGTCTGTATCTCACGTCCTACAAGCCCTTCGTAGCTCGTCGTAGCCTTTGGCCTGCTCTGATGGAGCTCTTCGTGGAGCTCACTCAACCATGTCACTGCTGAGGAACACCACCAGCTCTGCCAAGCCCAACACRTCTTGCAAAGAAATTGCTGCTAGATGTCTGTAAAACATATATTTATAGTGATTTATTGCAAAATTGATGGCTAGAGCAAAATTTGCAAGGACTGCTGTTTTTGCTATTCTGTTAATTCAATACCTAAATGCAACACCATCTGACAGTTTGTAGGACGGTTGCAATTATAGGCCAATTTTCTCTCTCTCTCTGTCATTACAGAATTTCATAGCTATTTTCCTGCAATATGAAGGAACTTGCTAATAAATCTACTGTTTGTGAGCCCTATACTTGGTTGTKTTCATTCTGACTGGAGGTGTTTTAGTCAAGTTGGTGCTCCTAATTTCTCCCCCTTTTTCTTAGTAATGGATTTCTGCAGTTCTCTGTGACTAGAAACCTGAATCTCTTTCGTGATCTCAATCTGAAATACAAAACTCTAAATAAAATTTGAACAATTTGATCCTATCTTCCCTCCAGGCATGGACAGAGCAACCTGGGAGGGGACAATCTGCCACTGCAGTAGGTCTCATCCTTAACTCTGACAGTGACAAAGTATCTCCATTAATGACAGATAAGATTGAATATTCCTTCCAAACGTTACTAGCATGCACTATTATAACTTTGGACAGCCCTGTTCCTGGCCACCATGCACCTTGACTGCAGGAAATCTCAGTGGTAATAAGCCTATGAGGCTACATATGAACTATATAAACATGCTCTTAAAAAAAAAAAAAAAAAATCCCTATTTTATTACCTTTTAATTCCACCAAACTTCATATTGCTACACCATGGAATAACAGCAGTGGGCCCGTAGAGCTTGGCAGCTTGCATTTGCTACTTCTGGCAGACAAGAATCACAGATTTTCCTTGTTCCAAGTGCATCCACTTTTCCAAGGGCTTCTGGGCAGCTCGTGCTCTCTATCCATTCTCACTCAATATACTGAACACAGTAGGGCAGCTACAGAATAGGCGAAACTGCTGCTTTTTGCATGCATTTCAGTTTTAATCAGGCCCTTCACTTTTATGCTAGACACTTCAGAAATCTGCCACATATGACTTCTTCCATGACTTACAAAAGAGGCATACATTCTAAGTATAGATAATAATTGCACCATTTAAATGATAATGCCATGATGTTTTGTATGGAAAGGAGATTCATGCAGGGCATTTTTACCATGAACAGCTCTTTCACAGGGCTATCCATCCTCGTGCCAGATGTCAAATACAAAAAGAAATACTTTGGCATGAGAAGCAAAGTTCATTTGACTGAAGGATTTACCTCCTAGGAACAAGAGCCTCGTAAAACAAAAACACTGGGAGCAAAGTAAGCCACGTAAGGGCTTTTGCAAAAATTAAACCCATAACTTGCCACTAGAAATGGGATATTTCATCTGTTCAATAAGCACTAAAGTTCTCTTTGTTTTTATGGCATCGTAATCTTTGATTACTCTGATAAATATTTGGACTATACAAAACATTGTGATGGAACTAATCGCAGTTATAAAAAAACTATGTGTGAAAAAGAATGGGGAATGCAATGATATCAGCACATTTTAGAGAAGTCAAATACAGAACCACATTAACTGGCTCCTGGTCTCAATCTTTTATGTCTCATATAGTCATTTATATGTAAGGAAAGGGTTATGGATGTTATTATGCTAGCTGGCTTGCCACAAGCGAGAAAAAAATATCTTTGCTGGACAACTGGATACCAGTCACCTGGTGTGGAACTGGTTGGATCACAAACACAAATGAACAGTGGAAAATTTTGCCCCAAAACTGTCTGCGGTGCTGAGGATTAAATCTCTGCATGCTGAAGCCTACCTGGTGAATTCATGGTCTTTCTTACTCACAGCTGCCTCAGTCCAGCAARGAAGATCTTCCTTTCCCTGTGTCCTTCTGAGGGCCACTGCAACCTTCTCACTGCCACAGGTCCCTATTCTGTCTCCAGCTGAGCTGGGAAGATCTGCGAGTGGCAAGAACAGCCTTGCAGCCCCTAGAGCTACCTATTAACAATTCAATACGAGGAAAATGACGGGACTTCTTTGGGGGCAAGAAACAGCAACCTGGAGACTTTCAAAAGCAAAATACTTTATCTATTCTGAGAAGAAGATGCATTAATGTAAATAAAGTTGAAATGAAAATCATGACACATGAACATTACCCTCATGGCAAAAGTCACACCCTGTATAGCASCAGCAGCATTCATGAAGTGGTAGCAAGAATACATCTAAATCAAAGAGCTGCATATTTATATCACCAGGATGATAGTGCCATGTACTGCCAAGCATTTCCAACAGGCGAATTGTGCTTTTGGTTCCACCAGACCAAACCTGGAATAACTGAAGCAAAGCCAAAGGAGATACTTCAGACGTCATCGATTGGAACAAAGAATGGGAATTTGCACTTAGCATTTATATAGTCCTATTCATCCTCAAAGAGCATCACAAACATTAGCCTATTTCTAATTCTCTCACAATGGCCTTCATGCTAATCTTTTGGGATAAAAGTAATATGCTATAAGGAAAAAAGAACTGACAAGATGTGCAATCAGGTATACACCAAACCTCAGATGTGTAAACTCTCTTTTTTGGACCTCTTTCTCTGCCTCATGATAGATTCTATCTTACCAAGAAAGTAACATTGTTGACCATGGTGCCAGTATTAATTCACCATAAAGTGCATTTTACTAACATTAGACGACAGTAATATTCCTTGAATAATACATTTACTACCATAGTTATAGGATAAAGCTACTCCTTTTCTTGCAGATGAACAAATTCAGAGTAATAGTGTATCCAAAACTTTGCTGAAAGCTGTCACAGGGCAAGCCAGGGACTGATGTAGGGATTTGAATTATTGCTTTTCAGATTTGTGKGGTTTTTTATTATTTTTTAAATTTTATTTACTCCTTCCAATTCAAATGACAATTTTGCTAAGGCTCTTTTGGAAAAACTTTCTCAGATGCAGCAGAAGTTTCCCCTATGTTTCAGCTCTCTCTACCCACCCCAGACATGTAATTCTGTTTATGGATTTTGGGTGTCCCTAAGCTCAGGCTCTTGAGCAGGTTCTGTATGTGCCGGTTGCATGAGGAACAGTTACACAGAGGAACACACAGAGGCAGGCAGCGCTGATTTTCATGGTGACCCAGAACAGCTATTCTTGCAAGAACACCTTTAATCTCCTGATTCTGTTTCTGAATTGAATTCAAGTCAGCGAGATGAAAGAAAACATCTCCCAAATCTGCTACTACAGCTGGTACTTCTTAGTTTATCATATGGTAGATTAAATTCTCTTTGATTCATCATTGCTTCTATTGCTTCTATTTCCAATTGCCTCCTAATTTGACAACTAGGACGTTGTTGCTAATCTTGACTATATAAGTGTATGTAGKGGAGGCTTTATATATGTTTATACATAAATGTATATAGATACACACTTATATACATAAGGCCTCCCTCTCTCATATAGCTACTACCTCAGGGGAAAGAAAGAAAGACAGAATTAATTATTGCACTGTGGGATCAATTCAACTGCTCCCTTGGCAGGTTTTGTTATGAAGTACACAAATGAGCTGCTAAATAACGCTTCATTACTTACAGATCAGGAAAAGACTTACAAAATAAACTGCCGAGTGAAAGAAGGATGAGGGTCATGCTGATGTGAAGGGCATCGGTCGCACTGCAGTCCATTTTGGATTTCTTGCAGGAGCACACTTGCAATTTCAGTTCTGTATTGTTAGTCAGGGGTGGTTTTCCAGAATCTGTCACTGAGATGGGGATGTTGTAATTTGCCTTTTGCAGATTTTGCAGCAGTACCACCTGGGCATGAGTATCTGCAAAGGARAAGGAGGTGAGACTTACGCAGCCAAATCATGGTTGCTTGGGAGGGGATCCTGTAAGCAATCCCTGGCATGCCGCAGCTATCCAGGGAAATTAAGAGGAAAATGAGAGCACTCGAAGTAAAGGATTAGAGAATAGAATTAAAGTAAGAAGAGGCAGGTACAGAAATTCTTTTCAGGAACCTGAAGCTAATTGCAAACATACCCCAAACTCCATCAAAAGCAAGACTTCCAAGAGTCCCTTTTGTTTAAATGTATTTGCTCTGTAAATYATTAAAAGAACTTGCCTGTGGAAACAAATATACTAATGAAATACTGACATATTCTATCTCCAAAGCAATACCCAAGGGAAGAAGAAATTTACCTCCACTGCCTCCAAAACCCCCTCGCTGCAGGGCAGCACAGGTGAAGGTGCTTCCCACTTCCCCTCAGATCCCAGATCTGTTCCACCTGTTCTGCCCACAATTTGTCACACAAATATTCTGCAGTTGTATAGCATGCTTTTTTTTAATCACCACTGTATGGTCCTTGTGCATTTGGGTGTTTTCTGTGTGAATATTTCAAATACAAGAAATCACAAAGCTTTTCTAGTACATTGCTGAAATCCATGCAAAGTCTCGTGCTGTCCTGCAGCAAAGCCTCCTGTGTCTCACACATAAAAATCCCATACAATGGAATTTGGTAATCTTTGCAAAACTGTACATCATTGTTAGCCCTTATTTAATGCAAAGCTAGGAGGCAAGTGCAAGCAACGTGTTATGAACGTGTTGGGAAGACTAAATGTCTAAGTAAAAAACCAGACTTACTGTTAAGCTTGTTGATTCTCCACAATTTCTCTGGGCCGGACTGCTTACTCAGTTCAAACTTGAACGGGTCTGTGTTGGGATGAAGATCCTTGTCTGATGCTCCTAGTACCACCACCCGGAGATCCTTGGCGTCATCGCAGACCTTCGCCAGCGTTGGGTAGAGGGACGGGATGTTGTCATTGACGTCCTCCAAGGTGATGTGTAAAGTTCCTGTTCCTGTCGCAGGAGGGTTGCCTATATGAGAAACAAGCAGATATGGATTAAACTGTGGTTTCATAAGCACTTAACTGCTCTTCTTTGTAACAGCATATTCACAAATGACTATCATTTTTATTTTCTTTCCTCTGTCACATGGAAGAGCTGCTACTGTAAATCCTGTTTTCAAAATACTGCCTGTTTGGTTTTTTTTAACAGTATGGACAGTTACTCCAAGGAAGCCTCTTGGAGAAGAGTATTATGGAGTCAAAACGAGGCTAGGACAGGAAGAGATACCAGGAAAATAGCCTGTTCATAAGCCCCCACTGAGAGAATCGTAATGGGAAACAGCCCCTACAGTGATAGACAGGTATGAAAAGAACCAAGAACAAGACAAATAGCAGAAAAATGACAGCAGAGGGGAAGCAATTTGCACAGTAGGGGCCCATAAACAGCACCAGACCCAATCAGTCCCAGCAACCCTGAGGACCGCACTTAGTCCTGTTAGCAGAAGAGAAGCCTGGGAACACAGAGCTCCTGGAAATGAGATCTTTTATTTACCGAGAGCCATGCGGGGTCAGTGGCAGCATCTCACGCTTCCTCAAATGTCCTATGACTGATCCCTTCACTGTCTCCAAAGCTTTCCGAACGCACATTTCTTCCTCCTAATGATTTCCCCCTTGAAATGCTGCACTTACTTCTGCAGGGGTGGTTCGTTTTGCCCGTTTTTCTGTTTTAACGCCCCAAATACGCTCACTGCACTAGCCATAAACCCTTGAGCAACCAGGAGTAATTCAGGTCCTTACGCTGCAAGTCCATAAAGGAGGCCGTGACTGCCGCCCTGCCAGCGCAGCCGGGGAGAGAAGTAAATACCCTGTGGTCTGGRTCTGATAAACTACCAACTGTAGCAGCACGCAATTAGTCCTCTTAATGACAAACGTTACTAATGGTGGCACTTCATCTGTTCTGCGCACACATAAATGCATAACAAAGGCACAGTTTCCACACATCTCCAGCTTTTTTTCCGCCCCCCTCTTCCTGTCTCACTTTGTCATCACAAGGGTTAGGGTTGAGTTATTTTTAATGAAAAAGAAATTATTTTTCACTTTTTATTGCACTAATTGAATTTGCAGAAAGACTCCAATACATTTTTTTTGTTCTTGATATATTATTAAGTAAAGTCATACGGCAGAATGGATGAAAAGACATTTGAGTATTTGAAATATGATCATAAAAGCCAGCCTTTCATGCACTTAATTAAACTGCTGTCTTTAATTTTGAATGCATTATTTCCACACTGGACTGATAATGTCTCATGCACTGCCCTTCTTATCTTTCTCTGAAGTCAGTAATATTAAAATCTGCTTTTTGAAATTAAGAAGGCAACAGCATTATGAATATACCRCTATTTTGTCAAATGTAGATATGGCTGCATTTTCTCAACCCTGCTAATATTTCACTATCTTTATACGGCTTATGGGTCAGTCAACTACTACACACCAACAGGGAGAAAGGAAATTGCTTCTGTCCATTTCAATGACTTATTCTATGGTTGTTTTATTCATAAAGGTTAAAAAAGAAAAAGGAGGTGATTTATGAAGACTTACAAAAGAAAAATAAGCAAATGTCAAGGTCATAAACTGAAGCTTGTTAACACGCGCGTCATAAGAAAAAGGAACAAAAAATGAGTCAAGGAAAAATGGTCACAACATATCCATTGGGAATATATGACTTTTATAAATGTGACACCATTATGCCTTTGCAATAAGAACCATTCAGAAATCCCATGATCTCTAGGCAGCCCTGGTTTTGAAATGAAAGGCTTTCCCTGGCATATTTTAATCCTGAAATAAAACTTGACTTGCTTCTCATTGTAAAACTTTGCAGCTGAGAGCGGGGATTAATGCGCGAACCAAGGCCTGAAGGGCTCAGTCCACCCACCCTTGGGAGCAGACTTTCAAAAGGAGCCCAAATGAACTCGCTGCTCCTACTGAGGCTGAAGACTTTGAAGCTTCAGGTGCCTGGGTGGGAGCCATTCGGAGACTTTCCAGCTCCCGCTGCGACTCCCACAGGTTGCATAGCTGTGGATGGGATACGAGCGGAATAGGAATGAAATGGCATTCCTGGCACGTGTATAAGCTACAAAAATAGGGACTGAGGGCCTATTTCCTGGCTAATTTTGTATTTAATAAAAATGAGAGCTAGGTATCAAATCCTGCCTTTGATAATCTTGGAAAAAAACCTCAGAAACTTCCCGAGTAGCTTTCAACARGACCTCAAAGCACATCAGGTTTGAGGGACTGGAACTTTGATGAGCAACACTGAAACAGTGCAGATGCACCTTAGATCTCACTGCAGCAGGAAATGTAGATATGCTTATTTGAATTGCATCCGAACTGGAAATGTCATGTCCTAGCATTAGATTGCACACAACGCTTCTGATAGCAGTCCTCAGTTAGGCAATAGCTCCTGCTTTTGTAAGATGCAACAGTCAAAAAATAGACTAACAAAAGTAGTTTTCTTTCATGAGTTAGAGACTGTCACAGAATATGATGGTGTCTATTGTCTGGGAACTAGAAGCTTTAATGCCAGGGACTGTTACCAGAAGATGTAGATGTTAAATTGGATTCTTGTGCTATCACCATAAATGACCATTTTGCTACCTTGATTTAGAAATGAATAGTTTCAAAAAAAATATATTCTAGATATGGGCATTTTGGATGCTTCTCTATTTTGTATTTTAATGAAATACCATGCAAAATCAAACCGGAATTATTCGTATAAAGTCCTAAATTATAAGCCCTCTATAGAAAGACCAGTCTAAGAAATTTTTACAATTAGCATTCATTTATGATACTGTAAGTTCCTGTAGGAACAATGACAGCATTTAGACACCTAACTACCCAAATGGGACTGCCAATCACATAGTTAGATTTTAAAAGATAGCAATTACACACAGTGATGGCCATGGACTAAGGAGACACTTTTCTTCAGTATCAARACTTACATAAAATGGCATATCTAACAGGCAATCATGGGGTTGAATGGCTGGTGCGGTGTTTAATCTGMGTATAACATTCTTCTGTGGACATGGAGATGCATTTCATGTTCCACTTTTTAGTTTTCCTACAGCAACGCTGCTCCATACGGATTTCTCACACAGCTGAGTTGTGCACCATGAAATTAAAGACAGTATTTGGGCTGCTTTGAAACTGAATTGAGATGTTTGGAATTCAGTGTAAATTCCAGCATCAAAAGCTTTCATTTATTTGAAATGATGGCAAAAACAGAGTTGGGAATTGCCACACAACAGGTGATATTTTCCTATGTGCCTGTTGCCATTAGAAGCCAAATACGTCTAAAAGTGAATGGAAGTTGATCCATGGATTTTTTGGGGCATCCAGAGGAAACCACAGACTGTATCCGAGGGCCACCCACATAACATTGGGTATCACTGCACCCTGTGAGTCCTGTGAACATCTGAGGCCCTATTTTGCCTTCCCTGCTGGTGGCTTTTTTTGCCTTGATGCCAACGAAGCCTCAAGGAATGTAAAACTGGCTGCACCAATATCCAGGCTGCTACTTCCATGTCCAATAGTGTTTTGTTCATTAATAGAGCTCTATCAAGAACAGCAACACAGGAGGAAATAATTTAGGCCCTTCACTGCTGGCAACTCTACAGTTCTCATGTTCAGACATCAATATTCCCTTTTAGGAGCACAGCTGGGCATGATGATGATGAAAATCTTGTTGATCTCATCTAAAATAAGGTGCCAGCACTTACTTTCAGAAGCCAGTCAGAACCGTTTCAGACTGGCAGGACATTTTCAAGGTGCAAGAATTGTCTAAATCCATCTCAAAGGGAAAGTAGCTCATAAAAACGTAATCCTTYTCTTGCAGCTGTCCCTGTCCTATTCTGCAGCAAATCCCCAAATTAGCCTAAAAGCTCCCCAGAGCTAGTGAAATTCCCTGATGAGCTAATGACCCTGATTCCACTTTCCAAGCTATCAAAAACATATTAAGACTGTTGAAAGTCTTGGACATTTTGGATTATGGGGAGTTAGAAATATCCTTGAAGCTGAAGATGTAGATTCCTTACAGCTGTAGAACACAGCCAAGCAAAACAATCAATTAAAAACTACTTAAAAAATTATGCTACTTAAAAATATATTCTTTGGTCAATAGCCCCAAAATCAAAGAATGAAATGGGTAATTCCACCCAACCTTGAGTGTTCCGAGTTCTAACATTTTAAAATCTCTCCTTGGAGTAACTTAGAATTTTTTTTCCTCTGGAATTAGGCATTTAAAATATTTCCATTAGATATTTAAATGCAGTTGTAAACTCAAGAAATTGGATATAATGAGAACATTTGTTCTGCYCACTGAAATTTCATTTAATTTCTGAAAGTCAGCTCAGAAAACCTCAAGAACTACTTTCCTTTCTAATTCATGCATGCTTCTGCTTTTCCAAATTTTGGCCAAGAAAAGGTATGGGAATAAACATAATAATGGAACAAGCTAATTTTGTACTGATTCAGGATCTAATGAACCCAAAAAAGAAACTSTTGATCTGCATAATCTTTGAGTCAAAATTGCTTATCCAGGATGTGTCTCGAAATTGCTGGACTACTAMCCTCCTATTCTATACTAACCTTCATTCCTCTTAGCATGGAAAGCGCATATTATGGGAAGATAACATTGCAAGAATAGAGAAGTGGTGGTGAACTAAAAAGGTCCATTCTAATTCTGCTAACGCTTTTCTATCTTAACCTTTGTCAATTGATTTTTTAAACTATCATGAGAAAAATGCATAACAATTTAAATCAACAGTTTTCTTATGCTGTTGTGTACTAGAGAAAACAAAGCAAGTAGTTAGCTGGTCTAACTACTGGTGGCATCGGATCAGTTAATGTATGTGTCAGAATGTGGATGCTCCAAGTCATTTTCTCTTTGTTTTAATGGTAGTGTTGTGCTTCTAAACTTGGTCTAAAATCAAACATGTTGCACAAAGGAGAGAAATATGGATTTCCAAGTGTCAAAAAAATACAGATATTTGCACATGCTATGCCAAAATGGGCTTTGAGTAAATTAGAAGGAAGTCAACTTGTAAATAAGATAATTTGTTCAGTGGTACAGCTAAGAAACACAGCATTGATAATCAAAACATTATCGACTAACAAGAAGAACGCCAGACACACAAATCAGGAAGTGTTAGGACCAGAAGGCAATTAATGAGACCACATGTTTTCACATAGATTTAGGAAGTGGTTTACCTAATGGCACCAAAGCCTAAATATATGAGATCTTCTGTATTTAGAACTGTCATGTTTTGTATCTTAGTCATTATAGCAAAGGAATATTTATTTAAATGCATTTATAAAACAATATCTTATCAGATGCAAGTGAGTAAAAAGGARTTTAATTTATTATGCTCTTTTTCAAGAGTGCAACGGACCTGGAATTCTAGCAAAATTTATCAAATTCCCAAGGAAGCCAAATCAACCATTTTAGAGACTCCGTCTGCAACACASATGTGAGCTACAATATTGCTTGATGCCAGGAAGCACAATATTTTTAGGAAGCATAGAGCATGCTCTGTCCCTTTTCACATGTTCATTATGAATGCTAAACAGACTTCTGCACTCCTTTCTTCTCATCAAGCTATGCTTCCAGGGCCATCAAATTTGTATATATTTTCTAGGCCCATCTATGCTACGGTGCAGAAATTACACGACCATTTAATACCTAGAACAAGCAGTTTGCCTTTTGCCAAACACGTGGGATACCAATTGCCATGCAGATTTCCTCACAGGCTGCCAGCATGAAAATTCAGCTATTATGAGTTTTCMTAGAATATTTACGGTGTCCTATTAGCAGCAGCCCCTAGTCCACTTCCACATGCATTGATGTAGCTCAGAAAGACCAATTCTACCCTTGCTTTGCTGCTTCTACTGTTTGCTGGTAACAAGCTTATCCAGATACAAAATGAGAAGGGAGAATGAACTACTCGAGTTATTTTAGTAAGGACAATTTTTCTTCATCTGTGAGYAGAAGAAAGCCTTTGAGGATCTGGRTTTCCTGATTGCTGGCACCATTACCTCTCCACTCTCACTGACCCATCACAAGTAAAGCTGTATTTCTAAAAACTTCTATAAACCACATTTGAATCGTAGTCAGATCGAGGTCAATTTGGAACAATTCTAACAATGTCTACAGAATTTYTTGCATTTTACTTCTAGCTAACTAACTGTTACATGCAAAACTGCCAAGGCTTTTTCCTTGGATATGGATTTCTCCCAATTTCTCTATTTTCAGCTCCAGCTTTGTCTGAAGGAGAAGCTACAGTTTACTAGCTGGAAAATGTGTTCCTTGGCCCACTTTTGCTTTGTTGTATTTAATACAACACGAAAAGGGGAGAAYAAGCAACGAAAAATGCAAGTTCCCAACCAGCTTGGAGGGAGCTCCATGGCCAGCAGGGCAACCTGTGGCTGGAAGAGGTAGCATGCTCATGGCTTGCCTAAAAATGCTTTAAATAGGCAGTGAGAAGCAATGCCTTGTGCTTTGTAATGAYGCTGTTATGAAAGCCAGAACTGAAATTTCAGCTTTCCCCCCTCTCATGGCTCTTTGCCCCCTCCATACGCTGTTTTTCTAATGGGGAACTGTGGGCAGAGCGGGTGATGTGGCATCAGGTGCAGGCATAAATCCCGTTCAGACAGGCATATTGCCATTGCGTTCTGCATCCAAGCGGGAGTCTACTGCTGRTTCCACTAAAATAAATGGAACGAGGAGAGTGGGAAGATACCAAAATCCAGGTGGGCTGCTCAGCCTTTCCCTTATTTGAAAAATCGGTCTCATAAAGGCAACACGCTGACATCTTGTATCAAAGAACTCCCCTGACTGGAAATTTCCTATTTTAAAAATATTTACGGCCTTCTAGATATCTTTTATTTTTTTAATACTTACAAAATAAATTGTCCTTAAAAGTTGCAATCCTTCCATCATTCACTCAAATAATATATGCAGATCCTATTTTTGAGTAATTACATTTCAAAAGAGCACAGCTCTTTCAGCATATCAAATTGCTACTGRCATATGCCATCCGTCTTAAATACTGTTTTCAGCATTCTAATTTCTTTTTCTAATCATCAGTCTGTGATGACAAATTAAAACAATATTTTGTGTGCAATTCATATTTTACTGAAATTTAAAATGGCAAGGAAAGGATGAGCATTCAATTTATTTTCTCTTCTCAATTAATACAGCAATTAAGATAAGGGATATAAAACTGGCTTAATTGGGTTGCCATGGCAACTAATTGCCTGATTTCTTCAAAAATAGCATGTTTTAGGTGGAATCAATCTGTGGTAATTTAATTATGTACATCATGAAGCAAGAAGACAGGTTAGATACATGTAAGGAGAAATTCTAATTGCAAGTTGCTACACATCTCTTTGTTACTTCATTCTTCTCTAGTTGTTGTCTGCTGCTGTTCATTACCCATCGTGCAGAATGATAATTCTGCTTTTTAAAAATGAGGAGCACTGAGACTGGTGCAATGAATGGGAATCGGAATTGCTTGGGTTTCATTTCAGCTGACCYCTGGAAATGAGGAAGGAATTCAGAAGCATCCTCACTCCTTCCTCATTTTCCTTTGAATGTGCATTGGGGAAACCGAACTGGTGCCATCCAAACAGCAAATTTATACACATGTGACTCTAAGAATAGATGGACAACAAATAAATAAAATTTTCTGCACGGTTTTTAGCATGAATGACCTTACAAAGAAAACATACAGATATTCTCTTTCATGGTAGTAACCCCAAATCCTTCAGTGTATGGTAGACTGTAGGATGGCTACTGGAGCACACTGCACTACAGGGACACAGCAGGTCCCATGGGAAGACTGTTTTCCAAGCAGATTTCTCAAACTCAAAGAATTTCTTAACTCTATTTAATGTGCACGTCTTTTACAGGTGTATTCCCAGTGACTGCATTTTATGATGGTGGTATTGCATTGCTTTTAATCATTAGAACACTGAATTCAAGAAATAAAACCATCACCATTACTGACACTTGAACGAAGCCTCTGATGTCTTCCAAGATTGCATAAACCTGACTTYGGCCCATTATGAGCTCATCCTCAGATTAAACCCAGTTCATGACACTGGAATATGTTAACTCTGCCTCACAATATTTCCTGCCACTATTTAATTTCTTCTTTAATAAACCGGACACTATGTCCACACAAGCCTTTAATAAAAAGAGTTTTCAAATTCTAAAGACACTACCTTGACCTTTACTGGAACCAAAAGTACAAAGCAAATTAGGATATTCATTCCAAAAAGTCTCTTTAAAACTGAAATTTCCCCCAATAAAAGGTCAGCCTTTATTATCTACAAAATTAATACTGTGTCCATCAAATCTGCTCTTACACATTSTTTCAATTACGTTTGGAAGGTACAAGAACTGTTTAGAGCAGAAATAACATAATTCACAGTTAACTACATTTCTCTGCAGTTAATTTGATAATGCTGAAAATAGGTACCATAAAGTTCAAAAAGAATATMATAAACAACTAAATTATTTCCTGCCGGAGAATGACTCCATTTTCTATGGTCCATTCACAATTACTATCCTACTGGTAGGAATATTTTTGTGATTTACTGAAAAAAGGATAGAGATGTTGTGGCCCATGGATTTATATAAAGAGCCACCAACCATGCAGCTCCTGTTTCAGCTTCTTCCTGAGACTATCAGCATTTTGTAAAAGTAGCAGAATGGCCTGGCTGGGGTGCCCGGCCCGCTGTGAGAGGGAATGAGGAAAGTATCGCTGTGAATTATGWTTTCAGCTATCTGCATTTTTAACCCAAACAGGACACGTGCAGCAGCCTGGACTTTGCTGGCACAGGTGCCAGGGCAGCTCAGGTTCAGCTACGAGGCGAGGCGAGATAATTGGGCTGTGTCAGCTATGGAGGGAGGCAAAAAAAAGACCATAACGTGCTGTAAATAAAGAGCTTGCATTAGAGAAAAGCAAAATCTGCATTTAATGAAAAACAAATATACGTTTTGCTCTCATTTCATTGCCAGCAGCCATAYACAATGGTGAAAGAAATGGCTCATGCTAAATGCTTCCCAAAAAACAGTCGCTGATTTATTATGTTTTTTTCTTCTCCTCTCTTTGCCCCAAGTCTATTAGCCCAAGTAAATKACTTGCTCTATTGGAAACGCCAGTAAATTTTCACCTTACCACCTAATCTCATTTGGCAATTCTTAATCCTGCCAAAGGCAACCTTATCACATAAAAATCTCACCCATATTCACTGACGTTAAATAGTCTACACTTAGTAACCTGAAGAAAGATGTGGCTTTTACTGAGCAGTTTGTGCCCCATGCTGCTTGCAAASGAATGCATGTAGTTAATGTTCACGCTCACTTTTCATTCTGGAGCTAACACAACCTTCTTTTAACATCCTGMAAGAATTCTGCATTCCTTTCACATTATTCTACCACTGTTTTTGTTGTCATCTAATGTAATATTCCTTCCCATGGCGGGCMTTAGGAAATGTTGCCTAGAAAAATCACGTGGGTACCAGCTTTGCTGGTCAACACCAGCAGTGACCTGGAAATCAGCTGGAATCAGAACTTCCAGGGAGTCACAAGGCCAGGGTTAAGCCACATCCCCCAAATCCCCACTGCACCCTGATGCAATCAGTATCCGCTGTTTGAGGCCCACTGTTTAGTGACATCTCCACGCGGGCTGAGCTACTCCGAGCGAAGTCGTGCAAGGCTCACGAGGGATCGTAATTAACACCTTAGCGTGCCACTACTAACTGCACACATGTGGTTTTTAATTATCGCATTCAGAAAAGTCAATAACGTCTGAGGGCATTAGCTGCCATACTAACAGTGCCAAAGGAATGAAACAAATTGGATGCTGACTGTATCTTGGTTGAATTTGTTGTCTCTGACTCAGACAAAAGCTCTTCTGTGGCTCTGCTGGTCAGTGCCCAGACACTCTCCTCTCCTCTTGTTTTCCCAGTGGAGAAAAAATCTGGGAAATTATGAGAAGTCACCTAGCTCCTGGCTGGGAGACACTTACTTATTTACTGACTTCTTTTTCTATTCTATTCTATTCTATTCTATTCTATTCTATTCTATTCTATTCTATTCTATTCTATTCTATTCATTTATTCTCTTATTTCAAGTAAACGTCAGTAATGAGTGCTACTGCACTGAACGCAAGCGAATAATCCACACAACAAGTGTGGGAAGTCTGCTTTACTTGGGCTGCTTTCTGCAGGTGGAAATATTCAACTTTTTGCTGCCTCTTTTCTCTTTGACAGCAGCAGCACGAGCATGCCTTWAAAACATACTGACTTTTGATAACCAGTCCCTCAGTAATATTACCCTGACTTTTTATATATTCAACATAATATCACGTTCCCAGGGGACTCCATTTTGAGATGCATTTTAAAAAATCTTYATCCAATAGCAAATAAAAGACAGAAATAAGTTTGGTGCTTCATTTTTCTTTGGAAATTTCCTGATAAAGAATATATATGAATAYATAAATAAATCATCACCTCGGCAGAGGTGATCTTTTCTATCTACAGAGATATATATATATATATTTTTTCTGTTAAGTCCTGCAAATGCTTCCTGAGTCATGTGGTTACAAAAATGTAAAATTATCCTTGTAAAAAGGACCTTTTACAATTCATCACCAGGACTAAAACAGCTGCAGCTGTGAAAAAGTGTTAGCATATTAGCTCTTATATTACAGGGGAAAAAAAAAGTGCCTTTAGCTCTGGAGATTTGCAGGAATGATCAGGATTTTCTCTTTTTTTTCTTTTTTCTTCCTCTGCTACAGAAGATACTCATACTAAAWTTTTGCTGGCTTGTTTAACTCAGATTACATTTGACAGAAGCAACTTTAATCCACATAATATGTAAAAAAAAAAGACTGCATTTTAGCAATTGTCTATGTTTTTCTTGTCGCCTGTCACTGAATGTTGAATAAGATGCAATTCAGCATATCAGGATGAGCTGTTATTGGCATTTAGGTGCCTTAGGCTTAAGAACTGCTCAAATATTATGAGGAAATTAACTCTGATAAAGATGAGTTATTATTTCGCACGAATGTTCATACACTACTTACATCTCAGATCTCAGTGAATGAATATGTATGACTCAGCCTTAAATGAAAGTTGCTTTTAGTTTAAGTTTATTCCTGTATTTTCTATGAGTCACAATTCTAAGATCTTTGGGTGGCTGCTTCAAGAGACATTGAAGTGTCCCCTTAACTTGGCACTTGTTTGAACACTGGTAACCTTCAAGCAGACAGAAAATAACACTTCCAATGCAACGAGTGTGGTCTCCARTAGCTACTCACCGCTGTCTATGGCCAGAAACTGAGCAGTGTAAATGTTGTTGTGCACGAAGGGAGACTCCCGATCCAGCACGGCCGTGGTGCCAATGGTGCCGTTGGTAGGGTTGATTTCTAGCCAGCCTGCGGGATCCTTGAATACTGAATACCTAAATTAGAAGATAAAAGCCATCAGGATATTGCACTTCTGCATATGTCACGATTAACTTACTATAGCAGCACATGTATTTGTCCTTGGTGGCTTTCATAGGGTGGGAAAAACACAAACCTTGTGCCTTCCCTTTGCGTTAGGTCATTAGTGTTAGGCTCATTTGATGGAGGAACACAGAGAGGTATTAGCTGATATCTTTGSACATATATGCCCTAAAGCCTAGCACAAAAACACATATTTAAAAAAATCAAACAGAAGTTGTTTCCTAGTGTCAGTGTTTGTATGTTACAATGCAGAAGAGGAGACCTTTACGTACCACCAYCACTTGTACACACCACCACAAAACCACCCGTGGGCAGGTATGTACGAGCCACAYGAGTAGTCTCACATGCATAATACACTTTTGTGCTTTCTTTGCAATAATACAGAAAATATATTCAGAAATATCTTAGTTTGTGAACTAAGAATTGCTCCACTTGACTGAAGTGACCATATGAATGGYCATGATTAAGGCCTGTTTCATAGCTAAATATCTTAAATAATACACAGGGATGAATTAAGTGGCACAAGTTCACTCTCCAATGAAATATGTTAATATTTCAACCCAAAAATTGACTCCTATAATCAACACCTACTATCATAAGCTGTTTATCTTCTTTGCAGTGGATTGGTACTGCTTATAAACAACTGTGAGATTTTCCATAGAAATCTTGGAATTACAAGTGACTGACAGAAAACCTGCTATTGTTTAATGGGCATGTGCCAAACCAGTGCCTGTCAGTGACGTTATGTGTTATATGCGTGCTATGTTATAATGCTGCCAAAAATAATCCATTGGTGCAATTATTTCCTGAGGGGATAATCAAAAGCAGCAGATTTGTTAGAGGGGGTTAAAAAAAAAAAAAAAAAAAGGTGGCAAATAAAATGGCAGATGCTAGAAGAGCAAAGAATAAACTGCAGGTCAACATAAAAAGGCATGATCCCTTGMTTTGGCCTCTGGTGTCCTCTAGAAGGAGCAAAAAGCAGCTGTGGTGCCTCTAACAAATGGTCTATGTCCAATAACACGGCTGACAGCGAGGGAGATGTTCAGCTGCCCGTCTGGCTGGGCTGAGCCCCCAGTCCCCAGCTCGGTCCTCCCAGCCCTGTGTAGCACTCGTGTTTCAAACCTTGAAATAATGCCATGAGAGGGGGTCATTAGACCACAGTGACATTTTTTCTGTAACTTAAGATTAGCATGGATTTGGCTAATGCTGTCCTTTGGATAATAAATAAAACRGGTCTCCAGAAGAAGAAAGAAGAAAGCCTTCTCTTAATTCATCAGAGAAAGACATCTCCCACCAAAAAATCCCCCCTCCTTTCTTTTGGTTTTGTTTTACTCTACAGCAGTGACTATCCTGCAGAAGACGGACGTGCTGAAATGTATTAGAGGACAGACTTGCCAAGCGAATCTTTGGGAGTTCACAGGAAAAAGAGAAAAAAACCCGAAAACGTGTGGCTTGTTTATGGCTTCCCAAAGGTCATGCAGCGTTTCCCCATGGGGCAGAAGTGATTCCTTTGGGAAAATGCAGAAAAGAAGGAGAGGTGAGTGCTGATGCACAATGACTGATACATGCGTGATACTGATATGTGCGTGATACTGATACGTGCCTCAATCCAGGATGCACTTCCACTTCAAAACCATTTAAACACTGATCAATACATGAGCTTTATCTCCCCTAAAAATGAGTGCTAGAATAGCAACAATGCAGATCATTATTCCATCTCACTTCTTTGTTTCTTTTTTATTGTTATTTTTATAACTTTGCGACAAAGGTATGCACAAAAAAATATGAAACAAGGGCAGCCTAAACAATTCCTAGTCTATTGTAAGACAGCAAATTCTCAATTAACCCCAAAACAATTTAAGAAGATTCAACACTTTTAAAGTAATGAGAATTTAAAATGAATTGTATTATCTTCCCTGATTGCTCTACAAAGCACTGTTGGCTGTGCAAATAAAAAACTGAATTGTACAACCTGTGATTTGGCACAGGATATTGTAAAAGCAGCACTTTGTCTTTCTCGCCACATTTTTTATTTATTGTAAGAGTATATTGCAGTACAGTTAAAATGATTGTTCTTTGTTCCTTTTCTTTTTGAGGGTTCCACTAGCAAAGGATTTAGAATAGATTCATTAAGAAAAGTGCTATAAAAACGTCATACTGGTACAGAACACAAAGCTTTGCTTTCCGTTTTTGACTTTAGTGGGATCTGCTGATTGCACAGGTGTTTTGAAAATCAGATCATTTATTGAGCTGGTTAAACAAGAATTCAGGTGCCTATATACACTCACTGTCTTAAGTGCATTAACATACCTGCTGCAAAACTTAAGCACACACTGTAAAATATACATTTAAAAAAGGATGCGGAGTGGACCCAGATGCAGGAAAAGAGAATGCGAAATAAAATCTGAATTTGATCTATTTGAAAGAGAACTAAAATTAAACAGCAAATATTTGCAAATACTTTGAAATTTTTGAGTGTCGTCTTTGTCTTCCTGCAATGCAGGAAACTCATTTGAAGACCAGCTCCTGGGGCTGGCGAGGAGACAGGGAGGTGCCCGTGGCTGTTGGGACACAGGACTGTGCATCATGGACATGGAAGTGTGACCAGCGCCACTGCTTTGCATTGGCCACAGGAAGGACTTCAGGGCCAACAGTGGACTAGCCAAGAGGTCACGGGAGAGCAGCCAGGCACAGGTTCAGGTGCTGCTGTTGGCAGGGGCTTCCCAAGCTTGGTAGCTGCCAGGCTTCTCCCATGTGGAGTCAAGGGGTCTTGGCTCTCATGCTTGAACAGAGAGAGCAGGAAAGCAAACTGGAGCCTTTTGAACATATGGAGTGCCACCACCACAGGAAAAAGCAGTGCCAAAGCTGTGCTGCACGACATGTCTGGGCCAACTGGATGTGCAGTCCCCTTCTGTGGCTCTGCCAGGAGTTAAGGTAGTCACCTGAGGTCTAGATTGGCTTGTTGGGACATCAGCTTTTTAGCCTTGCACATTGAGAAACAGTTCAAGTTGGATTGCACAAAACCAACATGACTAACGAGATGCCACTGTTTTGAAGGCAAAATAATGGAGTGGGAAAGTAGTGAAGACCCCACAGAATATCCCTGTGGTTCTGCAGCAAGGCTTTGCTACAACACTGAGTACCAGGGGGCAAGAGACCGCAGCCAGTGAGATGGCTCTGGGGTGCAAGAGGGCAGGGATGGTCCAGCTCCATCAGGACTTGGAGAACTGGCCTCGGTGTCCTGGCTCTGTGCCCCTGGCTCACAGCTTCGGAATGGTAAGGATGCTTCTTTACCTTGAGAACTTACTACAACGATAAAAGCTATCAGCAGATCCAAGGGGACTTGGAATGTACAGCAAGGAGGGATGTCACCTCCACGGACAGAAAGGAAAAGAGTAATCTGAATAGCTTTTTAAGGATGTAGACTAAGGGAAATTTTCAGATTCTATAGCTGCTTAAATCCTCAATATTTTTAAAAAGTTAAACCCAGATGACTCAAAATTCTATGTATCCTGTATATACACATATGTATGTGCATGTGCCCACATGTTTACTTGTGCTAGGTGAAACCAGAAGCATCAGAATACTGATAATAACAATTTTCATAGCATTTCAGTCTGTTCAGCCTGGCTGGCAGGACTCAGTATCAGAAACATAACAGCTTAGTTGCACATTAGATTTCCAAATGCGKGCATTAGATTTCCAAATCACATCTGTAGCTTTTATGGATGCTGGTCTCACTGACACCAGTGAGAAAGCCCACCATTTCATCTTAAAAATATAGATGTACATTTGTATTTCGAACGAAGACTTTCATATTTCGGCTCATTATCCACATTTCTGAATCCTCAGCAGTTCACCTACATACAATTAGGCAACATACTGAAGTTACCATAGCTG
This sequence comes from Eudromia elegans, assembly GCA_003342815.1. Lineage (NCBI taxonomy): Eukaryota > Metazoa > Chordata > Aves > Tinamiformes > Tinamidae > Eudromia > Eudromia elegans. The sequence goes on from PTEX01000011.1 coordinate 759,834, forward strand.
TCTTTCTCCTGCTGGGGCTATATCATATAATGGCAGTCTGATTTCTTCCTATGAGCTTTTCATGAACTGTTCAAGTTAAACGATCAGTGAGGAGGGTAACTTGGTATTTTCCATGCTCAAGAGCTCAGCATGAGCATTCCCCTTTGTCTCTGAATGAAGAATTCTCTAAACACAGACATTAAGGAACCTTCAAGTCAAGCCAATATGAATTTAATCTCATTACATTAAGTCCATCTGAAAAATCAAGAGCGACTACCCTTGCAAAAACATTCACAGATATTTAGGAGAGACCAGTGTAGCAATTAGAGCATAAATACAGGCAGCCACATAAATAATGGCTGTTTTGAAACAAAGACTAAAGCACTTCCCAAAATCCAAGTGTAACAGTAAATACCTAGTTTAAAGCTACTTTGCATTTCCGATGTTTTACACAGAGATGGCATAACACAGAGCTTTCGAGACTGAGGTGCAGCTCATCGTGTTTCATTTTTACCTCTGCGCTATCATTACCTTTTGGCTGCACTAATTACGGGAGCATATGGAATGGGAGGCAGGAGAAGGCAAACCTCGTGGCTGCGCAGCASTTCCACAGCTGAAACATGCTCTGGACTCATTAACCATGACACACTGCAGCTTTTCTGCCGACTACACCAAAGCACGGGCACTCTTGCCCCGAGATTTTTAGGCTGCTTGGGGAGAGCAACGTGCATCTCATATACGCACACTCCCTGCCTTGCACACCAGGGGCCTGGTCACCTCTTCTGGACGTTCCCAACAGCAGCAATGCTCTAACCTGAGCACTACGCTAACATTGCATTTTACAAGAGTAATTTTTCATGCAACTTCCAGGTTTGTTTCCTTTGACTTCTTATGTCAGTAAAACCATGGGAAGRATGCCCTTGCAGCAGTTGTGGCTTTTCATTTCCCTCCCCAGCTATTCAAACAAATGTTGAATCACGTACACAGACTTCAAGGTGCAAGTGAATACATAGGTTTGCTTTCCATTTATACCCAGATATAAAGCCTTAATTTTCCTTATTTTTTCCACTGTAGACCCAAACATGGTCATACAGCATCCCAGCAGATGACTCTTGGAGCTGGTGCTGAATGTGACCRCTCCCCACCAGCAAAGAGGAGGTATTACCAGGAATAACTTATTGCACCATTTCAACARAAATCCTAGCAATGAAATACAGAGATCAGCAATAAGACTCATATTTACTTATCACAYTTGCTGAAAGTATRCTACTAGTAAGCAGTTCTGGGCAAAATCAGTTATTCAAAAGGGYTTTTCATATCTCGTTTCAACACTACTTCCCAGAGCACTTTCCCCTTTGGATACCAAAAGGTCCTATAGCCACTAAGGATATYAAAAAAGACCCATGTATTTCTTTTTCTCTTCCTTTATGACTCTTGGAGAGCTCTCTCCTTTCTCTTGAGATCCCTATATAGGAGGTTTTCATATTCTTTTGTACGCTTTGAACTCAGAGCCCGGGGGCTTGCAATGCCACACGGAGAGGCCGGGATGCGAGCACCGTGGGGCTTCATCCCTAGCCCAGCAGTCACACAAAGCAGCAGCGCCAGCCCTGGGCTTCCAGCGCACTGCCCTGTCCGAGCCATCCGATGCATCCTTTGAGAGGGGGTCCATGAAACAGCACRTAACACCACGTGTGGCCCTGCCCAGATCAACTACTTCTTCAACTGCACAATTTTCCTTTTCAGCTATGTAACACAAACCAACACAAAAACAACCCCGCGCTTCGCTCTGTGCTGGCAGCGCTAGACTGTTAGCAGCAGTAGTTCATTTAAAACTAGCTCAGATAGTTGTCCATCATTCTGCAGACGTAAAAACATCCTCTGTTGGAGGAAAGGGCTAAAAAGCAGCTGCAGAACCTCATATTGCCCACGAAACACAACAGAAGTGCCTCATCACCAAACACGAGCGAGGCAGGATGGAAAGACACGTTCATCTCAAAACCTGCCTGCAAGGATGGTCATTGGCGAAACGAGCACAGCTAYCCCACTTCAGGGCTTTTTCATGTTTTTCTTGTTCAAGACTGACAAACACATACATACCCTTAGCAATCTCTCGTTTCAGTCCTGCCAGATAATAACGTGCCCCTTCCCAGGGGAGATTCCTTGTGCTTTTCTTCTCCTCACAGCTGGTGAGGGACCCTGGCAGGAAGGCTCGCACAAGACACTGCTAGCCCAGTGCCAAGCAGCCCCCAGCAATCCTCAAAAGATCCCATCAAAACAGCCAGAAAGAGAGAGAAAATGCTCAGCTTCTACCCATTTGYACTTTCCATTCCCTATATGTGACTTCTACCCGGCAAAAGGGGCACTCTACATAGTCAGGTCGCTTTTCCCATTAAATATGTGAGCATACAAAATGCATGGTTTTGAATTTGGATTGAAATGCTGTTGCGAGAAGAACGCCTGTATGCTAAGTGTGCAGCAGACTGTAAAATACCTCCTGTAGTGCTCTCCTGCAGGAGAGCTTGGACGTGCTCAAATTACTTTGGGCATTCTTTAAAATAGAAAGTTTTAAATCTGCACAGCAAGTTTAAACTGAAATATCCTCATATCAACATGAATAAACACATTAACAAAAATTAAAACCTCAAATAAATCACATTTTCTGGACACATTCTCAAGAAAGGTATTAGGTCCGTTGGATGGATTTTTAAACTCATTGCAGATAGAGGATTTATGCCAGAGCCGTTTTTCAGCTTCACGGAGCAGGTTTATGGGCTTGCGGTGTGTCTGTATTGCCACAGGCTGGAAATGTCAACGTGGCGTGCAGTTAAGAAAAAAAAAAAAAAAAGAAGAATTAAAATCCCCCATCCATCCATCAGCGTTGTGCCACCAGCCACTCACTCGGAGCGTTTCTGGTCACTGCAAACTCGTGGTGCCCTCTGATAAACAGGACCCGCTCCAAGCGGCTGCATGAGGCTGCAGAGCCAGGGGCCAGCTTGTGTCCACACATGGGTTATCATCTGAACAGGCCCCGCGCATCCCGGTACATTTTCCTGCATATTTTCCTTGCTGTGCATACACAGAAGTGTCTCTAGAATAAGCCTGAGCCACCTTCTTTTGCCCCCCCCTCCCCTTCCATTTTATGAGCAATAGAGAGAAATTTTGAGCAAGGAGAGGAGCCTGCCCTACACTTCCGAGGATCGCTCATCTCAGCCCTTCCCATGTCTGAGCCATGTTAATAAGTCCCAGGAAGGGCTGCTGGAAGTGTAAAACCGATTTCTCAGCAGCATTTTAGCTCTAATTTTTTCCTCCCTTTTTCTTTTCTTTCTTTTTTTTGTTACAACAGATTAAGGGCAAGACTAAGTAATAAAAAGCAAAGCTTAGACATCTCTTGTTCTACAGCAATATTGGTATATTGCTGCATATTACAGACAAGAAAACTAACATTAGGGACACTGCTGGTTAAAAAAAATTCCACTTTTAGAAAATTTTCAGTTGGAAATAATAAAAAATACCTTTTCCCCACCTAAATTGCACTTTCTACAAACAACCAACCTCAGCAGGGAAGATTTTCCTAAAGGAAATAAAATCCTCGCTCAGTTCAATCTCTTTTGCAGTGAACTGGTCTGCAATACAAATAACCGTTTTGCATAGGCCRGAGAGGATTATAAAGCAGAGATGTCTCCATTTGGGGAGTTTTTTCTTGGCTTCATCGGAGCCAAGCACAGGTCTGGCACACAGAATTTAGAAGCTCCTTGGCCACATTTCTTTTATTTCATTCAAGCAAAAATAAAGAAAATCAAGCCTTGCCAATGCAGGTCAACTGGACCCTATAGTGCCTCACACAGAAGGCCAAATGAATGAGCCCCAGCTCCTCATCCCCACTGCTACATGTCATCAACGTATATGATCTTGCAGCAATCATCTGCTTTGCTCCAACACCAGACCCGTCCTTCTGTTACGTTGGGGCTCTAATAACTTGAACTTCAGCCCTGGGAATGGTTCTGTGCCGGATCAGCTCAGTTTGTGAGACCAGGGCCACCATATAGACTGCATTTGCCTCTGTTCCCATCCACTGCACTATTTAAATTATGCACCTCCCCATGAGAGCCAAAAGATTTATGGTTTCCGATTTATTCTGCCTGTCACGCCAGTGATTTAGCAGGCTGGCTGTATCACGGTTCGCCATCAACATCGATATGATCAAAACAGAATGGAAAATTAGTCAAAATTCCAGTCCTAATCCCTTGCCACTGAAAAATAGCAGATGAGAAAATGGTGGACTAATTAGCTATTTGTGTGGCGTAACAACAGAAATAAACCCTCGGTAAACGCCAGAAAAGAAACAGGAGAGTCATTGCAAGTGGAATTCAAAAATAACAAAACATCAATTAATCAAATGGAAATACCATAATCAGGTAGTTAAACAAAACATAGAAAGCAAAACATTTTGTGTTATTTTTCTTGTCTCCCAAACATTTCTCTGYACCAAAATCAAATTCCCAGGGTTTTGTTTTTCTGCAGGGCAAAGAATAAAATCCTAGAAGTTGAGCMGTAATGAACAAAACTGCATGCATGTATGTATTTTTTAATCAGAAGTGATTAGGGCTACGGTTAAATGAGCCCAGAGGCTATAACTCYCTGAATTATTCCTAAAGCTAGGGAGTAATACACATATCTGGGACTCGCACACTGGTAGAAGCAGGTTGTTGCTGCTAGAATAATTGTCAACACATAATAAATCAGTGGAAGTTTCTTCACCGGCGCAATTGTGCCCCCCAAACTAATCAGCACTCGATGGGCAGGAGGTGCTTTTATGCAGCACCAGGAGGAGGTTTGGGCAGTAAAACTTGTATTGGAGTTGCTGAACCTCCAGTTCGGTACAACCRCACTTCCTGCCAAAGTGGCATCTCCCATTGCAAAGCCCTTAATGTTGGGACAAGAAGTCAGGGAATTAGTGCTTCTGAAAATGAATTTCCAAAAGGAAAGCGTACCGAAGTGGTGCACAATAATACAATAACTGCTTTAGTGCAGTTTGCCCACGGTGCCAAGGCAAGGCTTGCATGATTCCCGTGCCCACTGTGCCTGTCTCTTGGGCTCTCACAGTCCATTACAGACCTGTGTCACTGTGGAGGACACACAGACTACGTTATCCCAGGGGTGGGCAAAAACTCCTGGACACCCTGGCAATAATCAGCAGCTCAGTTTGAATTTGGAAGCAAAAAAATGTGAACTRTTCTTATCACGCTGACCTGAAAGGAAAATAATTACCCCTAGCAGAAGACCAAATTAGGACCCTTAAGGTGGAAGATAAAGATGATGTTTTTTTTTTTTTTCAGGAATTCAGCTTTTACTATAGAAAAGATGTGTCCTGCATCTATGAATTCTTTTTTTTTTTTCCTTTTTTTTTTAATTAAAACATGGAAAAATACAGAAAGAAGAAAAAAAAATAGAAGTAAAAAAACAAGGCATTGGCCAAAAGAGTGCAATTCCAAATATAAATAGTATCTTATGAATTCTTATATACTCTTTAAGTTGAAGAAGACTGAAAGAACACAGTTACTTGAAAGTCACTGAGTCCTTGAAACTTAGAAACTCTGTGAAATCTCTTCTCCTGCAAAAACCTGGATGGTAGCCAGAAAAAGAGAAAATATTAACAAGCTAGACCTTTTCCCAGGAAATAAGTGCCAGGCTCCCAAACCTCAACCTTGACATCAGCAGAAGGCATTAGTTAGAGCTGTAAAAGAGACCCTGCGAAGGACGGCTGTGCTCAATGTGCAGCACCGAGGTCAGCAGAGACGAAGCGAAGGGCTCTGAGGAACGAAGGACAAGGAGCTGAGCGGATGTCGGACAGGGAGGAAAACTCATCCCTGGAATGGGAGGAAAACTCATCCCTGGAATGGGAGGAAAACTCATCCCTGGAATGGGTGTGCAAAGTCCCTACCATGGACAGTGCACGTCAACGGAAAAGACCCCGGGATTGGCACTCACAACAAAGACTTCTCATCAGGCACTATATGATTCTCTGAGGAATTACTACAGATATTAGTTATTTTGGGAATATTTTAGGGAGGTACACATGAAAAACTTGTACTAAATTGAAGGCCTAGTAAAAACAATATCGTTACTACTACTTAGCATCAGTGTATGTTTTATTATACTACAATACTCAAACCTGATAATACGAATTTCATGTCAATGTCTCGGAGAAAAATATATGAAACTTTGCCTAATGTTTGGTTAATGATCCAACTTTATCCAGAGGAGATGGAAATTCTCAAAGGTTTTATGAATCAATGAAGAGGCAACCAATTAATAACTTTGTTTCCATAGGAAGCAMACTCAAGTAGTTCCAGAAAATATATCACTCCTGCATTATTATTACAGCAATTAACRTGTTTTTCCCCTCAGTTTTTTCACTTCTTTATTTAAAAATAGCTGTATTCATAGTAGGAAAATAGACTATCTTAATGCATTTCCATAGTTATGTAGCCCAGAGGAATTAATACCTACTGAGTTAAAATACTTTCCAACCCTGCAGCATTCAGTAAGTGAGAAGGAACGGGCAGGTGAGAAATTCAGCAGGATGTGTGATAATGTGAGAATAWAATACTCAAGAAAAGTTCACACTATTGTCCAATCCTCTAATATAAAGAAAAAGGCATTAGGCTTGTTCCTAATAATAATATCAAAAATTAAGTTTCCATTTTTTTCCCTGTTGATTTTGAATAGATTATGCATTTCACAGAGTGCATTGCTTAAAGAAGAAACTTAATAAATTCTCTTTTTYTCTTTTTTTTCTTCTAATAATAGACAAACTCCTATCTGAGGGTGAAGTCACTGAATACACAGGAACACATGCCCAAAAAAATGCAGCCCCTTTTGTCCCACACGTCGGAGCAATACATGATATCATGCCATATCTTTTCATTTATTTTAGAACAGTTACTTTTGTTTGCCCAACTCACTATCTTTAATGGCCTTGACAAATGAAAAGTGAAATGTAATTTACCCTCTTTTGATCTCTATGAATCAGGTTCCCAGGCATTCAAGTTGTCCAAAGGCACTCTAAAATCCATGGATCCCCTCCTACCTGTCTGGCCCTTATCACTTTTCAATATTGTGTATAACTACGTCTTAGCTGTTTTATTTATAATGTCATCAAGTCCAGGTTGTTACATTTGTTACAGGTTGCTGTGCTGATTTTTTTTTTCCAGTTTTTCCCTATGCCTTCCAGGGATGTTAGGAAAATGAAATATTACTTCTCACTTGTTAAACAACAGCATTGAAAGTCAGATTCCAGTGTCAGTTATTCCAGTGGATATTCATTGTAACGTCCCTTGTCTCGCTGCTGTATCTGTAAAACATATTTATCTCTCTACGGGTACATATTAATAGAGAAGAAAACTGACAGAAATTAAATTCTGTCAGATATTCTGAAAAACATCTCTCTACAAGCATATATAAAAGGACTGTTTTCTCAAAGTATAACGGATAATGAATCAAAACTGGTTTTTTTTCCAAAGGAACAGACAATGAAAGGATGTTATTTCCAAGGAAAATTACCCTTTGTTTTCTAAAAAGGGAGTTGGTACTGAGTCCAKCTCAGTAATACTACCCTATCCTATGTACATTTAGCAGAGGTTGCCTCCCTCTGACACATTACACATAAACTTGTTGTATACAGCAAAATTCTTATACCATACTGATCATTATAAACGTCACAAACKCCTTTTGGGTTTAGCATGACAAATGCATATTGTTTAAGAAATCTGCTGGACAAAGATGGAAAAYTTGAAGAAGTTGGAAGAAAARGCTGCAAATAATTTTTGTGTGAAAGAAAGAGAGCTTCGATAACATATTATACGATTGAGCACTCGAAGACAAAAACAATGGGGGAGCTGCAGCTGTTTGTTCAGCCTTAATTTGCCACAGTGACACTTACTGATAAGGTTTAAAYCTAGGTCTTACTTGCATCCAACCCAGTATTAACAAGGCCATTAACAAGACACTTCACCAACAGCCTTCCACTACTCYGTCACACACAGTTTTATTTTCTATTTTTATTTTTTCTATTGCATTCAATGCACACAAYACATACACTGCTCACTGAACGGAAGTCGTTTAACTTCTGTCTTTGGCTTAACACTAAACAATTAACGTTCTATGTCTTCGTTCCTATACTGTACTTGAACCCTGCCTTGGAYGCCCAACAGTTAATCTTCCCATGGGCCTTTCCCTTGCGCTTAGGGTTCTGCATGTTTTGCAAGCATCCTTGAACTGATCTCCACAGCATCAGTGCGAGAAGAAGGAGAATTAATGCTTCAGTTTTATAGATATTTCTGCTCTGCTAGTACAAAAGTTTCTTTTTGCTGCCCTGGAGCACTATCAGACAAACTCCGCGCCTGCATTTGTTTTTAATGAATAAAATGTTACCAATGACCCAGGACTGAATCTCCAGAGAAACTAGGCCTTAGGCAGACAGAATTCGATTGGAAATTTCCCGTTTGAAAGGAAAAAAGAGGAAGCATTACTCCGACAGACTCATTAAAACAGGTGAATGCGTAAAAATTCTCCAGGGCTTGGAATATTCAAGGAAATCTGGGTGAGACAGATTAGTATCTCCAAGGCATGGTTATGCTAAGTACCACCCAATGGATCTGCCCAAGCGATCACATGGGTAATAATTATCTAGCTATATGCAGATATGGGCATGCACGTTTCTGTAGGCGTGTTTACCYAGAGTATAATGGTCATAAAATTAGGAAGAAGTCGGTCCCTAGCAATTCACATTTGAACCAAGACTGGATCCGCAGGCTTGCTGCTGCTTAACAAAGTGCATAATTTCACTTCTCAGAAACTATTTTACAGAAATTGGCATCCCTGTTACCAAGCTAATAGAAAAATTCCAATTGAACCTTACAAGATYTTTTTCCTATTACAGGCCTCCACTTAGAAAAAAATGAGTGCTTAAACCTTCTGATAATTTCCTCACTGAACTTAAATTCTACTCGAAGAATAAGTGTCTGTGAGTCTGAAAGAGGATGGGCTCTTTAATTTCTTGAAATGCATAGCTTAGGGATGCCCTGCAGCTGAACACGGGCTGTGAACATACAGCASAAGTCCTATACATTTGGGAAGGCCTCTGCTCTGAGATAAAATCCTAGGTCCACCCTCAGTGGGTCCATAACATTGTCACCCTATTTCATTGCAGCAGGGCAAAAAGCTTGGAAAGAACCAAAGTGATTCCCAATCAGGACACGAATGTGAAGAAACATCTGCTCCGGTGCCATTTGAGACCCTTGTCTGCTTTAGAGCTGGAAGGGACCGGCCCACAAGACGAACAAGARGGAATTAATTGCACACTTCCCTCAATGGCGGGATTCGGGACGGGATGCATTACAGTCTCCTCGGCAAACTCTTATTTAAGTGTTTGGTTTTCCATCCTTGGCCTTTCATCCTTTACATCCTTCCAAACACCACTGCGCACTGAAGTTGCATCTTTTGCATATTCTAAAGCCAAGTAAATCTCTGCCTATATAAGTGCTGAAAGTTACGAGAGCTACACAGGCACATGCATAGTGAGCTTGCCTTCCCATGCAGTGCCCCCAGATTTGACAGMCAACTTATAATCAAGATACTCTTTACTTCTTGCAGAGGCAAATTCCTGCCTGTTCTGCAAGGAGGAGAGATCCATAATGGCAAAGTGAGTTATTGTCAGGGTCTGACTCCCACTGCAAGCATAACTTGTGACTGATATATCCTATTGTTATATTTCTCAATCAGATTTGCAATATTGTTTAGTCAGTGACATGAAAAATCTGCCCTATAATTTCACAGTTCACAGCCACTCATTCTGAGTGCTGACATGGTTGAAATCATAATGTGGCATAATATTGTTATGCAGGGGAAAGACAGAGGGTCTAATTAAACTCCCCTTAAATGTTACATTCATCCTTATTAATCAGGAATTTGGGACTCTTAAGGTAATACCAAGGGAGGTTAAAATTGGTTCCTGTGGCTTATTCGATTACATGAAAACACAGATTCTCAAGTCTACCATAAATAGGTTTAATACCAACATATTAAATGTGATTTATGCCATCAAAGTAGAGCAGATGGAGAATTTCAGGCATACAATACTCTGACATGTATTGTCAAGAGTGACAAAGGTAGCTTCACATAGCTGGGCTCCCTATAAATTATGAGGCAGTGGATTGAGAATTCCAGGGACAGCTGCTTTAGGTATTCTTTAATAATTTAATTCATACTCTCCTGAGTTTCAGGGACTAATCAAAGGCATATTAATCCTTTATTCTCAGCAAAAGGGATACTGTTCTTCAGGAGAGCTGCCTCAAAGAGTCTGGGTGAGAATTTGCTCTCTGGTAGTCTCCTTTTCTAGGAGGAGAGCATGAAAATGAGGTAGGTCCTTAGGTTTGAGGTCAGAATCTGGTGTTCACAGAGAGAGACCTGGAGATGGGTAAATAACAGAGCTTTACCAACTTATATAACGGTTATATTATTACGCACCACATGTGGACAGGGAGCTGCAAGACCTACCTGCTCATGCACATCGATCTTTCTCCCACGCCTAGGAAGAACCCCAGTGTTCTAGGCTAGGCCCCAGCACAGAGCAGTTGCAGCGAGCATGGCAAGTCTCTCCCACTGCCCACGGGCTCCTCAAACAGCAGAGATCGTGTTTGTCTGGTCCTACAAAAAGCTCCAAAAGCTAAGACACACAAAACCAGACAAGGAGGAGAGGGGTGTGATACCTGCCCTAATGCCGAGGCAGAAAATATCAATAAGAAAAGGAGAGAGAGAAAACAGCGAGCTAGTGCTCCAAGGGGCCCCTCAAAACACTRAATGAGAGATATGGACAGGTTGGCCCATGAGGAGCAAGAAGGGTCAATAGGAGGTTTTGGGAAGCAGACTATCAACATCTGCTCATCACGCTGTGGGAAAGACGATCCCACATTAGTACAGCTCCAAGAYTGAAGCCGACAGCTTTGAGAGCAGCCTCCCGGAGTGGTCAGCCTTAGACACCATCCACGGCTTTTCAGGACATACATTCCGGATTTGGCAGATGTTTTAACTCCCCCTGGCACAGGGTCTTTGCTCTGGTCATTTATTCTCTTCAGTCTCATTTCAGTGGTTTGCTCCCACCAGACAGAGTCCTTCAYCAGCTGCTCCCTCCAAGTTAATTCAGACTCTGTGATCTGTCCACACAGCACTAGCCAGCTACAAATCATCCTCAGGAAGGGGGAAATGGGACCCAACTTTATTCTCAAGCCACTATTACCTTTTTGGAGATATATCTGAGCTAGGAGAGGAGAATGAGGAGCCGTGGCACCACTCCAGAAGCAAGTTTGCTCCCTTCTCATCTWGCTGGGGATCTCTGGTGCAGGCTAAGAAGGGAATGTTCACCTTGCTATTTAGCTAGCACAATGTGGAGGTCAGACTGGTCAAGCCAACAAATGAAACAAGTAAATGTATTTGTTCATTCATTTTGCCTTCAGGTATGAGTCTAGTTACACAATATATATCACAGCAATTACCTACAACACTATGGCATTAATATATTAATGTGCTCAATATATTAATGTGATCAATATATTAATATATTAATATATTAATATATTAATTCAATCAATAATTAGTGAGAAGACTACTCTGCAGAGTGTTGCTGAGCTACTGGTTGACTGGTGAGTGTGCACAATTATACTCATAGCATACTTGTAGCATGAGGAATTGGCCAGGTTCTTTATTTCAGATGGGATGAAATCTCTCCTCCATTGCCTGCTCACCCTGACACTGGCAGCTCTCTGACTTGCTGTTTCAGGGCTTTTGCAGGAAGGTCAGAAGAGGAAAAACTGTTTGTGTGAAATAGGTGCCCTTTCTATCTCGCTTTCCTTCTAATTTAAAAAAAAAGAAAAAAAAGAAAAAGGAAAGAAAAAGCAATTTGCACTGTCCAATAWACAGCAACTTCAGATCTAGAGATGTGCTCCAAATTCCCCACAGCGAGGTTGAGGCAGACCATAAATAAAACTGCGGAGCCAACTCATGATGCTCTCGGGTGTAACTTGCAGAGCAAAACCCAGGCACTGCGCACAGGGAGCACAGCTCAGCCAGCCACTTATAACAACGCGGTTATTCCTCCGTCTGCACACGGAAAACACCTCTCCTGCTGGGAAGAACCAAAGACAAGTCCTTCAGACTGTAGGAGGCGTATTTAAGGCTGTTACTTCATAAGCAGTTGCTCTTTAAGGCTTTCCATCCCTCTCTCATTTTATAGCACTTTGGTAAAGTGATTGCAGGGTACCCCAAAAAAGCAAATTTCTAACTTACACCTGTGACAAAAGCCCTTATAGAAAGGCCTGGTGTGCATCCCCCAAGCAGAACCGATCCTGTAGGTATTCATGCAACCTGGAGTCCTATCCCCTTTAACAGGGGTGCAAGGACCTCTGAAAAAGTCCTGCCAGGAAGCATGAAACGGGCTTCCTGAAATTGTCTTTGCAATTCATGGCTTGTTCACATCATGCAACAGTGCTGACTGGCAGCAAAAGGAGGAGTAACAGGAGCAAACTAGTTCTTGCTTTATTCCAGTGAATTCTCCTCAGTTTTCTCAAATATTTGAGATTTGGAGGAAACTTGCTGAACTATAAATCCTATTTCAGCATCATTTCAGCACYGTTTTACAGAAACTTGGGTAGTCACATCATTTTTGGACACAGATGAAGCAAACCATGATTTCACTCTCAGCAAATGTAGGAACGTTTGCACGGGCATCAGCCAACTCCACCAACCCCAAAGTTACAACGAATGGAATCCCAAGCAAAATTCGCCTCACTGGTAGAAGTTCCCATCCCCAAAGTCAATGGAYAGGCCATTGTCCAGCTGGAATCAAGTTCAGGTGGAGAAAACTACACATACACAACCATACATATGCATATGTATCTTAGTTGCATATGTTGTTTCAAATACTTGGGTGCTTTTTTTGTATTCCTGTGAAACTTGCTGCAGTTTGGGTTCCTTTTCTAAATTCTCCTGCTTCAAATACTGCATTTTAATTATATTTAMTGAATTAGATATGCTTTAGAGCTATAATAAACTTCTCTTGTGAGGATATTTCTGAAGCACTGAGTCACATCACTTACTGTGAATAAATACCGCAATAATATATTTACATAAATAATTTAAAATCCAAAGCACAGTAGGTAATAAAAATATATTGCCATGATAAACCATGAAACCAGGGAAGAACGCTGCYTTAATTAAAAATCACAAATACTCTGCAGTAAACAACTTATTTACACATAGTTTAAAGTCTAACTATTGAATATCCTGGACATGTTGAATCCAAAAAAGGAAAAAATACTTAAATCAATATTTCCACATAGGCAAAATATTGAGGACCGTAACTGTGTTTAATTAAGATCTACTGTTAATAATAGATTTCAGAGAGTGAGGCTCTYCTTTTAATTTCCCAAGGTAGAAAATGTTATTAAATTTGGCCTTTAACTTCTCATTGACATGTACACTTGAAACTTCTGATTAAAATTTCAGAGGTTGGGAAGAGCCACCCAAAATTAAACTCTTAAATCTGGCACAAAAATAACAATGATCCCTGATTAAGAAATCAAATTTCASAAACTTCATTACTCTCCTATTAATAAATAGTTGGGTTATAATTAATATGGGGCCTGCCGGATTTCTTCTTTTTTCTAAAAGCAGTTGGAAACTGTCGAGGGAATTAAGTATTTTAAAAAATAGGTTAATGAATCTAAGACGTGTGATTGCTCTCAAACAGGCTCCTTTCCRTTCCGGGAGTGATCCCAGAGGAACAAATGCAACTTTCCACTACAAAGTTAGGGATTGGGAACACCCAGTGGTTCGGTCTCCTCCTTTCTCTCCAGGAGGTCCGTGGTCCAAAGCTCGCCCTACTTACTGCAGGCCTCTCCTAGGGAATTACAGGTTCGGCTGCAGCTCTGAAAGTCAGCTTTAATCCAGTTTGCAGCAGGTACGATTTAGAGCAAGATTAAWCTCGACGCCTACATTATTTAGGGAGACGAGCACGCAGGTCTCCTTTCCAGGAGGACAGTTCTACTTTGAAACGTTAATGCCACAAGATCAGAGGAGAGCTCACACCACGCAACTTCACTGCTMATCAGGTGCAAGCTGAGAGCTAGACCTGAACTTCCACGCTTTTGAGCCACACAAATACTTGGGACCATTTTTTTTTTTTCCAGTGTAATACATTTTTGCCAGTTTGTTTGAGCTTTTTAATGAAATTCCTTCTCGATCTGCAAAGACACTTCAAGCTGAAGCATGAGAAAGAAAATTGCATCAAAAGTACAGCTGTCTTTAGGAATCTTCACAAAATTAGGCGTGTTTTTCAAAGAGATAAGTAATTTGAATCTGATTCAGACGTGCGATGTTCAAAGAATAAATTCAATCCAGATTTGGACAATGKCACAAAAGGTTTCTATACACCTAGTCCACTGTTCTTGACACGCATTTAGGAAGCTATATCCAGTACAGTAACTTAATTTCCTGATTACAAATAGTCATCAGCCCCTTCTAGAAGTTTATATGGCAAACTAACAAAAAATATCTCTGCAGTTCAACAGATTTATATCTCAGTTGTTACAGGCTGGAAATAAAGCAGGTAACATTAATAATGTTCTGATGTGATGGTGTTTGCACATCCACTGCTATGTTTTGCATAGACATATCCTATGTTGGGGACAGTGTATAGATCTTCACACAGCACATGTAACAAAAATCTGGTATTTACTGTATACTGCAGAAATTAAGCACTGTTTGATCATGGCCAYGACATTTATGGAGTTTGATATGTGTAATCTCCATAAATCAATTATTTCTAAGCAAAAGCCTTAACCAGCACAACCAGCAAACCCTACTTGCACAAGCCCTGGATCTAGGCAAGACTTCAAGCACATATYTGCCTGCAGAAATTTAACAGGAAATATTTCTGTCAAACCCAAAAACTCAAACTGGTGAGTGATTTTGGCTTTCATACGTGAATTTTACACTATCCTAATTGCAGATGCTGTACTCATATATTGTAAAGTCTTTTCTATTTCTTTTCCCACTAACAGCTATGTGTTTCAATATTATCTGTCAAGTGTTAAAAGCAYCTTTTAAAAATGCTATTTTATCTTTTATGCTTTCCCATTATTTAGCAAAAAGAGGACATACAGGTAGTCAAATCAGCCTTTCTTGAATCATTGCATTATTTTCCAGATTTCCATTGCATTTGCATTACTTTCTCTTAACTTTATACAGCCATTTAAATAATTTCTATATGTGATCACTCTTCATTCCCAATACAAACTACCTTCATTCTCATTTTCTGCACGTTTAAAACAAGAAAAAGATTGAGTTTGAGCTAAAAATCCCCCAGTTCTTGGCCATGCAGATATGGACCAACGTTAAGCTCTGGGAAACTTCTGCTTAGCTTGTGGCTAGTAATAGCCAGGCTTGGACAACTCCTTTGCAGCCAGCTATGAGATGTGGGGGACTGGAAAACTATTGATGCTCTTTGCTGGTTACACACAACACTTAAAATTAAGTTAAAATTTTCAGCGATTATTGGTGGATAATAGCCGCAATTTCTGTTCCAATGTAATCACTAGAAATTTAGCACAATCACTAGATGAAGCTGAGAAATGCAGGTAATAGTTCCTGGATTGTTGATTTTGATAAGCAAATCTGTGTATTCTCTTGGCATTTCTATTTTAGCATTGCAAAATCGAATGTCACAATAATTAATAAGACTTTTCTTCTCTCTCAAGGAAATATTTAGTTATAAATAACTTCAATAACTAGGTTTCTTAAATTCAGTCACAATTCCAAAGAAAATAATACCTTCCTCTACGTAAACTGAGTTCTGAAAAATGCAGCTGAGGGTCATATTGCTGTATCTGACATGCAACAGAAACTCCATAGATTGTTCATCCATCAACACAAATCTGTATGACAACAGTGAATGAAACAAAAAATCCCCGAAGCAAAAACAAGAATTAAGGATAAAAATGCATTTTGTAAGAATGCGCATTTCTAACACGAGGGAAATGCTAAGAACTATCCTTCAGAGAAACTGATTTTTAAATAGCAGAGCTCTAAGGTATTTTTGATAGAGAACTGACATATTTGTACTCTGTTAACCAGGCATTTTTTTAGGTGATGAAGAGAACTGAAACGTTTGATTACCTGCCTTGTCTTTTTCCTTTTCCCATGCAGATAAGCATGTTTAAACTGAACTCTCCATCACTCTAGCCCAATGCTGCCAGAGCAATCCTTTGCAACCACAAGCTTATCAGCGCTTATCCCTGACACAAAGCATCTTCGAGATCAGTAGCCTTCGTTTTTGGCAGAGCTTTACATGTGTCCAGTGTGCATATATATATATATATATATATGTATATCTCCACTGAAATATAGGGGAAATTAGACTTTGTAATTTCATATTAAACAAGAAAGCAATTTATTATTTTTCCTCCAGTAGGCCAGTGCATATTGGATACACTGCAGTGAGAAAGTAGGAAATAAGATATGATTTATCTGTTCATTTAAATTTTTTTGTCCAGCTTCCTACAGGTACAGGTACCACTTTCTACTATAAAAATAACACGCTCTTTGAATTCACAAAACAATCTCACTTTTTTGCAGAGTCCTGGGAAGCAGTACTGCCTTACTCTAATCCTGATAGGACATAACAAGCACCTTTACACAATCTTGGCAGATTCAGATCAGCAAAACAGAACTCATGGGTCACAAAAGAGACCCGTAATAGATTCACCATTCTCTAAATACAAGATGACACCACTTAATACCCAGAATTGTTCCTCACAAAACAGCTTATTTGTGCAATTTCTTCACCATAGGACGGAAATCAGCATCTCCTTGTGCCACTTTTGGCAAAGCCAAATCTAAGTCAACTGAATAGCCCCCATGCTGCCATGAGGAATATATCTCTCTTTTAGCTCTTGAATACAGCTGGATGACCATTATTTCTCTAGGGGACATAAGAAATCATCATAAATCAACTTAATACATATGTCAAACAGTTAAGTGATTTCTGCAACTGGTTTGCAACTTTTACATATATTCTCTGGGTCCCATGAAGGCGGGGTGGAATAAAAAAAGCAAATAAAAAAATAGCCTGAAAAACTGTTGTCCCCTGTGTATTGTAGTTCTTTGTCTCTTTCATACTGGATTTTCACATTGTTGGAAAAAAAWTTACCATCTCTTGCTATCTAGCGCCCAAACAACTACAGTTTAATTCTGTACTGGCAGACAAATTCTGTACTGGAAGACACAGYCAGCATTTGACAGACACAAATTAGAGGGTACTGCACTCACCTGATAGTCTGATGCTGCAAAGTATCCGGATCGGTGGCATTAACCGTTAACACAACGCTGCCCACGGGGATGTTTTCTTGCTTTGTCACTGTCATTGGGTTCGGGTGGAAAACGGGACCTTCGTTCACATCCTCAACAGTGATCTGAACCGTCGCCGTGGAGCTGGGGCCATAGGCGATGTCTGGAATCAGCGGGTCTTCGTTTTCCACCTTGATCAGCAACGTGTGGAACGCTGAAATCTCATAGTCCAAAGGCTGCAAGAGAGGCCATAAAATCAGAATGCAACGTGCAAAGAGAATTCCTACCACTTCTTTCCTCCTACCCCAGTGCAAGCTTTSCAGGAGATAGAATTAGCCAGGAAGGACAACAGCATTTACTACATTTGAGGCTTTGTCAGAATTTAGCATCTGACATGATGGTCATTACAAAGTGCACYGAAAAATACTGAAGAATGACCTGAATGTGTTTTCATTGATTTACTATGCAGTTCAGAACACGTAGCAAGTACATAACTGGGCATATACATATGCTCTTGCTCTCTCATATGTATATACACATATGCATACATATGTACATAAACACATATAAATAAGCATAAATACATGCKTATTTATGTAAATATATGAATATATGCTTATATGTGATACAATATGCATTTGTCAAACAGAACACAGTTATACTTAAAAGGCATGAATGATAAGGAGCATAAGGCTGCCTTCTCMATTCCTACTGATATATCAAAACCAATGTCACAGAAAAATGTTTCCATTTCRGCACAGAAAATGCCTCTTCTGAAGTCAAACATGGGAAATTTTGGCACAACAAGCAATCGGGTCTGTTTTTTTCCTAACRGTGTGAGATGGAGGATCGTCTTCTCACACAGACGGAAACTTTAGAAATGTGGGGTATTTAGAAACATGGGATGAGTTATACACGTTGGTCAAAGGCAAGGAGAGCTGCTAGCCCCGTGCACGGCGACATCCCCACGGTGCTTGCCCTCACGCTGTACACCCAGGGGCTGCAGCGTGGGGCGAGCGGCGGTGCCCACCTTCACGACGGAGAGCATCCCCTCGTTGGTCTGCGGGTTGGTGTGGATCTCAAAGCTCTGCCCCGGGTTCCCGTTGATGATGGTGTAGACGGCTCTCCAGGCGCCGGTGGCAGGGTCGTCCCGGTCGCCCACGGTTAGGTTGACTATCACACCGGTGACCCCYTCCTTTACCGTGGCTTGAAACTAGGAAACAGAACACGCAGGAAAATGCTGCTGTTTTCAGCCAAGAGGAATGCTTATGTGTGCCTGCTGCCCAAAGCCAAAGTGTATCCTCAGCACAGGATGGGGCTGAGTAACACAGCCTATCCATGCCCCCTCATTTTTTTTATTGCCTTTCAGAATATACTTTTTATAAAGTTCTGTCACACTGTTATCTATTTCTCATAAAAAAAAAAAACCAAAAAACCACAAACACTTCTCACCAAAAGTGTCCCAATCTGGTTTTGTCTTTTTTTTTGTATTTTTTTCTCTTAGAGATCCTAAAATAATTGGAGCTCCTGCTACTGCTCAGTCTGCAAAACTCTAAGTCTGGATTACTTTTACTTTGCAGTGGGGGAACTTGTTATGACCTTGAGAGGTTTGCTGCTGTATTGTACTATTGGGATAGCTAGGCCCTATCTGAGCAAACATTCTCTAATTTAGCATCCAGTCACACAGCGTACCTCAGCATTGTTCTTATTTATGTGCAGGCGAAACCACCACATAAACCACTGGAAAAGCTSGTAAGGGTCAGACTTAATAACACGCCTCACCTTTCAAATACTTGCAGCTGACATGCTAAAAGCATTGTATATATGAATGATAAGATAATTCCTACTTTATAGATGGATAAACTAGAACAATAACACACCTAATCCTGAGAAATGCTGAACATCAGCAGTACCATTTTAGATGATTATGAAATCTGAGCATTTCTGGGGATCTAGGCTTCCGAAGTTCAAGAGYACAAACTTTAATGACACAAATAGGCTTTGCCATTTGTACACYGCCTAAAAGCTGCATTGCCCTTGACAGTGCCTGATATATCATGCAGACACAAATATCACCCAAGCGGCTTCAAGAACAAAATAAACTAAAAGTCCGCATTAATTCATAACATTACAGAAAATTCTATGAGAGGATAGAAACTATAATATATATATACACATTTCACAATATAGATACTTAGAAGGTAAAATAGATTTCCTGATATTAAAATACAGAGGAGACAASTCTCTTCTTTGTTTTTTTTTCCCCCAACAGGTTTGACTTATGTTCTCAARTCCTTTTCCAATTTAGCTGCAGAATTTGAATGCATGCATTCATTTCAAGCTTTCTAGCTTCCAACCTGGTATTATCAAAGGATGACATTATTGATTGGCTACTTCTACCTTCTCCGGTATATTTAACAAGGAATTTAAAGTTTTTTTTCATTTGGATAGTTAATATGTAACGGGTGGCTATTGAGCTTTGGTTTGAGCGGATCATTAAACTCATCTGCAGTTCAATCAAYGTCAAACAATATTTTAGCTTACTTTGAAACACATTGGAAGAAATATGATAACAAGAATCTTGGAAATAACAAAGCAATGCCTACCAAGACTGTGTCCCACCATGCTCAGTAAAACGCTGTCCCCAAAAAGTACACCTGGACACTCCCTTCTCTAACGGAAAAGAGGCAATTAGCCTGATKGATATTTTATATTATTTATCCCAGGTTGACTGAGTATAAAGCAAAACATCAGAACAGTACGGGTCAGAATTTATTCCCAGCAGGCCTTCACACCRAATAGTTCCCCACTAAGCTATGCAGCAAGTCAACCAGATTTCAAGGAAGCTTAAGCCTTAGGAATCAAACCCTCCAATTGACCTAATTCGTATTGATCAATAACTCATACTGATGCTTCTGAAAAACCATGTTCTTAATCCATTGCTCAGATTTTATTGTGTTGGGTACTCCCCGAAGCATGCTGGGAAGAGTAAGACCTGGTATATATTTAAAAATCTAGCCATTTTATATTTTTATTTTGTTTTTAAGCCCATGAGATTCATTTATTACGCTCACCCCACTGAGGACGCCACACTGTAATGGAAACACGGCCAAGAGGTGCCTAGCTCAAAGAGTCTTCAATGCCATTTAACAACCTCTAATGCAGGCAAAACTTAGCTGGGGTTAACTCTCTTCTGCACTCTTATTCTCTTGTTATTTAGCAAAATGTCTCAGGGTCTTCAGGGACCGCGAGCTAGCAAGGCAGAAAGGGCACACAGATTTGCTGGGGACTTGAAACTGCAGAGCTGCCCCTTCATTGGCACCGCAAYGTCCCCCGGCCCCCGCGGGGGCCCCGGGCGTCAGGGCACGTTCACCCTCCACGTTTYAGAAATGGCCACGTCAACACAGGGGGCGTTTGAAGCCGTTTGGAACGTTTGACTCAAATCTGTTCAAGAGGGGTGAAAAAGCAGAATGATCCAATCAGAGAAATCATATGGCTGTGCTTCCTAGCTGCAAAAGTGTAATAAATCACAGATTTGCGTTTGTGAAAGACAAATACCTACTGTGAGACGGTGATGCCCTGAAAAATACGGCGTATATTATCYAGAAGATGAACTCCCTAGTCTGTTTAGCTACTCTTATACAAAGAACAGGCTTTCKTGTCTTGCAGAAAAATGTAACGTTTATACTGATCCCCTTCCAAAAACAAAAGTAAAAAAGAGAAATTAAAAACTATGCAAGCACAAAAATAGAAATTAGATTTGCAAGCAGAGAGAAAATAACCACAGGTTCATCATGTTTCAAAATGAAAGATTTACATTCCTAAAGCACAGTGCTTAACTAGGAGTAGCTGATTCAGTGCTCTAAAATAAAACCCCACAGTGGCTAACACAAATAATTGGATCATGAGTTAATTGATTTTACTCTTTTTAAATATCCGCACATCCCCTAAGCACCACTATAAATTAAGAATAAAATAGATGAGTTCAGAACTTTATTTAAACTGCTATCATCAGGGCCCATATTAAAAAATAATAATTTAGAAGGCAAACACCTTGGGCCGAAATTGTACTTGCCTGGAAGGAGCAGCTCTCATTTACTACAGCTGAGCATTTCAGKAGGGAAGTTAAACTTGCTCTGTGAAGCCACAGTGTCATTTATTGMCTGTTTCATGAATATTGCCTAGAATTTCTAGTCATTTTTTCATGTTTGGGGCTTTATTAGCATAGAAGAAAGTCCTAGCTTCCTTTTCTCCATCCTTATAAAAAAAGAGACAAGGATAGATATCTACCACTGGTCAGCTATATGAGAGGCCACAGAGTTGGTTCCAGTAGGCCAAGGAGGTTATGGAGAACGAAAATGAAAAATAGCTTGTACTTTTTATAGCAAAGAAGTAGGAGTCAGTGAAGGGATGACAAGAAGGGGGATAACATTCGGAATAAYTGTGGTGGGATACAGCCTGTGTACCAGCATCCCGGCCAGGCCCGAGCAGATGAAGTATCTAAGTTCAGCAGCCAAACTCTGCTCCCTGGATCTTGGAAAGCAGCTCCAAGCTTGAGAAGATAAATTGAAAATTTATGCTTCCATGCTGGTAGGAATTTTCTCTTACTGAGCATAGGAAAACCAGGACGGCAAGTATCTAATGGGAGCAATCAGGCTTGAATCAAAGAGTAGGTAAAGTGAGAGGTCAAGCGGGGAAATAAAGTAATTGAACCACAGAGTAATTTTAATAGCTCTTTCCTGGAGCAGCCAGGATATAATATAGCACCGAGCATTCTGCACAGCGAGTGCTGTAGAGGACTGGTGGGACAGTGACGTGACAGAGCTCACTAAATAGCAAAAAGTCTCCGTGTGATCTCAGCAATACCTAATCTTGGCAGATTTCCATCTTGAGGCAGATATATGAAAAGACGAGTAYGTAAAGTTTTATCACCCGAGAATCCAAACTCTTAACCCCATTTTAGCCCCAGCTAGAAGAGGYACGACTCCCTAGTCTGTGTGCAAACTAGATTTTTATCCAACGCTCTTCTTTAAAGCTCATGCAATAGCAGAGGTTTTATTTACTGCCATCACAGAGCACAGAAAAGCACTTAATAGCCCCAGCTTCACCTGAATGYCCCCGTCCAGCAACGGCCAGAGAATGCAACAACAACCACAATGCCCTTCTGAAGGCCCTGAGCAGGATCTGCCCCAAAACGAGGTACCAACACAACCCAAATTAAAGTTGCCATGAGCATCAAGCTCAATGGCAGAGCAACACGTCTCGGATGGATGATCCCAGCCCCATGGCTCATTAGGATTCCATGCTGAGGTTCCCAGTCAAGAACAAGCAAATTAAAAGCACACGTCAGCGTGTATTAATCAGGGCGATGCTGCAGATTGAATGGKGGGTTGTGCTTTCCCTGTCTACATATCACAAAGACAAGGATTAATTCACACACCTTTATTAGGAAGTGCACAGAAATTCCCCACGGAAAGTGCATTATTATATTTGTCCTCAGYCACAAAACTCCACCTCTTTTGCAACCCTATTTTATCTATCTACTTTCTTGAAATTATGAAGCTTATACAATTTCTTRGAGTTTGCTATCTGTCTCTTTGCAGGCTTGGCTCTGCTTACCGTCATTTGAGTGTGTGCACCTGTGTGGCCAGTRTTTGTTTGCTAAGGAAGCCAGGTATTTTCCATAGTTTTGTACCTGGATTATCTCAAAGGACAACGGGATTTTCAGAGTGATCACATCGGTCAGCATTCGCATGCAATGCAGAAACATGAATCTCATAAATGTGACTAAGAGCCATTGTCTAGTGATGCTGATGGTTCCATAGACACTTYGTCATCTCCATACAATGACTCTGAGTAAAGCCAAGGACCCGACGMAGAGAAAGGTGCCACCCGAACAGGYTGGCCRTCGGTTGTGTGAGCAGAACAAACTACCTCGTYCTGCTACTCTTATCTACAGACTTTGAGCATGCTTCCTCTCTCAAACCCTTGCGTAGCCTTCACCATACGGCCCCAAATAGCGGCTGTATTTCACTGTGGAGATAGCTGTATTAATGTAATGGATTAAGTTGATGCAAGCTGTGCATGGAGTAAGATATGAAGCACTTTGGAAGCCATTTAGATGAAAGACTCTATGTAAATATAAGGCRTTATTATAGTATGACAAGGATTCAATGCTGTAAACGGGATGCAAAACACAAATGAAAGCTATGAGTCACCCCAGCAATCTTTAGTAATTGCCATTGTCTCACTGCTCTCATGTCRGCTCATAGCTCCTATATTATTTCTTAACTTAAAATGTTTCTTTCAGCTTAATCTCTATATATACTCTTCCAGATGCCTCACATTCCTCCATCTCCCCAGTGATATTACASAAAGAATTCAATTATACCTTAGGAAAAAAAAAATCTGAAATATATGAAATTGGCCATAATCACTTTAGATGCGTTTTCACTTTTTCCTTTTGAATGAATTTCTTTGGCTGTGTAATGCAAGCGCCAAGTGACCTCTCAAGGCACACTCCAGCTACTCTGCAAGCACAAGCACTGCTCAGTAATGAAAGAGAAAATGAACATTTTTGCCCACTATGTCCTGCACCCTGTAAAGATGGCAGCAAATCCAAAATATYAGTCAGTAAAATGGAAGGGCGAAGATTAAATTCCTCCCTCTGCAATATGATTACAATTCTGCAGATGCCGTCTAGTGGAATTTGTGCCTGTTTATTGAAAACCACATGGAGTCTTAATATCATTAATATTAGGCGTGTGAATGCTTTTAAGAAAAAGGCAAAGGGGTCTGTGCAAGACTTTATTTTGTTTTGCTGCTTTCCAGTCTCCTTGGAAAAGTACTGCTAAGGGTACCAGTAATGCCACAAAGAAACATAAAATATTGATCAACTGCTTCCCCGTGCTGCAGGCACAAACAGCGAGCTGCTTTCCCCTGTAATGGAGCCGAGCTACCGCTCGCACTCTGTGGGATCTCTTCGACCCCTCTTTAGCTTTTAGGATTCATGAAGGGAGAGGACGGGGACAGAATATGAGAATAACAGGATGGATAACCTGTTGGGTGCATCAATAGCTGCCTGTAAAGTTGCCAAAATGGCAACCCAGGGACCCTGAATCATTTTCTCCCTCTTGCAGACATCACAAATCTTAGAAAACTTTTGGAAGATCTACAGAGTAAAATTCTCCACGGATTCACAAATGAATTTAAGGATTTTTCCTTTCTGCTTCTCTCCCCACAACAGTGCTCAGACCCCATTTACAGCTGCTGTTGTRTTCCTATCCCCTCATTTATGCTTTACAGAAAATTACAGGAGACTAAAAGGCCATTCAGGGCCATTTAGAAACAGTAAATAAGTGATGGCGAAGCATGCTTGGAAATWGGCACTTTTCTGGAATCGCTTCAAAGAGTTTCTCTGTGGTTTGGCTTTATGCTCSATTTTGACTCCTCCTCAGCCCTGCTCATTCTCTCACTGAGTGAAGGCAAAAAGATAATCCTAACACATATTAATCATATGCTGAAYGCCTGCCTCAAAGCTTATTACCTCCAGGGTATGCATCAAATGTGGTAGAGCTGTCTGAAGATTCGGAAGGAAGACGAGCATACTTTTTTCTCCTGCAGAATATATAAATAATTTAGAAAGGAAATCTAACTTCCTTTTTATTCTCTTTTCCCTTTCTCASCTGCAAATGCAAGGTGCATTCAATTATTTCTACAATAAATCACATACCCACACTTGCCTGGACACTCCTAGAGCGATTGTCCTCTCTGGTGTAAGAAATAGTCTTTCTCCGAGTGGACACAGAAGAGTGAAAGGGCACTGGGATAATTACTACACTTAAGGCACTTTGGGGGAAAAACAACAACAACAACAACAACAAAGAAATGATGCAATTCTTATCAAAATTCTTCCCCCACCCTCAAGGTAGAACAGACCTTATGTTTAAAGCAACAGGATGATGGAAAAGGATGATCTGACCGAGCTTGAAAGAGCAAGTGGCACCTATTTGCCTGCTACAGGCAGYGCTGCCTAGGGACCAGGCAACTTCACCTGCTTTCCACATTTATGAGACCGCTGGTGCCATATGCAGCCAACCTCGCTAAGTATTATTTCTTCCTCACTGCTCTTCCCATCAAGAAGAGCGTTAAGCCTATGTTCWTTCTAAGATTTTGGATGTCTTCTTTAAATAGAATGAACTGACTTGGATTTTTCTCTTCCTTTCTTCTGCACTGCATTTTAGGAGCAAGAAAGTTTTTATAGGAATTCTCCMCCATCAGTACAGGCAGAGCTCACTCTTCAGTGAACGACTGTCATGTGAGAACGGGAGGAAAGAGGCCTCMTTAAACRCTCACCATTTATTTTTAGTAGAGTGGTTTTGTCCCCTGGAAAAGCCTTTCTGATGTCAAGGACTGACATTCATGGTCGAACTTACAGATATGGTCTGGCTAATGAAAAAAAGTACAGATGCACTATAAGGAAAAGAACATCTCAACTTGCTACAAAGCCTAGAAGACATGGGAAAGAAGGAGAAGGCTTTAGTCTCCTTCCAGGTATAACTAAAGGTATTGTGGCCATCCCTGGGGTGMTGGGCAAGTGACAAGGGCTGCAGTGGGTAAAAGCCATCGATTCTGTTAACAATATTGTCATGTTTACACTGGGGAAGTGGAGAGTGGATTTTGCTGCTTGCCTGCAGGAAGGTAACTTTTCATGCACGTATGAAAACTGTTTGTTTTCTAGCGCTRCGCAACGGCAAACAAATTAATGCAAGAAGAAAAAAGAATAATGACTCATTCTAAATAGGTGAAGGAAGAAAAATTTCCCAGCTAAAATTCTAGAGGAATAATGTTCATCCGTATAAGTACTGCTACAGTTAGGAATAAGTGTTCTGTGAAATTCTAATTTCATGATTTATTACATTACATTTTTTTAAACACAAGTCAATTCACTCTCCTGTTCCGTGGTTTGAGGCCTAAACAATGAATCCCTTACTCCCAAATACTGATCCAAAAAAAAAAAAAACCCAAGAACGACTTTTAAAATTATGCTCTATTTACTAAATAAATCATAGCCTAAGAAGGTGTGAGCTGTTTTGACAGATCTTTTCCTGCACGGTTCTCCTGTTTTCCATGAACGTGTTTTATCTGTGTTGTTCTGGGATGTGCACAGGGTAGCCCGAGTGAACTCTGTCACACTGCTGGCTCTTGTACATCCACGGTCGCTGCACACACAGATTTTGCAGAGTCATCTCTAATGACCCAGCAGCAATGTCAACAACGTGAAGTTGGGCATAACCTTCCMAAAAAGCATCAATTCTAGATTTAAACACCTAAGGGATTAGGATTTCACCACATTCTTTGGTAATCACCTTAAACGGTTATTTGTTYTCTGTTTAAAATTATGATAACATTTTAACATTTACCCCTCAACTGCATACAAATAAAGCAATAAAACAGCAGTCTATGAAGCAGTCATAGACAGATGCCAATTTCATACTGTCTGTCACARCGTTCTGGAACCAGTTATTTTAAGATCAGGTTTAAAATGTAGGTTAAATACAATTTTGAATGTAGATGAAACTGAATCCCAACTCAATATTATTTCCAAATATGACTGTACTGTCCAAGGAAATCATAGATTCACACTGGGCTTTTCAGATCCCTCATATACTTTTCAGAATGTAGGGAAAATACTCTCTTCTGGTATCGCAATTGTGCCAGAGTGTATTTTATGTGTACTTTAACCAGGTTGAGAAGCCACCACGTCTTTGCAGAGAGGTAGAAATTTCAGCTCAAATGAGCTTTTCTCAATGGCATCATCTTTGAGCTATCTGATAAAAAGAACCATATGCACCCAATCAGAAACCTCCCATGTTCTGCCCTGAGAGGAGACTGCGAATTTCTCCAAAGGAGACGGTTATTTACTGTGCCAGCTTACAGCTGAGCACGACCCGTGCTGCCAACAACAGATGTTTCGACAGTGGTTAAGCTTCTTCTCAAGGTCTTTGGTGAGCTGTGCCTACCAGCAGAGTTCTGAGCGCTCAGAACGACTCGTATCTCCACAATATTTTAGCAATGAATTTCATCAATTCCCCAAACTTCTGGCATTTCAGGTTGTGCCAGCTGATGGGGATGAGCTGCCCTAGATTTAGAAGCCCCTCCAGCTGAGAGCTCTCTGAAGTTAGCCCAGTTTGAAAACTCTTTTTTGGAAACGGAGAAGAACTCTGCAAGGTTCACACTGTGCCAGTGGAGGCAGAAGGTACAGATGGAAGTTTACAGGCAGTTTTATGTGCAGTGATACAAAATTTGTCTGAATTTTAAAAATGAAAGCTATAGCCAACATTTTGTTTTCTATGGAAAATTGGGTGGGAAAGGGAGAATTTGGGCCAAGCACTCCATATTTCAGTACATCTGAACAAAACATCCCTTACAARCCTGCCGACAGAGATGAATGAAGTCTAGTGCATGTGCTTTCTTTTGCTGGATATCCATGAGTTTCTCTCAAACAATCTAGCTCCTGCTCACACCACACTCACTGAGTATCATCATTATGCCCTTATCAAAGGGCTGTGACACAAGAAGAATCATTTAAAGATCACAGACATAGCAGAACTGTTGTGATTAATGCTCTGTCCCTTTCTGTTCTTTTCCTCCCATAGAAGGGAAGTCCTCATTACTTTTCAAACGTTGAGGAACCCACAAAGCTGTCACTACCTTTGCAGGGAACACCGAGTCTGCAACCCCATTGGCACAGAAAGATTCACTTCCCAAGGTCAAGAAAAATAGGAATGAAYGACAGGGCACAGGACTAATGATTTTGGAGTGCTCTGAGTCTCTGCATCCCGCACTGTGCGGGAGCTTTCAGGAGGCAGTTGGAGAGGAATCCACTTGTGGCTGAACTGGTACAGCTTGAAAACATGAGAATTAAGCACATATTGAGACCTGCCATGCTGAAGAGCCATGGAGCGAATGGAGGTGCTCTTTGGCATCACACACACGTAGAAAGGGTCAGCAAGAAAGGGAAGACATGCTCGAGGGACTAACTGCCTTCTGCTTTACAAATACCCATAGTTGCCATCTCCCATAGGCCTGCTCCTTTCATCAAGGGCCATTTTGTCTTTTCTTGAAAGAAAAACATTTCTAAGAAAAGAAAATGAAACATCCTAAGTGCCCTTTGTGCACTTGTTTGCTGTGTAGAGTGTCTGTGCAGGGAACACTCAGGGCTCTCATTTCCTCACCTGTAATTTATGTTTTCCTAACCATACATTCACTGTACACACAGCTGGGTTGACTCCAGCACCTTTTCAGTCTYGGCTGGAAATCTCCTGCTATGGTTGGATAAGCACCATTTAGGCATTTTCATAAATAAGGAAGATAAGAGCACGAGCAAGGGATTTCTATATACCCAGGCACTGACTTCTCCCTAAGCAATGTGGAGCACGTGAACGACAGTAAGTTTAACGGCGGGGGCTCCTCACTTTATGTGTCTGAGCAGYGAGAATTACGAGGCAGGCCAAGAGGGCCACCGTGTTGCCCCTGTGCATCGGACAGAAATACGAGCACGCGCACCATGAAAGCCGCATACAGCCACTCAGCCCTACCAAAGCTGCTCGGCATGAGCTGCAGGTGCTACCCATATGTTAGCAGCAAACCTGGTTTGATCAGTGTGCCCATGAGGACTATTCTCATAGCATGTCCTTCGGTGGATTGGAGCACCCATCCAGTGCCCATTTCCTGTATGGACAGGCACAAGGATGCACTAGAGCTGATCTGCTCCTGACAGGATGCCTGGAATTTCCAGAATTCCTCCATCCCAGCCCCAGCAATATKCTTGGAAATCCTCAGTGAACAGCTGAAGTCCTCCCCATTCCAGGCAGGCAAAATTTCTAGAGCAAACAAGCGCAATCCCCAGGAAATACAGGTGACACCAGTAGGATAGGGAAGCGTTTGGTAAGGCATGGTTTACACTGGAAAGGTATTTTTCCACAGGGCTGAAAGCTCATTAAATCAGGCCATGTATGAAGAAMATTAGTTTATTAAGCATCTGTGCTATTGCTCTCTCTTAAGACAGCTCCCCCTTCTTCTGTAGCAAACCTCCACATAATATGCTAATATATCTGCATCAAAATTGCCACACGGAACTCTTCTCAAGGACAGCCAGCAAGTACACCAGGAATTAATTGCATCCAAACACCCAAATCTAGGTACCGACTTTTCAAGGGAGCTTGCCAGTTCTAAGGGAAATCATTTTAAGGGACAATAAATATCACTTTATTTCTGCACACAGCTGTGTGATACACTGCAAGCAGCCACTCTTTCTCCCCTTGGAAGTGAGAATAATGCTGCGTTAGCAGGTAGCCTGAAACATATACYATTTCTTGCCTCCGAGTAAGCTCATAATTAGAGCTGAAACATGAGGAACAGTTTCAACGGAGCTGCAAACTCCAACAGGAAGAAAAAGAAATCTATTGGTGGTTAGAACAAAATCTTTTTTAATCTGGCTAATGCTGCTTTTGTGCTGATGCTGATCATTATATTTATGACCGAACYGTGGGAAATGCCAAAGCACCGACACCTGACTCCAACACTTACAGCAAAGCAATCACTTTCAGATATTCCGCTTGGTGATTAGCATGTAGATACCTAATTTTTTGTGAATTAACCATGTTGCATCAATTTGATGGTCTTTAGGACTTACAATCAACCCTGAAGACATCCGATTAATGTCCAGCGTAGGCTCCCTGAACCTTATAATATTCCCGTTCCTTGGGAGCGTCGATCCCGGCGGGCTGATTACCCCCCTGATTGCCTCGAGCACGCAGGGTCAGGGGTTACCTAGCACCACAGCACACAACTAATTCAATCCATTTAGTTAGTGAGGCAGTTAGGAAAAAAAAATATTCCAATTGCTCTAACACCTCATTAGAAAATTTGCCCAGAATTCCTGTGCTTCCACTGATGAGSACTTCTGCTTAATTTCTAATTTAATATTCCGCTGGGGTTTGCAACTTCAATTACTCGTAATATTATGCCCCATAAAGTCAGGGGCATTCAGCTTGGAGGGGACAAGGAAAACAGGGGGAGCAAGCGCTGCGTGTATATGAACCTCTCTAATAACCCTCCTCCTGATTCCCAACGCTTTCCTGGCTCTCCTGCAGTTCTGCTGGGTACGGGGCTCTGGAAAAAAAMCCCTGGCTTCCCTTTTTGGCCTCGCTGACTTTTCCAGATGCCTTCCCACCTGCATGAATGGATCCTGCACCCTGGATATGGTTCAGGAYACCCTCACTCGCTCCCCTCCACGTAAACCGGGACGCTTACCCACACCCAATGGTGTACTAAACATCCTCAGCCTATTCTGTGACAAAACCCAAAACAAATAAAACACACGCTCTGAAATGATACAATTAAACTCACTGTATTAGACGTGAAACTACACGCCTAGAAGAAAATAAACACCAGCGAAACTCCTCCACATCAAAATGCTCAAAACACACAAGCACTTCCCTCCCGCAGGGAGGACGAAAGCAGGAGCCACGCTCAGCAGATGTTAGTGCTGTCACTTAACTGCRCTACTGGAAGAGAGCCATGGCCAAGAAAGCACCTCAACGCGGTGGAGGCATCAAAACCACATGGAGACGTGCAGCACGGGGCGCAAGCACACGGCACCGACGCAGGAACTCACCCCGCAACGCCATCCACAAGCAACCCAGGGAGAGGAGATTGAGGGCAGAGCTGGGGCACACCTGGGGATCATCCCTCCTCCACCTTCACGGTGGACAAAGCCAAGGAGTGACGGGCTCCGTTGGAGGTGAGGATGATTCATAGCAGGGCTTAGGCGAGATGGAGCAGGGACATGGAGAGTGGAAGCCCTGGGATGGCCTCCTGGGAGACTATGGAGACGGAGGAGCATCACAGCTCTCAAAGAAAATACAGACCTCACGCAGATCAGAGAGAGGGATTCGAGGATACCCTGAGACTACCCCCCGTTAAGACTTCCAGATAATCCCAAGTCCAGAACCTACGCACAACAGAAGACCCCTGGCCACTCGCGCAGAGCTTGCTAACGTTTAACAACAGTGCTGCTCAACCCGCATGCAGCTCCCTGCCCCGCAGACAAGACCCGGGTTCTGTGCCCAGAACAGGAGACAGGACGGAGGGGCCTAGCACAGAKCCCAGCCTCAGGCTCCCCAGGGCACAGGACTCTTCGGCGGGGCAGGTTTGGCGCCTTTAGAGCTACTGGACCTGACTGCAAAACCACCTTTGCTCTCCCTGCTGCAGAGAGACCATGAAAATTACGGCTCTGACACTTCCTTTCTCAGCTGGTCATACTCTCTTTTGGCCAGAAAACACGAGGAAAGGGGTGAGGGGTGAAGTATTTATGATCTGGATATGGGGAAGGATTGAAAGGGAACGGCAACAGCATCACCAGCATGGCCAAACTTCATCATTTTGAGATTGCCTGCAACGCTGCCACTCTGCCAAGGAACASGGCGAGCCGCGGCTGTCCCCTGTGCAGAAACACTTGCTCTGGTTGCAATCCCTCTGCTTCGGTTAGCGAACCCAAAGCTCTCACTGAGCAGCCCCACGGGTGCAAAAGGCTCTGGGCACTGTGGGCAAGGACCCAGACCACAGGAAATCATGCCGGCTTGCAGATCTCAACCCTTCCTTCACGATACCCCTGAAATGTCAGGCAGGGCGGTATTTTAAAGGCTTGCATTTGAATTCCAGCGCGGCTRGGAAAGGAAGAAAGCAGATTGATTCACATTCTGTTCCACTTTTCTCTTTGCCAAAGTGATTTTTATCAGGGAATACAACAACAACAACAAAAAACAGCTAAACAAAACAATCTGAGGCTGAGAACTCTGTTGTCAGCTTCAAACCCATCAAGTATTTTCGCGGCTCATTTACAAAGCAAGCCCTTAGAAACAGGCCTTGCMGAAGAAATGCTGCCAGCCCCCCCCAAAGGCATATTATCCACTCACTCCTCACACGGAATTAGCACAAAATATCCCCTCACACTGCCCACAAGCCTTGCCAGCCAGCGAGAGGGATGAGAGGCAGCGAGCACGCTGTCTGCGAGCTTTATACTCGTTTTTTCCCCATGGCAACGTGTCCGTCTCATGCCCTTTTAAGCCTCCGCAGTTTTATTCCATCAAATCTCTGCGTTGTCTTGTTGGGTTTGTTTAGCACTTCCAGGGAGCACCTGCGGTGCTGGAGGCTGCTGCAGGAGGAAGAAACCCATCCTAGCCCGCTGCYTGGTGCTTCTTAGCCCCGATTTTCCCTGCAATTACACCCAACCTCACCYCTATCCAACATCCAAGTTGCTATTTGCCCCTTCCTTTGTTCTTTCATTTTCCTAAATCGTTGCTAAGAAATTCCACAGCCTCCACCAACATCATTGATGCCAACCAGAGGGCCAGAGGGCTGGCAAGTGCCACCTCCTTGTGTCATGGAGAGCAGAGGGATCCTTGGAACCTCCTGCCCATCTCCCGCACAACCAGCAAGGGAGTTTTCCAGTCAGATCCGGGGCGTTCATGTGTCTCCGTTTTGCTGAATAGCCATGAAGAGGTGGGATTTAAATTGTGCCAAGGATATTAGTGTAAAGTGAATGAAGTGGAGAGTATACTTCTCGTTTATATCCCCAGAGTGATAAATGTGAGACTGTAATTTTTTTTTCTAAGGCAAAGAAAATGCGAAACCAACATGGATTTCAGACATATGAGAAATAGCTTATGAATTTAGATGATAGTTCAGCAGAAAAAAATTGTACATCTGTTCATTCATTTTAATAAAGCAGGGGAATGACACACTGCTGGAGCCCTTTGAGAGCRCTGGTATTTTTAAATTATGATCCTGTAATAGCAGCATTAACATTTGTAATGCTGCCCATACTTTATGAATTTAAGAAAAATAAATGTATGGAATAAGTGAGCTTCAACCTATAGCCTGGACTGTGGGCATTTAAAAGTGCACATGGTGCTCACTGAATACTTACAGATTAGTCCAGAAAGAACATTTCAGTAGCTTTACTATGTTACACAGAGAACTCAGTGCAAGTGGTGACAAASCACGCTTATTATTTCCAAATAAATAATTTGGATGTGCAACATGGAGCTGAATGCATTTGTTTCTGCTSACGAGTACCTCGTGTGTTTGCATTTATAGACAGCCACCCCCTTGAAGGCACAAAAACTACTAGGTGCTCTTCTTGGCAGTACGCATGCAGGAAACGCAGACAACCTTTGCTTCATCCAGGCAGGAACGCTGCCTTTCTCCTGCACCTTCCGTAGTACAAAGATGAGCTATGAAAAAATGCACGAGTTGAGTACAATTACTCCACTGTTTCCACGCTATGGTTGTTTACAGAGAGGACATGCAAATTTAATATAAAAACAGGTGAGATTGCAGCAGACRTCATCCTTTAAAAATTAATGTTTTGACTTTCAGAATGCCTTGCCRTGGGAAATAAGATGTTAAGACTACAATAAGAACTGCCGTTTTCCCTTTAAAAGTACAATTGGTGATACCTTTAATATTTCATTTTAACCATGGGCATTAAAGCATACTACTGCTCCTAGGGCAAAGAGCATCAAAGATCATCTCGTTATCCACGAATCGCCCCGGCGATCAAACAAGACAGTCCTCGTTGAGGAGAAGGGAACACGGGCAGCAYTGACCTCTCTGAAAAGAGGAGAACCTGAGCCAAAACCCAGTGCCCSAACGCGAGCTCTCTCCGTGCAATCCTGCCCACCCTGCTTCCCACTCGCATGGCAAACAAACGGTGCTTAAATACTCAGTCCTCCTCAAGCAAAGGCTTCACAGAGGCTACGCTGGAASCCAGTGTGCAGAGGAGCCTCGCAGCCAACATCTCCATCTACAGCTCCCCACGTGCTGTGTCGCTCCCGTAGGTCCAGCACGCCGACCACAAACAACCTCACCAGGCAGTCRAGGTAAACAAGACTCACTGTAATTCGGTTCTCTAGTGAATACTGAGGAATTGAAGGAAAAAACCCACCGCTGGGACACAGAAGACCCCTAGGCGAACACTTACCATTGACAGAAACGGTACAGATTTATTGATTGGAACTGCATTTTAATCATATAGCTGGAGGAAAGAAAACAGTTCCTGGAGACTACCAGACAGCCCCAGCATGGGGCATGATAAAGCTCCTGCTGCCATTAATATCAGGCCGGGGCTATGTTCGAGTAAAAGGACATTAGGGAGCTCAACATCTGCAGGCAAAGTTGGATTTATTTACTCATGGCTTCAATTATTA
Source organism: Eudromia elegans (assembly GCA_003342815.1). Lineage (NCBI taxonomy): Eukaryota > Metazoa > Chordata > Aves > Tinamiformes > Tinamidae > Eudromia > Eudromia elegans. Next base: position 794,489 of record PTEX01000011.1, read on the forward strand.
TTTGAGATGGAAAACTTGAAAAGGTCATAGCTGCTACCTTAGAAAACATGCCCTTCATTTGTCTTCAAGCACGCACTTTCTTCTTAGCTTAGTTTAATGCAGGATCAATTAGTCAAGTACAGAGCTCTCTGCTTTCAAATGCTAGTTGGGTTATTTTCCTGTAAGCAAGTAAAAGCAAATCAAACTTCATTTCYCATCGAATCCATACTCAAAAATGCAATTTTGGGATGATTAAACATCTGGTCATCAGTTTAGGTAGGCAAACATCTTTGGGCCTGTGTTTCTCTGTATATACATATGCTTACAGATAATATCCAGACATTATAGGCCAATCCTGTGTCCACCCAACACAGAGCATACTGGATGGGAGCCATAGCTTGCATACTTAGGCATAGCTGGGCAACTCAAATTGTCTCTGCTATAGAAAAATCTTTTCCTCTGGTATTATTTCAGAAAAAAAAATGTAGGTTTGGATTTCTGTTTATTTATCAGGATTGATTTTTCTTGTGTACGTTTTGAAAGTTTCTCCAGCAACTCCCTAGGTTTTCCAAACTTGGTTTTGAAGCAAAGAATTGCTTTCAACCCTTTAAACTTGTTGAGGACAAGAGCATTCTCCTAACCATCACTCTTTTAAATGAAGAAAAATCATTGATCTAAGAACATCTGACAGTGCAGCATAACGTGTAGGCACTGCTGGCCCCTGTGACTGAAGGCAGTCAAAACTGCTGCAGAGCAAATAAAGTATAAAAGGAAAAATGAGAAGATGTGTGGAAGCAGACAGTGACGGGACTCAGTTTATAGAAGGAAGGCAATGAGAGGACATGGGGTTTTGGAGAGTTCCATGCAAATACTCAGATTAGGTCAGGAAAACATAGAGGTGGTTCCCAAAGGGAAGCAGAAATTTGGGGGGATGAAGAAGAGTTTGATAGGAGGACAACATCAGGGAATAGAAAAAAAGGAAGATCTTCCCAAGAAAACATTACAGGAAGCAAAATAGGGGGATACTTAATACTTTTAAAAAGTATTATGGGAAGAATAGCTTTCATATTAAAAAACAACAAAGAARGCAACAAGAATAAGGGAAAATAAAAGAGAATTTTTCATTTAGACTAGAAAAGATCATTGGATGCATTGCTCAAAGCAGACGTGGTGCAGCTGAATCTGAAGCAGGACCTGGAAACGGGCACAGAGGTGCATTGAAGGGAGGCTAGAAGAGGTTTAGGCTCTGAAAATCAATGAAAGACCCAAAGGCTTCGGAGATGAAAGAAAAATTAAGGGCAATTACTAGAACTTAGAGTAGGTTCCTTATTGCCTGCCATCTAAATAGTAGTTTTAGAAGGGAGAAAGACCATAGGAAAAGGAACCTTTTTTAAAAGGAGAAAGATGAAGCAGGCAAAGGGGATTGGGGAGGATGATGCATAAAGACGACAAAGAACTTTGGCACTGGGCAAATTAGATACCAAGCAGACAAGACCAGCAAGTAACTGATGGAAACCTTCCACTAAATGCAAAGAATTAAAAAAAAAAAAAAAAAAAGAAAAATCTCTAAAAATGCTGCAGAAGCAGGAGGATGGGAGTTCAACCCCAAATTCGAAAGGACTGGCTGCAGAGGGGAGCGCAGGGGGTCAAGGCAACCAACTACGTGGTGAAGATTTTTCACAATGGGGTCAAAAAGACAGACAGGAAAGTGAGGCTCAAGTTAATACTGTCTGTCGCTTTGGGATTATACGTTTTCTTGTGACATATGGACCAGGAACACAGGGGAAAACATTCGTAAAAACAAATAAATATTAAGTGACTGTTAGACAGCCGGCGAGAGAAAGGGCTACCCTTTAAGCAAATAAGCATCTGGGATTCCAAGGCAAACAAGTGCTGGAAATGAGCCAAAAGTAGAAAGTACAAGCATCTGAATAAATTACACTCCTGAGCCATTTTCTTCAACTGAGGCCATAACTGCAAAGAGCTCTGTATGAATCCCAAATATGTTTTTTTTTCCCCCTCTTCTACGTATCAACACCATTTTCATTCCAGTAAGTTCAAGAGATGATCAGCCCTATAGAATTTTATTGCTTTCCAAATGAGTCTCTTTCATAGGCACTTACCAACAATTTTACTTGAATAAATGTACAGCTCCTTTTAGCGTGTTGATTTTTATCGGTTCACTATTTTAATGTTCCAGAGCAGAAGGAAAAAAGAAATTTTGTCTAAATAATCCTGACATTTTGATTCGTACGCACAGATGGTTAGCAAATTTTGTAGTAGCCAAATCAGTTTTAGCGTTGCTGATAAAAATCTTAAAATCTCACTTGTCAGTGAAGAGTTTGATAAACTGATCACAAAAATCTCTCTGGCACAATGACCTAAGCAGTCATCTAACTGTTATTCTTGTATGAATGCACTCCAGCTTTATAAATCCCTTCTGCTCATATAAACTACAACTACCATAGCAGGCAGCACATATTGTGTAATTGCTATTAAATAGGGTTTTGTCTGGTGCAAATTGAATATGTTAAGATCTATAGTGTGTTATCTTGTTTAATCCTACTTATAAAATAGAACTCCTACAGATACTCGAGGCGTTTTAACAGTGTGGGTTTCTTAACTCATGGGATTAGGAGTGATGTTTKGCCACACATCTAACAATTCCTCGAYGCCTTACTCTTCAAATCAGCTGTGCTGCGTCAGCCAAGGAGATTTGGAGTTCTTAGTGTTTCTCTTAAGATTCCATAGTGCCTRTCGGAGGAACTGTAACCCTTCATGTGCATAAAATAAAGCCCCTTCAAGACACAGAGATTTCTGCTGCCTASTCCTCCAAGATCACAGCTGGCAATCTACTCCTCAGTGAGCGCTCACCAATTTACTTCTACCTGCTACCCAGACTGACAAAAGCGTTTCAGTCAATGAAATTTTACAGTTACAGAAGGAGCATTCTTTAAAAATCTGATCTGGGAATGTTTGCGTGAAGCTGATTTTAAACCCTGAGTGTCTTCTGCCCCCACTCAGTGTTGCAGGTGGGGCTCTTGGGGCATTTGGGGAAGATGCACTATGAAACCACYCATGCCCAACACYGCAATAAAGCAAAATTCCCAATGGAGTGCTCCATCAGCATCCTCAGGGGGGAAGAAGAAAAAGAAAAAAAAAAGCATGGGATTTCTTCAGGACAGAGAGTCGAATTTTAAAATTTACATTAAATTCTAAATCTCTAGAGAACGGTCCTGATTTGACTTGAAGGCAACCGCAGAATTCCAACTGAAGGGGAAAAAAGCTTAATTCAGAAATCTCATAACCGTCCCTGGCAATGACTGCTAATAATTATGTTGATTGAGTTTCCCCAAATAAGTGGTCCAAGACTAGGCCTGCAGACATTACATYATCTTCCTTTAGCTCGTGCTTTCCTCAAGAGCCTCTCTTCCAGCTTTCCTTCCTCTTTAATTTCTACTACCTAGTTACTTCCCCAAACATATTTGATGTAGTCACAACYCTTACTGCAACTGTTTGCTTTGTAATTCACAACTTAATATCTATGGCGAGGTTCACACTTCACAGACCACACCGAGGAAGCATATTAACCTTCACTTCTTATAGAAGCGAGCAATAAATTGTGGGTTTAATGGCTTTTTTTGTTGCTCACAGTGTTTGGATAYTTGCTGTTCGCAGAAGCAGATGGAAGAAGCCTTCAGAGGATAGTCAGCACTGGAATGGTTTTTGTGGCGAGAATCTACCAGCTGTAGTGAGAATTGCTGTTATTACCACCGAGGGGCTGGTGACCTTCTGAGCACAAGCGAGGGGCGACCAAGGCAAGGACTCACATCAAGGCTCCCATCAGGAGTGCTCGGATCAGCTGATCATAACTCATCAAGGAAAGGAAACCCAGGGCAGGGAAGGGACAGAGGAGAAGAGAGAGGAAAAGAAAAGGACTGGCAAAAATACAAGTTTTTATGGGAGCTGACTTGAAAAGAAAGCTGGGGAAAAAACCACCAGCTCTGGAGCAGCGGTGAAGGGCCTTTGTGTTCCTCCCCAATTTCACACTGTTTGAATGATCATTTCTATTCATAGAACCTTTCCTGTACTTATACGAGCGTTTCTCAGCTGCTTTCAGACTATAAAGCAGGCACTCTGTTGTTTTATGTACCACTGAAATGTGTTTATCTGGAGATTAAATAGACAACTTCATGTATTTCATGACCTTGGTGGAGAGAAACAAAGCGATGAACTCACCCCTCACAAGTGAAGATAAATGCAGAAGTCTGCTGCCGACTGCTATGCAGTGCATCCAGCTCTAATTATGTGATAAGTGGATGGACTCRGTGTTAAACATATTTTGCAGAAGTTCTTGAACAAAGTGCTTACACTGGTTATGCAGATAGCTCACTGAAAACCACATGAATACAAATTATTATGCACACAGTATGAATCTGGATGAGTACAGGAAACACTGGTCTTCCAAACACTGTTTTTGCTGAACGGTCCCCTCTTTTAATCACTACACAGAATAAACATATTTGTTTTTCTTCCTCTCCCTAAAATCATTCCTCTTCTTTGCATYGCTACAGCTGGCATGCAGGCCTGAGTGGTGCTGGGCATTTCTCATTGCACWGGAAACCTCAAAGCCAGCTAACTCTGATAAGAACAGACACACAATATTGAACAAGGTGAAAAAATAATAAATACCTAATTTCATTATCCAGATAGCCAGATTGTTTAAATAAGTAACCCAGATGTCCTCAGACTGGTACCATCGCAACACAGCTCAGAAACATTAACAAATGCTGCTCTTGATCGCAGGCATTTTTCCAAGGTATTTGAAAGCAGTAAGATTCAGAAGGCAGACAGACATGTGGGATCCTATTGCACCCAAAGTCAAAACAACCTATGCACCTAAAACTAGTTTTTTTAAACTCCAGTGGGAATTAGATGTTTATGTCCCCATTTAAAGTCCACTAACTTTTTTTCTATCTTAAATTATTTTTTTAAAAAAACTGTCTAAATGCCCCTGTTATTTAGAAACTTAAATTCCTAAACGGCTTAGGTGATTTTCAAAATATGCTCTGTATATCCCAACAGTTAAGAAAAACATCAATGCCTAGAGCTCTAAACCATGACTCAGTGATGACTAATTACTATACATAAAGTGGTACCGTTTAAATGAGAACTTTAATGTAAATTTCAAATACTCCGTTATTTTTGCAATGAGTGCAGAATGCTCAAAGCCTTCATTTAGGGGAAAAAAAAAGTTAATCACCATTTAGATGGCTTCCTTTCACAAGGATTTAATAAATAGCTTTCACTTTGACTAATAGATACTTTCTAAACTAAATTAATAGATACTTTGCAAATGGACTCTAGTTGAACCACGCATACATCTTCATCTTTGTCCTGGCTTAAACATGAAAGAACACAAATAAGTCAATTATGGGACAACTTCAGCTCTTCTGTATTCAATTCACCAAGCATGATGTCTGAATATTTATGGCGAAAAATGAATATCATCAGTATCAAAAGTGTTCTCATTTTTGTTAAGAAATAAAGAATATAACCTGAACAGGGTCTTTTCCATGCAAAACCCTGCCTACACAAGAATAAAAAGACAGGAAGAGTATTAATTTGTYCCGCGTATCTGTGAGGACAACAGAGGATGTCATCATCTGGAAATGAAATTCAGATTAGACTATGCACAATTTTCCCAGCGTTAAGACTTGTGCAGAAATCGATTCTAGGGGCATTTGATCCTCCACATTGGAAGAACAGGCGAGATGGATGYCTTTCACGGATGGCATAGGAATAGCAATTCCACCTTGGCCCCCTTCACTCTATTTTCCATGACCAGGGAAGTTTTTCTTTGAACTCTGCCTTTCACATATGAAACACACTCCAGGTGACACCTTTCCTRTGTCCCCAAAGAGGCTCTTGGGCACCTGAAGCTTCAGCTGTGTCAAGTGTGTTAGTGGACTGCTCCAAGAGGATGAAGGGGATGAAAAGCTGAATTAAACAGCCTAAGTATTCATCTCATGTGGACGGTTTCTAATGGGTAATTTTCAGTGACCTTGCTGGCTGTTGACAGCTCAAAGGAAAACAAAGATGGCCAAGGARTTAATCTACGATGATCCTCAGCCTTCAGGAAGCTGCTTTTTATGCTGGTGTTTATGAATCACTGTGATASAGTGCACATAAAAGCAGACTCAGGATGTCACCATGGCCTTGCTGAACTCTGCCATCCGTTCCTGCTCATCAGACAGGTTCACATCCCAACTTCCTCCCCAGCTGGAAAGCGAGAAAGGGCTGGGGCCTTGGTCATGCTGGCTCCTGACCCATCTGTTCACCAAAGAACAGTGTATTTTGGCTTTGCTTTGCACGCCTCCATTGTCCTAGCTTATTTTCTCTTGCTTCTCTAGTGATTTCTCCAAAAGAAATAGGTTTAGAGGAGGGGTTAGGAACCCGTCTCTCTCTTCCTGAACCATTAATGCAAAGGTAGAATCCCGGATCCAGCTCACAGATGTGACCCCAGAGAAAAGGAGAGGCAGAGGGCTACCCACACCCTGAGGTACATAAGAAAGGAGGAATCAAGGTTGACTTTCAGATCATTGACAAAGATGAAAAGATTCGTTATTTTTAATGCGCAAGCAGAATGAGCAGATCTGATCCCTCTCTCTAAAATATGCGCCACACAGAAAATGACAATGTCTTAGAAAGTCATTTTTGGAACAGAATTATGGAAGAGTGACCCAGGAGGAACCTAAACAGTGCTTTTATWTCAGTAGCTGGTCCTCAATATGATCTGGCCAGTACCAGGAATGAAAACAGGGACTGTCTACGCTACGAGTGTTTTTCTCGGCAGCCTGAGTTGAAAAATAAATCTCTCCAGATGGTGCTCCAAAAGTCTCATATCCTCTTTGAACCACGAGCAGACGGTGATACATATTGTACTCCAGGGGCTGTTTTACCCCAATGGATAGCATAACTGAATCAGGAGACAGTGTTGGAAGTCATCATAAATCACAGTGACAAGCAACCTATTCACTTACAGGTCTCTATAGGAATTGATGAATCATTTATTAAAGCTCACATTAGTCATTTATTACTCTTTTATAAACCATTTATCAGTAGGTATTCAAAATGTGAGCAAATMATATTTTTCACTTAAGACTCACTGTGCGAAAATGTCTCAAATTTCACTGTGGTGATGTTTTGTCAAATTATATGAATTTTATTCTGCTCACAGGAGGCAAGCTTCTTTATTTAACTGGAAAAGTCATTTCAAAGATCATATATTCATAAAATTTAAAATACGAGAAATATTTTCCCAAGTCTTAATCTCCTGATGTGACAGAACGCCTTTCTATTTTATATTACTTTATGCCAGAAATGGATGAAGCCGAAGGTGAGGATGGGAAGTGGCAGAATGAGAGATTGTCTCAGGAATGAGTCTGTTCCCTGGCCAAATGAATTCTCYCTTTCCTCTGTGAGATTGGGAGCACACTGACAGATCCCGCTACTTCCCAATTTGTGAGTAGGGACGTGTTGCTGTCCCAAAGCTGTGATGAAGGGCAGGTGGGAGAACTAGGTAGGAAGAAGAAGAATCCTATTAGGTTACGTAATTTTCATTCTTCTCTCCTCCTCCTGATGGAATTTGCTAAGAAAAGATGACTCATCCTATACCAAGGGGGAAAAAATGCCTATATATATATATATATGTATATACATATATGTATATATATATACATATACTATTAAAAAAGAGGAATGGAAGCCTCTTCCTTTAGGAACAAATACTTTAAAGAAGCCAGGACAAAAGTGAAGGGAGGGAGGCAAATGGGCTCAGTGGAAGGCCTTTCTGAGCATGTATTTTGCACTGAGGAAGGATGAAAGCCCAGAAGGAGAATTCTCTGCACTACTCCTTGTGGAGGARGGGGCAGAGGCAGCAGAGGGTGAAACTCTCATTGCTTCTTGTTGAAGCAATTTGAGTTTTCCTGCCCTGGGTCTTAGGGAAGACAGGCCAGAACCATAAGAAGTGTTTACCAGCTCATGACTCCCTATAGATGCTATAGTGCAAATCCCAATGGTCTTCCACCAACATTATCTATAGTCTCAAATCACTGCATTGTAGACACAAACCACCACAGTGGTCTGTTGCCCACTGCTACAAAGTGACACAAGAAAACCATCCTACTTTTCCTTACAATGCTGGGTACAGAATCCTTGCTTAGCACCACCAGCATACGCTCAGTCTAAGCTAACTCAATCCTAAAACAGTTTGTCTGTTCCTACAATATGAAAAGCAGGTATCAGATTTTCTAGGATTGATCAATTCCTTGTTATTTGCTTTATTATTTACTTTCACACAAGGACTCCCTTATTACTGAACAAAAACTGAGCCCGAGGCTTTAACACGCTGGAAGGGATGTGTTCTTTTTGATTACAAAGTAAATGTTGTATATAGTATATTCATATATGTTATGAATGCTACTCATAACRTTCATTTTAAAACACTTCCATATTGCAAAAATTGGACTCTAAATTTTAAAAACTTCCCGTAAAAGGCCACTAAATGCACAAGTATCTCTATTTTCATTCTCTGTAATTTAAAGCTGGCAGGATAACCCGGCCACTGTGATAKTTAAAAGAGCAGACCTTGTTAGCTCACCTGAGGATTTTTGGAGAAGCTTTTGAAACATTGCTCTTTTCAGGTATTAAAGCCAAWGTTATTAAAGCCCCAGTGGGAACAGGGCACTGTTTGCAAGTCTGAATGGATTTTTGCACTGCGCGGGTGATATTACAAGCAGTAGGGGTAAGCACGTATGTGAAATAGAACAAGGCAGATATTTTGAGAGATGTAYATACTGATGGGGCAGTAACAAGATAATTAACTGGGCCGAATCCCGCAAAGCGATGTCTAATACATTAGCCCATCAAAGTACCTGGCACATGCTTCTAACCTCAAGGGCCTAAGGAATTCCTCTGAAGCYAATGGAAGTGCTTGCTGGATCACAGCCCGGCTGCTCAGCATCTTCTGTGATCTTACATCCCAAAGCACCATCTATGAATTCTTTCCCTGGGCCTGAGGACCACAACTGCAGCAGAACCGCGTGGCTGGAGGATGCGGAAAGACCAGGCGGAACTAGAGGTTCACTAGGTGACCATCCTGTCTTCCAGCAAAATCCACATAAAACCACTAGAGGCTACTGCAAAACCGTGTACAGGAGCAAAGGAGCACTTCGACCTTCCTAGAAACACCAAATAAGGCCCATTAATGTGTGTTCTGAACAGCTGTGCAAGGAAGTGGCCTCCTAAATACAACAGCAAATAGGAGTAAACAAGCAAGCATCGTTGCTTGGGAGTAAATCCATGAACAACTTGTTTCAAAAATACACAGTAAAGTCAGTTTCTGAAGGRGGAAAAAAGATAAAAAAGAGAGATATCAGCCCACTGTCCAAAACGAAGACCCTTCTTCAGTGAAGTGCAAGAGTGAAACAATATTTAGAACCAAACCCAGTTCATATCTACTTCAGTGGCTTTCATCATGTCAGACCAGGAATGGAGTTAGCTACCATGTTTACAGATGAAGAGAACATATTAAAAATTTGGCTTAACTGAGCTGCATCAGCAGCAAACGACAGAGTTATTTTAGACAGAAATTATATTGCCAGAAGAAAACACAGGCTGGCAAATAGGCATTTGTTTCATAAAAGAGAAAATTGCACTGCTGGAAAATATCTTCAAGGAGAAAGAAAGAAGAGAGGGAGGAAACTCATCAACACTAAAAGAACCTGATACAAAAGAAAGCAGCTAATCTCAAAGTAAATAGAAGAATCAGCCTGAAATGGACTGTATGTGAGATTTCTACTTCAAAACTTATCTGGTAGAGTAGGTCTTTCCTTTCAAGCTTTCTTCATATCAGTAATATTGCACTAGGATTTAAATATATATATATATATTCTTGCACTGATATTTAAATAAAATAGCTAGGTACTTTAAGCAGCAAGTCAAAGAAAGTGGCATTAGCTTCATTAATAGATGTTCTCCCTTTCCCCAAACTCCATATTTACCCAGAGCACATATAATCTCTGTAAAGGGAGCTGATAACATAGCCCTGACTTTGCCTGCTTTATCCACAGAATAATCATGCCATTTAGTAAGGCAAGAGGAAGATTTCTGATGTCATTACCACCTCTGGATTAGAGCGAAAGGTTCAAAMCAGCATCATCATGTATTAAAGAAAAAGAGGTTAAGTCTAAACAGGAAAATTTCTATGTTATACAGAGTGTAAGAAATACAATAAAACCAGGCTTTTCAAAGACAGCTATATGATACTGTTGGTTCACACTTGCTATTGTAATTCTGTACTGAAATCACTACTTTTGGGGGAGTAGAGAGTACTTTTCCCTAGTAYTGACTGAAAAGAATTCATAAGAATTTCTGAATTTCTCCAGAAATAGAATAACTTAGAATTTAAGTAGACAGTCTTTTTTTTCCCTTTTTAGACAAGCAAGCCCAAATTACTACAGAAAACTGTTAGGGCAAACAGGACACATGATTAAAATAGATTTCTGCAAAAYGCAAAAGCCTGGAAATTCATGGATGTAGTACTCTGAATCACACGAATTGCCATTCATGATGATGAATACAAAGACTTCCTGCTTCTAAACAAATTGACTTGTCCTTAAGTATTGTTAGTTATCTTCCAGAACTCTAAAATAATACATTTTATACATACTTCAGCTATTGGTTCTCAGGCTACAGCTCTCAGGGCATTAAGGGCCTGACATCAAGGACAATCCTAAGGGAATTAAAAGCTTTATCAAAGCCACTTAGTTAGAGCCTGTTTACTTGAAAGGCTTGGATCACACTCTTCACGTTGCTTTTCAGGTGCCATGAAATGCTCTTGCCAAAGAATTTTGCTAAAAGTAATTACAGTTATTGCCTCTGATTAGCAAAAACTCTTATTCCTGTTGGCAAAATTGCCATTGTTTCTTATTTCTTATTCTTGTTGCTTTTTTTTCTTTTAATTCCTCTTTCATTCTTTTTTTAATCTGGTTATCCAATTTGCATTTATAAAAGGTGTAATTATTCAAGTAAAATTGCAGTAATTTGTTTCAAAATAATCTGTTGTCAAATGGCTAAAATTAGGCCAGGAAAATACATTAAAAAAAAAAAAAGAAAGAAAATGCATACCCAACGGAGAAAAACAAGACTTTTTAACAATAGGCTTTCACTTGCTTCTTCAAAAATTATCTTAAAATCACTATCCCTAATGCTTACTTCTCATCTTTTGGGAACACTCCTTAAAACCGAACAACTTCAGGAAACTTTGATGGCAAAGTCCAAATGCAGCTGTTACTAGGTAAAACTCTTGTTAGGCTTTAATTCTCTCCAGGTGCCAGGGGAAAAAAACACAATAATAACAATAAAAAACCCCAAGATTAATAAAAAATGGAGAGGAGGGAAGGGAGCAGTGTGAGAAGGGCTGGGAATCTGGAAGATGCTCTGCCTCAAACCAGCAGCTTTGCTGCAGTACTACGTTCTCCTGAGGGCAGTGAACATCTTGTGTCTGAGTCTCTTTTCTTTTCCCAGGCTTTTCAGAATTGCCCAATGAAATTCAACTTGCAGGGTAAAAATTTGGCTTGCAAACTTCACCCATAGTGAAATTTCAAGCTTTTGGGGCAACAGTTTTCATCACAGAACTGTCAGCACTAGCTGTCTCACAGGTGAAGTACTGAAGACATGACAAAATAGGTTGCTTTCATCCATGTTGCCTATCCTCAAAAGCCCTCAGCTAGAATACAGACAAGAGGAAAACTCTATTTCCCCCTGCAGGAGCCAAGGGAGAGAATCCCTCTAGCAAGCATAATTTACAGATTTTCATCCTGCTAGCCAACCTTGCAATAATAGCCCCTTGGCATGAATTTCTACCTTGTAGTCGCACTCCGTTGAGAAAACGGGATAGTTGAATTTAGCAAGGTAAAAGAAGAAAAGGTGCAGCTCAGAGAAAGTCCTTCCCATTGAGCTAAAAAGGTACACGGGATGGGGATGAAAAATCAAGGACAAAAACATTATGGAGATCTTGGGGYTGGTCTGAAGAACAAGAACTAGAATAGCAGGATATCTGACAAATTAGTGCCTCAGAGCTGGAGATGCACTAGTGTCTCGTACAGTCCTACACTACATTTTTGATCACAGATTTTTAAATTAATTCATCTTTTGCTAGAAATGGTAATACTCTATCAGTGCTGTCTCTATGTATCCTTTTCTTCTAATAAGTGACTTTTTATGTTTAGAAACAAGGCAAGTACAACTCCAGGCGATGTTTTATAGAACACAGATGGCAAATTCTTACCTCCTTCTTGGTAAATTCCGGCGGATGATCATTTTTGTCATCAATAAGAATAGTGGCAGTCGCTGTGCCAGTTAATCCCACATCAAGGCCACCCATGTCCTTAGCTTCTACAACCAGCTCGTATTTGGGGGTTTCCATAGTCTGAAAATAAAAGGACAGAAAATGAAAAGGTAAAAAAAGTGCAATCTTTTTTTCACTTTACACTAAAATAATAATAATAATAACAAACACAAACCTAAAAATTAATTGGGTCTGATAAATATAAGATACATAGGATCACATTTAGGGGAAGYACAGCTTTCCTCTGAGCTTCATGGGCTGTGATGCAAACCTGAGCTGGCATACAGCACGAAGGATGCAATAATAGGTGAATCCTGGTAAACAGCCTATAATCAATCCTGTTATTTAAACAGATTAGGAAAGAGGAAAGAAAGTAAAATATACCCACTCTTTAAGGATAAGCTTTCACTTCAGTGCACCAATATTTAGCAGCATGCCTCATCAGTGTTATGATGGGTACATAATTAAATACTAATGTCATAATCTACATATAAATTCACTTTATTTTGTTAAATMTCATGCATTCTGCCTATTAGCATTTAGAATGGTAATCTAAGTTTGCTTCACTGTAAGAAACAAGAAAGCAGCTTCTAAAAATGGGCAGCAGCTGACAGTCATTCTGCAAAGCAAGCGCGCTGTATACATTAATGTAACATTAATGCTTTACATCTATATATCCAGTTTCAGTGTCATGAGTGTTGTTACTTCTCTGGCTGCCGATATATTGTAGGGACAGACAGCACCACCTGCACAGGTCTTTATTTTARGCCATTCTCAGTTTTGCTCCCCATAATGACAGCCAAGACTTTCAGAGGAAACAAATTGGGGCCGTAGTCAGAATTAGAGCGTCGGTAATTCAGTTCTGTCTCACCACACATGGACACACATCTGGTGGCCTTCTGGACTACAGGGCATCAAGACAGCCCATCTAGGGGAGTCATTAGCAGGATCAGAGCCAGCTCCTGTGCAACGCGTGGGGAATCCTGGCGTGGGCTTCATGGAGACAAGACCGGGCACGTAATTAAAATGACTCCTTTCCCTATTTGTATGACTGCCTCATATGGAACCATCTGCCTGAGGACCATATGTGCTGCAGTGTCGATGGGGACACAGATGGGAAAGTGCGGCGGTCACCTTTAAAGCTATATGGTAAGAATATATTGCATGTGCTCCGGAATGGGTTTTCAAAACTTCCTTAGAAACTCTGCATGGATCTGAGGGGCAAAGCCACATGCAGGAGCCTGAAAGGTGGCTAAGGTCCTGTAGGCCAAGTGGCCAGGTGGCCAAGTACCTCTTCCAGGGAGCTTCTCTAACCTCAAACCAGCTCTATCAACTACTCAAAYACACAAGCACCAAGTGTGCAAGCTCCGAGATCACTCTGCCCATGTCCTTCATCTAACATTTTCCCCAAGAATTAACATGCAGGGAGAGAAACAGTGTGAAACTCCACATAACAACTCAGTGGTCTCCATCTGCCACCCATAAACCACCTTGTAAAGCAGAACCAAGGAGGCTGGGATAGGGTTTGTCCCATAGGAATAAACATCAATAAACCTCAMGCCAGTCAAAATTTTTGAGGGACTTCTTTTTCATCTCCAGCTTAGCAAACTCACGGTCTGCTCCGTAGCTAATTGATTTGAATGCTTCCAGCAAACRGTACATTGAGCATCTCCCCGGGGACACCAGAGCACCATCCCTGGAGCATGTCTATGGAGGTCCCCATCCTTCGCTGATCTAGATCTTGAAGCAAAGCAACCAGACCAAATCACCTAACACCCAGCAAAACGATTGCATRTAAAATTAACATCTCAAGCCAGAAGTGATATTCAGTTTTAATAATACATGGGCTATTAGAAAATCTGATGCCATTTAGGATTCCTAGGAATACCTTATTCTTTTATTATTTTATGGAACTACCCTGAGAAGTCAGCAAACCCATAGCAGGATCCTGAGTTATACCATAAATATACAGAAGGAATTTTTGTTGACATATCTCTAATACAAAGGTAGATATAGAAGATGAACAAAATTTATAGTTCTCATGTTTTTCTTTTGTAAAATGTTTTTTAATGTATTAAAACCTGTATAGAGCCTCTCTCTCTTCCCATAAATGTATTTCTTTCATTACTTTCATTAAGAAGTTGTTCTTGTTGTATAGAAAATTTGTAAAGCCATTCATCACTTTGTGTTTGTAAACCTCTTTGCTGAAAAAAGCCCCAATTTAACTCATACATTGGCCTACTTTTTTTCTCTGAAAACTGTCCCATTTTCTGTTGAAAGCAAACCCATTTATACTAGAAATTGTGTCTACTGCAGCAGACATTTCCGTGACAGGAGCCCAATGTTTAAGTTTGCAACGGAATGTGAAAAAACATTGAATTTTGAGTAGTATTTCATAGCATTACGAGTACTTCACACTTTCCTGCTAAACAGCACTTTCTACATCTCGTTCTGTCACCAAATATTTGCTTTGCTAGGGAAAGCAGCGCCTAACACCTCCATACCCCAGCAAACAGCCACGTTCCCATCAGCTGCTCTCTYTACACTAGGAGGTTGCACAAAAGGCAAATTTTAGTTTTCCTGACACTTCTAGTCCTGCTAGTTTAGCAGGGGTCTAGCAGGACTAGAGCTTTTGCAACGGAAGGTCTGCCCAGAACCACTTACCCCRGCGTTAACATCTGTATCAGCAATCAGAACAGAGGGAAATAAACAGCTTAACACACACAGCTAGACAAAACCCAGCGACAACCTTTGGAAAGTGCAGGATGGAAGCAGCTCCTGGCAGTTTCCTGCCATTTTTAAAAATATTTTCATGTTTTTCCTAGMGATACAATAAAAAGCTATCAGTGTAGCTCCTCTTGTTTATTTACCTGGCAAGGAAGRGCAACAATTCTGGGACCTGATGTTTTCACCAAGGCCTAGCTTCCTTCTGCCTATCCTTAGTTATTCAAATGAAGTGTCCACTTTTTGGACCAGCATGGCCAAATGTGGCCCACAGATTCAAGGGAGAGAAGCCATTTCCATATTTATCTCCATTGATGAGTTATGGAGCACAGGGCCTTCCAGTGTAAATGCCACAGAGAATGGATGAGGTTGATGAAAGGACTTAATGACCTGATGAAGATGAGAAAAAATGGCACCAAAATGAGAAGCAGAAGTCAACCCCAGGACTGTATTAAAGAAGTATATCCGAGCAGCAAATAACTAGCTGTTTATCTASATTCAATGGCCACCATGACTCTGTATTTGGGTGTGGGAGGAGGTAGGAAAAAAGCTCAGTTTGCCATTGAGCATCTTCAAAAGTTTAGCAGTTCATTCTATATCAGGCACCTAAATAAAAATCTTGATTTTCGGAGATGTCAGGAATCTACAGCCCCATTCTGGAGAATGCAGAGCTGTGAATGAAGGCGCTGATTCACAATCAGCTCTGCCTGATTTAGATGCCTAACTTCAGGAGATTGTAAAATATGAGGTGTCTATTCTTAAACTTTTGAAGTTCAAAGATTTTGATCAAACATTTTATTTGAATATAAAAGAAAGCTGAATAAGGAATTCAAGAAAGAAGAGAAAGAAATCTTCCCTAATCCAGACATTGGCACCTGAACTACCTGGGATTAAAGTGCACTAATGCCGGGAAGTTGGCATATGGGTTTCAGTACAGGAAAGACACTCTATTTCGGCTGAAAACCGAAGTCCTGCTCACTGTTAGAGCAATATGGATTTAAGATAYACCGGGAAGCCTATTACTGGAATGATGCTTTCTGTTTTTCCAATACAATTACCTTATTATTTTCAGGAAATGAAAATAATATATTTTCTGGAAGGATTCACTCGGGCACTTGAAAATCCATTTGCGGAGGAGAATCTAACTAAAAAGAACTTGGCTCAAGATTCAATCTCCTTTGCGACACGCGGAGCTGGACTGGCTTCTAAATTTTAGGCTACTTTAGGCTTTTATTCCCTCTGCAACTCAAAGATGTTTAAACAGGAGTTCTCCATATTTTCCTGTAGACCTCTGCAATATTGTTTTTACCACCCCTGTTYAAATTGTAGGTAGGGACATTGAAAAAGAATTGTTTCAGCAGTCATRCCATTTCTTCCCTTTTCTCTTGAGTCACATCATGAGCCTGCCACCCAAACCAGCACATTTTGTAGTTTCTTTTAGTGACTCTTAGGATCCCTCAGTGCAGCAGGGGATTGCAGAGCACTTGCCTCCCCACCAGGACCAAGCTGAAGTCTGCAAATACAGACATTGGAGCCCCCAAAGCACCAGGCCTTCAGATGCCTCCTCTTCAGCAACTCTTCCCTGGCAGGAGACCTTAGCTAGGTCTTCACCCAAGACTCTCCATTCCTGGCAAGGCGCCTACGAATTGCGTTTCCAGAGCAAAGTTGCTCAGTACCCCAGCACCTCAGCTCTGGCTTGGCACCGATTCACCCAAAAAGACACAGAGCTGAGAAATTGCTCAAGCTGAACAAGGTACTCACAGTTTCTGAGATCAAAACAAACATTGGCTGGGAAGCAAACACTGTACAGATGGTTCAAAACTCTTGCAAGGGCTTTAAGTACCCTTTCAGGCTATGYTAATGTTATGCCAATAGAGAGTTGTGTACCATTTTGTAGCTATTTAGTAGTAATTTCTCTAACAATGCACTGATACATTTATTCATAAGTCTATTTATAAACTACGTATTCACACATATTAATATATTAATAGTGTGCAACTGCRTCATGTTTTCTACTAATGCCTGTAATATAACATTAACCAGAAAGAAAAGTTCTTAGAATTTAAATAATTTCAGTTCATGCTAAATAAATGCTGGCATTCATTTAAGATGATAACTGCATGTAGTGTGCACTGAATACATCTTATTAAGATGTAATCAATCTTCTTGTTGAGTAACAATATCAACATTCAATCTTGCGCTGCTCCAGAGTATGTTGTCAGGATTGTGACAAATGTAGAATAAAAAAAATGAAGCAATGTGACTATTAACAGCTCTAAAAGGCATCATGCTTTTATAATTATAATATCAGCATTTATTTTAAATGCCAATTGCTGCTGCGTAAAAGGGCAATAGGCAGAGCCTTTATATTCAGAGCTTGAATTACAGCTTGATGAATACAAAAACCAAAACAATTTTATAATATAAATCCTCTTTAGTTCACCAATTTTCCTTTACTTTATATCATAAAGGAATGCCTAGAGTTTAATCACCATAATAACATACTTTTGTTATGAAGAAAATCAATATCTATTTACTACCCACAAGAGAAATASAGTTCATAGGTATATGTGGAAGCAAAAGGAAGTTTTCTTCAGCAGCCGTTGCTAAAAAAAATAAAATTGTTTCAAAGTGTTTGACACAAACAGYTTCCTGGACCCAAGGTCAGAAATCTTGGTTTCCCATCAAAAGGAAATCTATAATTAATCATTGGCCCAATATGGATATGATTGTTTYACTTTATATGGAAATCCAGACACTGTATGTGCATGCTTTATATGTACAATTATCAGTTTTGACCCAAATCTTGTATATACAATTTTGGCTCTGGCATTGCAGTTGGGTATCGGTTTTRTGAATTTGTTATTACTCGGGAATTCCTCTTTGGGGCTAAATAACCCATTTCTAGGACAAAGCAATGACTGCAGCTCCACCAAGGCTGAGATTTCCAATTGAGTTACTGTTGCTAGTGAGACTTCACTACCAAAGCAAGCCCTGGGAAGACAGCAAATATTCATTATTCTGAACAAAATCTTTACTTATTTTAAGGATAAAACACCACTAAGGTAGGTATATCTACCCGCATTTTTACCAGTGAAGGGTATTTCCCTAAGCATAATCTGCTTGGAACAGACCAGCATTTTGATCTGCAACATCTGCTCACTCAATGTCCACAGTTTGGGAAAAGAACCATTTTCCATGTCCACAGTGAGGAAAAAGAAAAAAAGGGGAAAAAACCCACTATAATAAATTTGAATAGCAAGAGAGGATTAGAATCACAGCGTCCTAGGGAGAATACTCTCTCCCATGTTATTTTTATTTTTTTCTTTTTCTACACGATCTTCACTTCAGCTTTCCTGTGGATCACTGCCTATAATTCTGGGGTTTTTTTTACAAGAATCAAACTCAGCTGTTGCTCCTAATTAAAAAGTACTGCAAAAACCTTTCATTCTGAGGTGAAAGCATCAATTACTATGTAACATCCTGGGCTGATTTTAGCCTGTGCAATTGCTCCCTTATTATTACACACTTGGAGGTGTCAGGACTATGACTGCCACGCTCATCTCACCCAAGCCTGATGACAGTAGCACCTAATAGCTCCAGAGAGCTCCTGCTCCCTAGTACCAGCTCTCAATAAAATAGATACACATCATAGTCTATAGGCAACCATAGGTGCTGATATAGGTAAACATACCCATTTCTTTGTCCCAAAAATGTCCCTGCAGACCCTGCCATTCCCACTGGCACATGGTGCCACCAGGTTGCTTGAAGGGTATTGAAACCACAGTGTTGCTTCATTGCTTATACACCAAGCAATGTTCATATATGGATTATTGAGGCTAGATATAAACCACTGGGCGCTATGCACATGGCTCAGCCGCACACACATAGGAACTATGACTGCAATGGTGGGAAATAGTTTCCCTGGTACTTAAAATTTTTCAGGCCTTAACATCTTCTTTTATTGAACAATGCAAAATGCTGATAAGCAAAGAATTGCAAAGGCTTTTCTGGGAGAAAGGTGAATATCTGGTTGGAAAAGCTGCCAGTCCGGCAGGGAGGGTGTGGGAGTCATCTTCCTCCCCAGGCCTCCAGTAACATCCTTGCAAGTGGCTGTAGTAACTATTACCCTTAATGCCATCTTGGACTTAATCCCTTCTGGATTACATTTATTCCAACAGTATTTTTTTGCCAAATCAGTATGTTTCTGTAACAAGTGTTCATTTTSACAAATCAGTATTTTCCCATAAAAACTGTTCTGTAGTACCCAATCGGCTCTATTTACAGTGTTAATTATATATTTCATTTTAACAGTCTCCATTTGCAATTCAAATAATCTGTGGCCCAAAAGATATTTGCTGGAAAACGTTCGAGTAATTCCCAGCTATTAACACACTCGAGTTGTGCAATCTGTTTGCAGACAATTTGCAAAGAGAAAGAAGAGCAAAGTTGCTCTAATAAATTATTAGTTGCCGATTATTGAATCATTCTTTGTCCCTGCCACAGCTACAAATGAGGCTGTTTCAATCCAAAAGTGGAAAAGGAGAGACAAGTTTCTCCAGCATGGTAACTCATCACAGCCATCAGCAGTGACAGCTTTGCCAGGATCTCTCAATGAAAGTATGTGTGTGCCAAGAGAATTCCCGCAGCCCAGGAAAGGTGGAAAGGTCGCATAATAAGGATCAGCACACGGAGATGGGCAAAGAGCCAGCAATCCCAAAACACACTGAGAAAATGTCCCAGACCTCTTCAAAACAGGTGGGTGGAAGCAATAGTTGTTTCCTTCTAGCATACAAAATCACATTAGAATTAAAGAAATCCTTGTTCGCTGGTAACAGTAACGGAGTGCCCACGCCTATGTTTGTGCAACACAGACTTTGGAAACCAATGGGATTAGTTCTGCGTATTTAATCCATGGGAAAAAAAAAGGAATAAAAATCAATGCATGGTATAAATATTTGATACAGCAGCAATAACATGCAGCTGGTCAGCATTCCCCTCTGCTTATGGGAAACCAACTGCTCGCCTACATCCCATGGACGGCAGCCAGTGTGGGTTATCAGCGATCCCACAGAAGAATGCCTGTAATATCCAACACCCTGAACCACAAGATTCCATCGCTGCGTAGAGCAGCAACCAGCTCTGTCAAGCTCTGTGCTTGTCAGCGCTTGAATTTGCTCCTTTTTCACTGTGATTGGGCACAAGAAGCACTGCAATATTTTCCGCTGGGTTCAGGGGAAGATCCTGAATAGCGTAGAAGGGTGAAAATTCCTTCTCCCAAAATTCTGTCATGAAAGGCACCTCCAAAGGAGGAGAAAAAAATGGTGAAAAAAAGGGCTCGAGTTCTTTCGAGTCTGGACTTTGTCTTCTAAAACTCTCAGGAAGTGGCTCTGAGCTAAAACTTGAAGGCATTGAATTCCAATCTACCACTGGCTCTTCTCTTTCCTTAAATGCATACCAAGCCACACACACCAGCTTATAATTTTGGACACCGTTGGGCTGTATCCTCCTGAACTCCACTTATCAGCACCCACCTTYGTAGGACTGCATTACAGGACTGCTTTACAGGGAACCAAGTGACACCTAACGCTGATTATTTTATGATCTGCCACCAGGAAACAATCTGTCATCTCASCAAAGACGAATTTAGTTCAATGAAGTTGAAACCACAGAGATCTGCCTGGACACCCCTACGATGCTTGTGCTCATCTGCCTTGCTGTGCCACAAGGCACAGCATCCATAGAGGCACAGATCCATAGAGGTTCCTCTCCTCTCTTTTTCATTAGGCATCAAATCCTGGTGGGATTAGAGCATTAGAGAACAGGCTGGTCCAACATAGCCCTAGAGCCTGCGGATACACGTGTGTGGCAAGCACAGGATATGGACTGGCAACCTGATAAACCAGGTGACCGTACCCGAGCTGAGGCCACTGCTCCGAGACTCCTCAAAGAGCTGCTCCCTCCCAGCCCCAAGCAGCATCTCTAGACCCACAAAAACATAAAATATCTATCCCAGTGCCCCATTCCTTCCCAGGAAGGGAACAAGGCGGTTTGTTCWTTAAGGTTTGTGACTGATCACTGGGAAATGGGTTTCTTGAGGATCTTTGCACAGCAGCTGAAAATGAAAGTTTTCCTGGAGTTTCAATTTATTATAATCTAAACCAATATTCGCTGCCTAGGTAATAAAAGATAATAAGTTTTATGACACCTCCCTAATGCCAAGTCTTTACATAATCCGTTATCAAATGAATCAAAATGAAGCTTACTGGGTTAACRTCAGAAATCACATTTTTACAAATTAGGTGCACTTAGGTTATATTTCCCTCCATAAACACTCCAATTCCCACAACAGAAAGCAATGTTATAAAGGTCAGGATGGAAATTGTGTTTCTGCTGTGTAATCTGCTTTGCAAATTTGTACCAGTGGTCAAAACACCCAGAAAACTCAATTACCGACTTGCTATGACAACCATAAATCAGCGGGACTAAGGCGACAGAGGTTATTTCTAAAATTAGCACCCTAATGCAAAAGGTGTATTCTATGATTCCCGTCGTACACCCTTCGCCTGGTGTTTATATTGTTAAATATTAATGGCAGTACTGCCTATTATRTCAGGCATATTACCAGGTACCTAATAGTCCAGTTAAACAGGCGCRTTCTAAGGTGGATTTGGAAGGGGGAAAAAAAAGTCCACGTTCCTTTGAACCATTTACTACTTAAAYACGGTGTTCTAATCAAAAGAGTCATCAAATGTTAGTTTTAATCACCACTGTAATTTTCCTTTTAAGTTTATTTTTTTTTATGCAAATCTTAGTTTAGTTTAGAGTTCTGGTGCCAGTAATAGTTCCAGGTAGCTGTAGAAATAAAGCACCCTGCTGCGAGTGTAATGAATCAGTAAATGATACCAGCTTCGCCCATGGACAAAAACAATTCCAGTGGCTGCATTTATACTCTCATCGGGTTATACCCAGAGAATATAAATTGATCTAATTCTAAATCATCCAAGGGAAAACGATGTAAAATGGATTTCAATTATACTATTGCTGCTTTACAAAAAGGCTTATCACACTATGGGGTGAAAAATCAACTCCTCCATAGGATTCACTTCTGATGAAAGACGTAACAACAGAACTTTCCATTTAAATTTTATCCAGTCAATTTCATTCTTTTTCTGACTTAATCCTAAATATCTTTTTATCAGTTTTCTCTCYTGATAAAAAATAATTAAATGCCTGATTTGGAACTCCCTTACTTTCTGACTTATTTAGGAAGTTYTGCTTCTGCTAACCTCTTCATAATCCTCCTCAGGTCTGCGAAGAGCACATGCCAATAAGGCAGGTAGCTCAAAAAAATTCCACAAGGCCAGATGTTATTTTCCTGTGAGCAAGCCAAGATTTTTAAGTTATTTTCACTTTCAGACTAAGTCTCTAATACCCCTTCACTGCCTCAAATTTCTGTACTGGTTTTTGCACTACATCAAAGCCTGCTTGCTTTGATAAACACTAAAGGATGCTAATCTACTACGGTTGCTCCTCTTAAGTTTATGTCTGTGTATAGGAACTGTATGTAGCTTCTTTTTATAGATCTTTCATCAAGAGCTTTTCCCTTTTTTTTTCCCCCCCTTTTATTTTATTTGCTATAAAAGAAATAACGGATTTCTAATTCATTTGTTTTATTAGCACACCAAGATATGATGTACTTAGAGCATGAATTTAGTGTGGGGATCTAGGGAAAAATCAATAGAAACTAAACATAAAAAACCTATGGGTAGGAAGATCATGCATGCAGAAGAATTTAACATAGGAGCTTCTGCTCTTACGTTAAATAGGAAATTTCACAAAGCAGCATATTAATCAGGATGTTGGCAGAGATATGACATAAAGTACAGGACAAATGGCTTAAATAATAAGAAATAATATATGGGTACAAACTTTACTGCCATTTTGCACAATACCATCTGCTTTTTCCACAGTAAATTCTGGCCAAAAATCTTACTCAAGACTCAAATCTCACTAAAAGAAATTCTGCTTAAAAGACAGTGCATTATATTTTTATTCACTTCAGTGTCATGACACACACCAGAAATTTTGTCTAAAATAATAGCTTTTTCAGAAGGTAAACATTTGGCTAGCTTTGCCTGCTCTGCCTATACACCAYGGCCATAACACATGGCAGGCTCCTGAGGACCTGGTCTCCTGGTCTTTCTGCTGGAGGCTGGTTTCTCCCAGGAGCTCTGAACCATGACAGATGAAGGAGGATTGGGATCATCCTCAGCCAGGGAAGAGCAGTGTTAATGGGAAGACCCTTTGGCTTCAACAAGGCTGGGTCACACAATCCTATGGGAAGCCCGACTACGGAACCATCTCCTCCAGCAGAAGCTCACAGTGGTCTCGAGTCTTTCCCGTTATGAAGGCACACACATTGCCCTTGGGGGAGGACTCTACTACTTATGAAATAAATCTGAATATTAGGTAGGTCACACTGCTGTCTAGAAAACTGTCGTCTTCTCCCCTGACACACTACTCCACTGCAGAAGTCCCTACAAGACAGTAAACCAAATGAGATGAACCCCACTGTTTCAGTCAGCAGTGATTTGGCCAAAGCTAGCTTCTCCAGGTCAACCATTTGAACAGTTTCTTGAAAYACATTCCATGTCCACAGCCAGCAAAGTGATTTAAAGGGAGCATTTTCCTATTAGAAGACATCATCATCTTGGTAGGTTACATGATTGATCAAYAAATGAATAWTAGCCCCAAAAGTTCAAACAAGATRAAGATTGCTATTAGACAACAGCACCATTTTAATCAGGATGCTTCACTCACAGAAGTCCTAAGTCCTTTCTTTAATAGTGAAATGTACATTTGACATTTTATAATATTCCTCTACTGTAACTGTTTTGTTATCTATAAAAAAATAAGAATTTTGTAAAAGGTATTAAACCATTACAAATGAGGTTATAGTGACCTAAGATTGCAGAACATATTTTATTCTACTATATTATATCAAAATACCCTCTGTTCATGCCAYCAAATGCCAGAAATTACCTGGAGACCAGTTACATTACGACGCAGATTCATACAAAGCACCTTTTCATAAAGAYTGCCCAAATCCAAGACAGATCATTATAATTTGCAGAATTAAGGAAACAAAGAGAAGTGTCAAGGACGGAGGTAAATCCAGTGCTTTCTATCAAGGAGCAACAAGTGCGAGTGAGCGGTTCCATCCCGGAGCARTGCCAGGAAGGCAGGTCTGGGAACTGCGGAACAAGGGATGCAGGAGCGAGCAGAGGTTGGGTAGTGATGATAGAAGGAGAGCACGAAGCGCTCTACAAACCTCAGTGCTGCTTCCAGACAGTTCTGGGGGACTAAAAGCAGCAAATTAACAAAGGAGAGGATGGTGTGGGCGGCCTGGCTCGCAGGAAAAGAAAGGGAAGGGAAGAACACTGGCCTCCCTTGAAGATTTGGGGAGAGACGTTCGTATCAATATTAAAAGAACATCTGAAAGTCGGAGAGTGCTAAACCGTAGCTCTATCTCTAGATCTGAGAAGCCCTCCCATACTGCAGTTAGCCTTGGGAAGCACTTTCCTAAGGCACYGTCTTGCCCTGCTCTCTCCTTCCTCGCTAGCAAGGAGCATGTTGTGCTCCATGTGTCTGTGGCACGCTCCTGATCTGGTCATTTTGGGGCTCAACTCATCCCCATCCATCTGCTCTGCAGAGGTCTGTGCATGGTGCCTGCTTATGCCCAAAGGCATCCCCTGCATCCATCCCTGTATTTTAGCATGGCTCATACGGCAGAAGGCASATCCTGAGCTATGGTACAGATAAATTCTGGCCATACTCCAAATGTTTTGATAAGCAAGTTTGCCCACAAGCGAGGCAGGAGTTTTTAATASTGTGAAACAAACTGGGTCAAAATCTTTCCAGTGCAGTGCATCTCAGACACGCGCAGATAAATGTAATTTCGCACTACGGTCTCACGTCTCATAAAGACTTGTGATACTGCCAAATAAATAACTGATGCACCTTTAAAGCTCTCTACAGAGGAGCATTTTTWTATGCCTAGAATGCAAACCGGAGGAACACACAAAACCTGCAATCCACGTTTAAGRAGGTCCTTTAACAGCTCTCAGAATCAACAACATGTTTGATACTGCACTCAGTCAGACTAAGATCTAAATCCTGCCATTTCTGCMGGTCAGAGATTACCAGAAACTATCGTTCTGGAATGCTTTAATGAATCTAAGAAACTCTTAGTCACATAATTAATTTAAACGCATAAATCTCCTCCTGGAACCAACAGAGGAGTCAGAGTTCCAGAATCAGGTTCATGTCTTGGAACTACTTCAAAACATTTCTGTAAGAGGAAAATCAAAGTGGGCATGGCAACTGTAAATTTAATGGGATTTGAATATAATTAATACTGAACAGCAAAAATTAGGGTGTATAATCATAATGACAATTCAAGCTTAACAAGAGTAGCATGGTAATGAAAGTATTACAAGCATACACTTCTCTCTCCCTCTCTCAACAGAAATGTTTGGAACTAGGATTTAATATAAATCCACTATTTGAACTGAGATTAACAAATATTAGTCTCATTACAAAATTTAATAATATTTGCATAAACTTTATTGAGAGAGGAAGAAAAAGAATTGAGAAATTTAAAATTCCCAAGAAACAAAGGCAAAACAGTATTGAATTTTCCACTGCTTTAAAAGCCTATCTAGGTCACTTAAACAGATTTCCAGAGGTAAAAAAAGGCTGACTTAACCTTATAATAAACAGAACTGATTGGAAGGGAGGCTAGAATGCATGTGGAAAAATCATYAGTTTAATAAACATATGGAGAAGACACTTGAGAAATGACTGCCTTTATCCAGTGTTTATTATCCTAACCCTGGTAACATCTTGTTTATCAAGGCAGGAACGCAATTATTCATGAGAATGTAAACTAAGCTTTATATTTGATATGTCTTAACTTACTAAGGCAGAGCTATAGTACATAGATGAAAGTAAAGCGGAATAAGAAATTACCATCTATTTCTCTCTCTCCGGGAACACACAAGCTGGTAACAGATTCCTGAGGTAGCACATGGTTATCTTCATGTATCTCCCTTTCCCTCACTCTAACCTTCTCTGCGTCCATTCCAAGTTTCAAAATTATTTCAAACACAGGGAATGAACAGCTCGCACACCGAGCCATGCTCCTGCATGGGGCACCACACTTCATTAACTGTCATGCATTTGGTTGCACGAGGTTGGTCAGACTTAGTTTGAAAGGTTTCCTTAATATATATATATATATATGCATTATAATCTTTACCAATTGATCCAGTTAACACGAAAGTTTAATTGCTAGAGGGGCCTGAGGGAACCGACATGGCTTCACAGCAGGTCCTTTGGTAACTACTTCTTCCTSAGGGCTTCTAATTGGAATATTTTCCCCTAAATTTTAAAGAAAATAAACTTTAAGAATATTTGCATGTGCAGTTTGGTTTGGGTGTGTATTTTTGCTTATTAAATCTCTTACAGACCCATTTGATGTGACAGGGCTCTGATGACCASATGAAGTCTGATTTGTAAGTATCTGGAAGCAATATCTTTTTGAATCTACTGTTTTTATCCRGAGGAGCAGGCCTGAAATTCACTATGCAAATAAAATAAAAATAAAAGAAAACAGGATAGAGAAAGAAAGAGAAAGAGATTAAATTCTTAGATCCACTTTCAAAGCTGACTCTAAGTTTCTCAATGGTCAAGTCATACAAAACTTTTTCTGAATAAGTCATAAGGACACGTTAATACTAGATAGCTCAAGACAGAAGAATCAGCATGCCTGCTTGAAAAATACTGTACATGTCAACCCTTGAAGGCCTAAAGAGAGATCTACATTATTCATGCWGTTGTGCAGCTCTGTATACATTCCAATTATTTATATAGAACACTTAATGGCCATGGATTACTTGCCTCATTGGTTATGGTGTTAGGAAATAAAACAACAGGAAATATTCACTGTAATATCTTTCTATATTGAACTTCCTCTTGGCTGAAATATTAAAACTGGCTGCAAGGAAAATTACACTGCAGAAAGAMAAAAAGAGCAGTTCTTGTACTTAGGAATACAAGTGACAACCCAAAGGCTCTATTTCTCTTGGTTTGCAGTGGTACCAGCAACGTTACACTCCGAGGGCCATTCATTTTGGGGCTGCTCTTCTTGCTCCTCATCACACAGTTTTTCAGTCACTGTGACTCCAAASAGGCAGATTAATAACACAAATTTGGGGCACGCGGTAGGAGAGAGCATAAAAGGGAAAAAAAACCCAAATTACTCGAATAAATGAAACTCATTATCATAGGCATGATTCAGAGAAAATGATGTTGAGTGGCATATTATGTTTTTTGATGTGTAATCATAGTATCATAGTGTATGTTTCACTACTAAAATCACGGCTTTACAATTAGGTTAACTTCAGCCCAGCATTTTGTGTTGGCAAATTTGAAGACATTAATAATTTGAAAGTTCAATATACACTGTGGGCTAATCTCAGAAAAAAATATTAGGGGAACAAAAGATGTGGCTTAGGTCTATTATGCTGAAAATTTAGCTTTAATCTCTTTGGCAGTTAGCATAGACTGTGAATGACAGCATAAGGGCAAAATTAAACAGCTTGTTTCGAAGACATGAAGTTACCTGGCACTTGCTTGACTCAAGACAAATATTTGGGGAGAAAAAGCCCAAAGGGAGTTCTCACAGTAATGGTCACACATGCAAGCGGATGGTTAGAGATGAATAAAGGTCTTGCAGGCCACAAGAAAGATGCCTGCATTGCTTTTCACAAATTCCTCTATATTTTCAACCTTTTTGCAAGCTTCTAACACTGCAGTATTAGTTCAACTCTTGCTTGTCAACTTGCAAGGCAGTTTGTTCATGCACCTGCTTCCAACTCARAGGAAGCATGGTGGCCAGGACAGTGAAATGTCTGGGCTGCAATCCATTGGTAGGTGGATGAGATGCAACTTTATATGGCTTTTTATTGGAATAAGATAAAGGCAGAACCTAGACAAACTGCAGATATGAATAAAAACAACTGTATATAACAGTTTTAGGCATGCTTAGGTGCTTAGAAGTATTTTTGGTAATGCAGGAGTGAATCTGCTGGTTTTCCTAAGCGAAGGAGTGAACTGCCCTTTGCATGGATGGTCTTTAGACTTACATGTCTTTAAAGGGCTTTCATTTAGGTAGCAAGAGTCAACTAGCCATTACACGAAATGAGGATATATAATTTATGAGGAAAACCTGATGTATTTTGACAGTTATTGAAAGGTGCGAGAAATGTTACTAAGACGGTATTTAAAACTGTACAGAGATGTTCACGTATGGTATTATTTTCTTAGGAATAAAGGCTGTAGATTCATCAGTTCATCATAATTTGCTGTGTGGAATCAATAGTCTAAAACAGTCAGGGTGACCTCCAAAGGCCTTATTTAGATAAAAATGGGCTTTTAGTAAAAACTCTACATTATGCACAGCTGGATATTGACAGCCCAAATCAAATATTCACCACTTGCCTTTTTTTTTTATCAATCTTCATGGCTAGTGCTTTCTTCTGTCCATGAGGCACGGCTGCAATGCAGAAGAACTGCCGCAGGTCAGCGCCAGACTGAAAGCCCATCACTCATGAAARCTGACAAATAAGGCTACGGAAAATATAATACCTTAAACCCTGGTTAGTACATTTGACGACTGCCTCATTAATAACAGAACAAAAACACTGCAGGGATTTATGACCATTGCAAGTAACGATTACATCCCTGCAATCCTTTTTTTAGATTTAAGAGTGGCAAGAAAGTGCCATCAGAGATCTAAGAGGAGCGATAAGGATTTAGCCTTGCCTGCTTTTTCCTGAAGATAAGGTGACTTCTTTCCCAATGCTTTTACATTTCATCTTTAAAATAAATTAATATTTTAAAGGCCAGATTTGTGGTTTCATTTTTCACTTTGACAGCTCTTGAAATGCAGATAGATTTTGTATCATATAGAGATTTCCCTTGTTTCACATTTTGTTCCAGCACCATACAATAAACTAGTGACTTTTCAAATGACCCTGTAAAACACAGAATCAGAAAATAGAGAGATCCCAGTTGGACATTTAGTTCAGAACACTGTCCTCTCATCTGGAGGAATCTTTCATGGTTTTATTTTCTTCCTCATAGGCTGTTCCTTATCATCTGCTCTACAAAGATATTTAACAACTCTAGACCTTTTTCCAAAGTTCTGGTGAAATCTTAAATTGTGAAAATTGTTAAAATTGAAGTTCAAAGATGACAAATGGAGAGAAGCTGCTTCTTCCTTCAAAGACGGGCAGGGAGAAGCAGAAGTCCATTCATATTATTTGCCGCAAMGTTTATTTTCTCCACCTGCAGCAAATCCTGACACAAATCCTGTGAGCTGGCCAGCCTCACAGAGCCCATCCTTCACCTCAGCCCTTTTGCTTGTCGTTTTTTCCTATTCTCTAGATGTTTCTAAATGTTTCGCTAGGCCAAAAGAAATCCCCAAACACTGAGATTTAAATAAAAATAAAATCAACTGCATCTGGGACAAACTATAACTTCCAGCAGATGAGTCGTTCATATATGTCAAGATAGGGTGTCCCATATTCACATATCACTTGCAAAGGCAGCGAGCATCCTTACACACACCAGCGTGCAGGAGCTGGAAAAACGCTGCCTAGCTGATTACTCCGGTATTTTMAAGAGAGTGTATTTATTTTATTTGCCACTGAAAAGGATAGTTTGCTTCCATTTTATGGAAGAGCGTGTGGTTTTCAAAGTGGTCTTGCCTGCCAGCTGCCTGAATGACCCTTGTGCGCCGCGAGGAAGYTTGGAGCATTGATGAGAGACAACAAAACCCTGCCGAGAGGCTCAACTTCCACTTGTTTTGCTAGAGGTGTGGGTAGGGATTCTGCTGCCCAAGAGCTAAGACACTTGTCTACACCGTGCATACCAGTACGCAGTCGAGACCTGAGGGGGCAGTTGGGATCATCCCGCGTTTACGTTAAAGCATTTGTACAAATGTGCTGACTATGCAGGAAATGCATTTCTTGTTCCAAAAGACGTCAACTGCAGACGTGCTCCAAGTACCGCAATTCTCATTAGTAAATTATACTTTGTGGTTTACTAAACAGTGATTAAAATATGATTTGTATTAATGTTGTGAGTGTTATTTCACCACAGGTTCATTTGTTTTAGGTAATTCCTATAAAGCACGCATTACTGCTCTTCTAAAATATTTTGGTAGACCAAAGGAGGACTGGAAAAGGCCTCTGTATGTATTCAACGGTTCTCAGTGTGATTTATTTTTGAGAAAGTAACACCATATGGGCTCTAACAGCATACTCTATAATGGTATCGGACACCGGCTTATTTGTCTGTGCTGTTCTGTAGACACTGAGGACATGAGGTGAATGTAAAAGCCTACTGTAAAGTATCACAGTGAGGGAGCGTTAGTCACTGAAAGAGAAAACTTTTCATCAAACTCATGATTAACTAGGGATGTATTTTCCTACAGACATTTTATGTCGTGTAATGAAACCATAATATGAGCATATATTATTCTGTGACTTCATTAGAAATTTAAACAAGCTCTAACGACACAAAGTATAGGTGACAATGTGCACAACGATGCTTGGCAGGTGATTTATTGTCAACTAAACAGAAGYAGAATTGGACTCGATGCTGCAAACCTTGATTCACCTGCAGCAGGACAAGAGAAGGCCACTAATTCTGAYGTTAAGTAAATCTCAGAATATAAACTGGAGGTTGAAAAGTATTTTCCAACTGTTTCAACTTATTCTAAAGCTACAGGGATGGCATGACAAGATAGAAATTAATTAAAAGAGTTCCAGACATATCAGGCCAATATCTGATGTATCATTCTCAGAGACATTTAGTCACATTCCGTAGCTAAGGCCTAAACTTGGTAGTGTAAGATTAAACAGAAAACAAAGATCAGTTGACATAAAGATGCAACACTGTGAGAATTCTATGTAGCAGSAGGAGAAAAAGCACAAGATATTTAAGTATTTCGCCAGGTCACAGCAAATTTGTGGAGGTGTCAGTAGATGATTCTAGTGCCCTAATTCCCATTAAGAAACTCTAACTGCAAGCGCATGTGCCTTGAAACAGCTTCTGATTCCTAACACAAACCAGCTTTTCATTTTGTAAAGACATTGAGTCCTTTAACCTTCAGTGCATATCACTTAATCCTATACAAAGATTAAAATAAGGTATAGATATTGGCAGACCATGTTTACATTTRGGAACAGGAAGATGAGGAGGAAAACAGCTTTTTTTAAGGTATTCGCACAGAGTTACTTCAGGAAACACACAACTTAGATATCAATTTGGGACCACAAGAAAAGASAAGGGAACTTCTCTCTCAGCAGCGGGTACCTTCTCAACTGCTGCTGAACAATCTGTGCTTGGAAATGTAGGATTTCCACAGAGATGAATTCAAAACAGGCGAATTCAGCAGAGGAGACTGACATAATCCATGGGAAAACTGCTTGATAATAACTCTAACTTTACAGCTTTAACAGAGGAAAATAAAATCAAACAGGATTGTCTTGCTCGTGGACTACTCGTGTCTGCAAGAAGGGTAGACCCTTGAGGGGATAGATGGATCTTCCTTTTATTCCTCCTGAACAGATGACATCTTAACCAAAAACATCCAGCTTAGGTCCCCTTTGCTGCAGAAATGGTCTTCCCTTTCATATCTGTGTCTCTAAATTTCAAAAACCAGCCACCTCACTCCAACGAGGTCCTTTCCCCATTTGCTTCCCTTCTGCTTGAACACAGTAATTTCTGCAGTAATATTTGCACCTCTTCCTCTAAAAACAAGTCTCCTGACTTACTTTCTCATAATTTATTCACTTTTAAAAATGACCATTTAAAGACCAAAACCAAGAATAATGGAAAYTCAGTGACCAGCGGTGCAAACTGCAGTCTATCACTGACCCAATGATCAAAGACTGTTAAATATGATAAAACCTCTTGTTAGGAGTTAAAGTTAAGATTAAATAAATATACTGCCTGTGTAGCTCAGGTCATTTGGCCTACCATTTACTTTGAGTTAAGTGGGAAATTAATTGAACAATCCATGATCTAAGCAGTAAGAAATTCCTTACTYTTATATATAGCCATAGACTCATCATTCTGCAAACACAGACCTTAAGCCTGCACTCATCAAATTAATCCATATTCAGCATTAATTTTAAGGGGAAGCGGTTCAATTCCAAGCACCATCCCTCGCGGACAGCCCAGACTGATGCTACTTGCTCGCCGGTGGCTTCCCCAGSGCTGCCTTTGGCACCACGTCGGATAGATGATTTTGTTGTACAGCTCCTCCATCACAAATACACTGCAGAAGCACCCGACAGCCAGCTAAGGCTAAACTGCACTGGCTTGTATTGCCTTCCAGGCACAGCCTGACAATGATTATTGATCCTGGCCCAAATATTTCTCCTGTCCCTGCTGGCATCATTGCTATTTCTGGAAAGAATGTCTTTCGTGCTTTAAGAGCTCCCAATAAGTCTGATTTACCAAAGCACCCTAAGGCACACCTAACTTGACAATGCAAAGAAAGATGCTGTTGTGAGCTCTGAGYGTGCTCTTAAGCCCATGCAGGACCGAGTAACACGAGCCAAAGATGCAGCTCGTACCCTGTAAGGACAAGAGCTCTGGTGATACCACCCTGCAGCCCAGCTTATCAGCCCCGTCCATCAGCAGGGCTATTAGCTGCAGCTCCTTGATGCACTGAGCTGTCTGCATCAGTTCCTGACCCAGAATTAACCTGTTCATTGCTAGCCCAAAGTTCTGTGCATCAGATCAATCTCTGCCACTCTCTATTACTCCCAAGGTGGCTCCTTCACTAATTGCTAACCCGCGGGAATTCGGTTCTCATTTCTTTGTTTTCCCTTGCCCATCTGTAGAGACTTTATCAGTTCCAACTCAGAACATGTTGATTTTAAATGAACAAAAATGAACCAAGAAAATCATACACAGCATGGCTAACAGCATCTCCAAATCCCGTATACAATCACAGGTGAGGAGGTCATCATCCCGTATACAATCACAGGCAAGGAGGTCATCTCCTGAGGATGCCCTAAAACGTGGTCTTATCGTCCCCATTTCAGCCTTAGGAAGCTTCCCAGCTGAAGCCAACTCCAGGGTGCCACTTTTGATCACTTATGCAATGCAACTCCCACCMTGCCATGGCTTCTGCTGCTCCTGGGGTTCAATTAGGAAGTGCACTTGACCATTACTGGTCTGTTAGGGACTCTYCCAAGCAGCTGGACAGCACCAAAGGCCAAGGACTGCCACTCACTGCCTGACTGCTCCATGAGTCTGTCTGAAAACCAGCTTGAACAATGGAACAGGGAAGAGAAGCGCAAAAAGAGACCTACTGGTGTGAATGTAGAAAAGTCCTTATACCCAGAATATGAGAGAAATTATAAAATGCCTCCAGAAAGAGAAGGGAGGTCCAAAAAAGTACCTATCCTCTCTCTCTAGTTTCTCTTCCTGTTRTTTGGAAGAACTTGTCAAGTGAAAGCTATTCTTTGTTTTGTAAAGTCTGTTTTATGAACAAGACATGAGGCCAAATGCAAAGAGCCACAATGACTCTCAGAAATGGGCAAAAGGGGGAAAAAATCATAATGCAGACAATACAGAGGAGTTTGAGCAAACACGTGAGAGAGTCCTCGCGATTACCCAAAGCCCATGACAAACGCTGTGCAATCTTCCGTGCACTTTAG
Organism: Eudromia elegans; assembly: GCA_003342815.1. NCBI lineage: Eukaryota > Metazoa > Chordata > Aves > Tinamiformes > Tinamidae > Eudromia > Eudromia elegans. Next base: position 828,413 of record PTEX01000011.1, read on the forward strand.
CTGCTGTAATTCTGTTCTCATAAGCAACTGCTCTGCACATCTTCACTAAGAYCTCTCTAAAGACAATCTGTAAGCTTTCCCTCGGTGTTGCAAGGTACTGGTTTCCTGACAAAGAAAATTCCCTAAGACAGGAAGGCAATTATGCCAAAATTATTCGAGTGCTATCCAAGCCAAATCTAAAGCCAGGCGTGCAAAGGAAGAGCCCGTGTGGGAGAAGGCAGGGGGGACAAAGACTTAAAACTCGTGCATTAACTTACTGAACTTCCTATCACTTGCTCTTATGTCCCTCTCTATTTAAATGATTTTCTATTGAATTGCTCAGCRGTGCCTCCCATTATGGTCTGAATATGTATAGACACAGCAGGTGGTTTAAAAATAGCTGCGAGTGTCTCCAAAAAAAATATGCGGAATAGATTCAGCTTGTTTAGGGAGAATTTTAATGACACCTACAGCAATTTACAGCTGACAAATTTTTATGTTTCTGTAGYGCAGAAATACCCAAAATGAATTATCTTGTTTATCACTGGGAAAAGGACAGTAATGAAACATGCTAATTTGGAAAGCCAAATTAAATTCCAGACAAGACACTACTCAAACAGGTGCCATCCCAATTACATTTCTTACACCTTGGAATAACATTCTCCAATATCACAGGCAGGGACGCATTGCAAGCTGCAATTAGATACAAGTATGCTTGGTGCAAGAGCACAGTTGCAAAGCCTGGGCGCCTGCCTGAGACTGCGTTACCTCTCATTGGGCTTTGCCCATTACATTGAAAGGAGTTTTCCCCATGGGATGCCACGGGATGGTTGCAGCATCTCATAAAAAGCACAAATATTCCCAAACGCAGATCCTCTGCTTACCTGGATTCCCAATAACATATAGTGGAATAATAATGACCATGTTTTAGAACACATCATATAAAATAATAATAATAAAAAAACCCTCTTTTCAATGGCTTGAAATAAAGAGAATATTTGGCTGTCATTCTCACAGTCTTATTAATGCCATTTTGCAGTATTTCTGTATGCAGCTATGATACTGCCATTTGCTGCCAGTAACTCATAAATACTCTTGTTTTACTTCTAAACTCTTTGATTAGGAGCTCACAAATTTAATTCCAAGGAATCCTAGAACTAAACCATCCTACGGAAAGGTAATGCTCAACTCTTTATCAAGGAAAACTTACTGCTTCGGATCCGCAGCCCGTCCTGCGGCCCCCAATCATCATTTCTAATTATCACTTCAACTCGCACCAAGTATATTCCCTGCTATGCACAGAAGGCAGGTGGGTGAGTGGAAATCTATTATAAAAACAGGCCTCCGGGGAACTGGATTCGCACTACGCTGTTTCTCTTGGATTTTAAAAAGTAGCACTGCTAGTTATAGCCCTTCTTCTAGACTAACTTAAAAGCTTCAGGGCCTSCCCATGACATGGCTAACTAGCTGCTGGCAAGAGGTGGCTCTTACACGGTAGAAAGAAAAGAAAAAAGAAAAAAAAAAAGCAATGTATTTCAAAGTAAAAAAGTGGGAGAGCACCAATTACAACAGGATGACATACATGATAAAATGCCTCCAGGAAAACACGGCTGTAGATCTATAAAGTAGTCCAGAAAAWAATGTTGAGAGCAGAGCAGCTCAGATAGCACCTTCTGGCTATGAAATGAGGATCTCAATATCTGGACGTCAGACCAGAATTTGTTGATTGGCACGAGTTTGACTAATATATTCAAAAACAATACATGGAAATACATGCTACCAGTGATCAGGAAATGTGGAGAAGTGTGCTCCCTATCAAGGCATATCAATATAGATATTAATATTATAGCAAGATATGATATTATTATCTCCTATTTAGTATCCTTCCCCCAGCATTGAGGGCAGACTGGACGTGTCCACAGATGCAGCATATTTACTAGATTTTCAAACAGGTGCTCCTGCCCCATGAGGTGGTAATTATTGACAAGAACAGCAAAATAGCCCCATATGTGGGAGAGCAACCTTGGGCAAGGTCATTAAAGGCCCACATTAGGTCTACATAAAGGCAAGACACAGCAACACCAGCTGCAGAGACGGCGCTATTTAGCTCTGCTTCTCTTGGCCATGCTGGAGATGTAGGCAGGACAACGTCATTTGCTTTTGCCTGTCCTCAGCAAAAGCAAGTGCCTCCTGAAGGTATCTCCAATTACTCAGCTGGATRTATCAGGCTGACTAGCGAAGCTCTGGGGTTGTTCTTTCAAGCCCTGGTAGGAACATGCACTCGAAACCTTACTGCAGCCAGCTCCCTGCAGTGACACATCTGCAGAGGCAGCTCCGGTTGACAGTGACCTACGATCAGTCAAACCTTACACTGCTCTKACTTTATTTAACCAGTTTTATATATAAGCCCATCCCTGAAGTGCTAGAATTTTTTCTGCCTGGCTGTAGTGACACAATACAAGAAAAGCTGAACGCATGTGTTGTGTATTCAAAGCTACCTCCCTCTCCAAAGAAAGATCAAGGACTATTCCTATATATATATATATTCCTATATGTAGGAATGGACACTAAAAATACAGGAGAGTCTACAAAAATTGTTTACTAGCTGTAGACATAATAACAGCAATATGATAGACCAATAGTATATATTTTCTACAGTTACAAAAGCCTTTTGTCTGCAAGTTTTATACTAAAGAGAAAAGGAAGCAGATGGTGAGCAGGAAAAAAAATGAATAAATGTGGCATTTTATCTTTTTATAGGTCAGGGAGAGAGCTAGGATAAGAAAATAAGGTTATTTCAATACTACTTTGAAAATCCTTGTCCCATTTYCTCCACACTCTCTTAAGGATAGAATTAAAATACCAAGACCTTTTGGGTGGGAAGCAAGAAAAGGCAAAAGAGTAAAAGTGTGCAGCTTCACAGATGGTTTCTATTAGACCCCGGAGGGCACAACCACTAACAAAATGCAGGAATCTAATCTGGAAGGCAAACTGGATCCACCAGAACAATTTTGGGTAGGGGGTGGACATAGTGCAGAGGAGCAGATGCTCTTTGCACACTGGCTTTACCCAAGGATGTGACAGGCTCCCAAATGAGCAGAACACCAAGGGAGAGGCAAAAGCATTAAAACACTTTCTATGCGAGCTGCAATAACATTTGAGGGGTGTGTGCATTGAGACTGGGGCTGTAGTTAGGGGTTGTTATTATTATTATTATTATTTTAGAAGGTCAAAGTCAGCCGTGCTTGGGCATCCCGTTTGCCATGCGGGAAGCTCTCTTGGTGCCATCCCTCTCCTCTCCTGGCACTCAGGATGAAGCAGAGGGAGCTGAAGCTCAAAGACAGCCCAGCATAAACCACACACCAAGCCCCATCCCGCCAGCTGGAGCGCTCGGAAACAGGGGCCTCTGCTTCATTTGCACGCTGCCTCTCATTGCTCACAGGTCCTTCGGTCTCAAGATGCTTCCAACACCTAACGCAAAGCGGCTCTGCCAMTGGGGACACGTAGCCCAAGGAGCCCCCGTTACTCGCAGCTCGACCCCAACCGCACAGCGTGGAGGACGCCCGACCTCTCGAGCGCCGCTGCYGTCTGCTCCGTCTTATGTCTGCTTTTACTGCACTTAAAAATTCCATTTCATTATGTTCATGAAAGCCAAATCCATCCCGCTGCAGAGTCTAACAGCTGTGTTGCATATAGATATTGATACCCGCAGGCAAAACTCTTTTATGGGGCATCTCGTGGGATCAGATAGAGAAGCTCCAAATGTTTCAACCGAGCAGTAGCTGGGATGACAAATAAATATTTGAGACATACAGACATGTACTCAGACTCTTCATGTTTGATTTCTAAATAAAGTCTATAAAATATGTAGCTATGCCTAGAATCAAATGCCTTGTGCCACACACACTGAAACTTATTACCTGCTTTTTACAGCAGTATCATCATCCTTTAAAGCAGACAACTTAATCTGTGTCCGTATCAGTGATAGAGAAGATTAAGTTTAATATTTATTACCCCTCCTAACCCACATCTAAAGCAACTGCAACTGTTGACGCTGGCTGCACGGGTGCTGCTCATGTGGGATTCCCAGCCCAGGGCAGCGTGCACGACAAGCTCCCCCTCCTGCACTTGGCAGCCGGAATTTCTTATTGTTGTAGAAACTCCTTGTCAAAATAGTGGCCCAGTTTGCGTAGGTGCAAGTTTTACTGTTAGCTAATGCAAAATATCCTCCAAGGTCCTGAGCTCCTCACTGCTGCTGCCTGCACCGCCTCAATACAAACTTAATGTGCAAAAAACGACAAAAATACGGTGAGAAAGCACTAATTTCTTCCAATATTAATCACATCATTAAACATCTGTAAGGCRTTCAGAAAGAGAAAATGAATACGCACAGGGCCTAATTTAGAAAATTGAGTAAATATAGCTATGTTCAGCAACACTTGGATACTTTTCTTGTAACAGCGATTTTGGTAAACTTTCTAAATGCAGTTTCCCAGCTGCTTTTGGCCTAGGCATTCAATAGCTGCACATGGTGCTGCGATGGCCATGGCTTGTTGTCTCTTATTCCGTGCATTATTTTGGCCCCAACGTATTGTATGGCCAAGGCACACGCATGGCCATGATTTGGTATACTGTGACTAAAGCCTTTAAAATATTTTGATAATGACGTAAGTATCACAGCTAAAAAGAATTCRCAYACCTTTAGCTTGATTAAAGCATTTYTATATCATTAATAAATTAGAAATTAGTATTAACGAATAAAAGATAGTCTATCTGGCTGAAAGTCAGCTGTTATGATTCAGGTCCAGGCATAATTTTAAAGCAAATTAGCAATGTCTAATGTAATGAAACGTGTGCTTCCTACAGTTAAAGTCAACTTACTCTTTCACTTAAAATAGCTCTGTGCTTTGTAGTCAACACAGAGAATGGCAATGCAAGCAAAGCAGGTGAGCACCGGCTCATTAGCGGCTCTTGCTAATTCAAGGTCATAACAAATTTCAAGCAAATTAAAGGTATTCCTAGCCTRCCGTTTGAAAGAATAAGAACACCCTTCAAAAATGTTGTGTTCAGTATGCAAGCTATCCTTAGATTATTTCCATACACTGTACAATATTCTGTATTTCCTTTTTGTTCAAAAATTAATGGATTAAGGAGCAGGTCCCCAAAAGCCTCTCCATGGCCCAACCACACATCTTGTCAATATTTTCCAAAACAGCTTAAACCGAGGCTATGCTGACGGAACCCTCAAAGTCAGGCCCTCAGTCCCCAAAATATTTACATGCATTTCCTCAAGTGTCACGAGGTGAGATAAGGGGAAACAAGTGCCTCGCTAATAGCACAGCATTCTGTGCATTAAGTGCATGTAAGTTGTCCACACACTAGATTTGGATTTCTTTACGCTAGCGTAAACCCAATTTAAATGGCATTAAAGGACATTAAGAACTTAAAATGAATGGGAAAAAAAAAATTATATAAACTATCCCCTAGATGGAGCAAGTTAGCAAGGGCCTTGCATAAGTAGGAACGGGCACTCAACTGTGCTGCTGCTGCTGTTCTCTCAGTTTTGCAAACAAAGGCTGCATRACCAAACACTAATGAGGGACAGACRCTTTGCACAGKCCGTAAGCATCTGACTCCTCAGACTCTGTATTGGTCATCTAGACAAATCCTCAGTACACGGCTGTGCTCCAAACGGGAAGCAAATTCTTSCTACTCAACAGACTGACCATTTTTGCCTGAAATAAGTTTCATGCCAATGYTAAGAACACACACATATATTTTTCCCTTTTCACAACTGTAAAGCCAATTTCCTCTCCAAAAGCATGTAATATTAGCTATTCCACATGCTCTAGCATCAGAGGTCYGAGGTGAAGGAAGGTTCAAGGAGAGGTTCAGGCAACACTTGGACTTACAAGTTTCCAGAACTCTGAGAACTGAATACATTTTCAACATCTTCAGTGCTAGCCTTAGGTAAGGCAAAAACTCATAGCTGTAGGGTAAGCAATCACATTTATTTGTCAATCATAAAGACAGAATTACGAGTCAGCAGGGAATATCAATTATGAAAGCCCCATAAAGTTCTGCTTCTAAGTATAGATGACCTTTCTAGTATTTAGASTTATTTTTCCTTATGATTATATAGCCTGATAAAAGTAATGATGCTTCACTCTCTTACTAAGTTTCCCCTGCTTAAAATTGCTTCTAAAAAATGATTTTGCCTCCAGTGTCTTGTTTGTTGGGCAGAGCAAAGTTATCAGGAAATCAAATGGCCCAGTTAAAATCAGGACACGCAGAAAAGTTTTTGCAAGGTAAAAAGTATCTAGGACAGATCAAGAATTATTTCCTCTAATGCAGTTAAATAAAATCCCCGAATTTCATAAGCAGGTCTATCTAATTTTTTTCAGAAGAAGGTTTATTTTGAAAGCCTCATGAGAATTTACAACCTTGTAAAGCACATCTCCTCAACTCGCTTACAGTTTCTGCAAAAAGTACTACARGATAAAAGCTCAGAGGGCAAAAGGAGGGAATTAAAAAGCAGTAGGCAGGTATTTTCATGAAATGGGTACTGCTTTCCAGCATTTCCGTCGAGGGAATGAGCRTTTCTGACATCTTAATTAACAAGAGAAAATAATAAAAACAGCAGGTGCCATGGGAGTAAATATTTCTCTCTAAAAGGGAAGACATGTAACAACTTGTAAAGAAGCACATGAAGAAACAGGGATTAGCTGAGCACTAGATTCAAGCAACCCATGCAAATACTGTTGACTAGTTTTAATTATTTAAAGAAAATGAGATAAAACACTTGCTCGTGGCAGGTGTTTTGTGTTTTCCCCCCAACTCAGCGGTGTAAAAACAGGTTCTGCCCCCATCTCAGACCAGCTCTGTACAAGTTGCACAGCAACTTTATTGTCATGAGGTTCTTCTCTTGCATGACCTAAACTAGGTTAAAAGCACTGGGAAAGCCCCAGCTCTTCCCCCACTACTGCCATGGCATTCCTTATTTAAGGACATCCATGCACTGTGTAAGAACTATGCAGACTACATCGTAAAATATTTAGACATTTCATTTCCTTGTTTCCGTCTTGTTTCATCTGAAATATAACCAAAACTCATGTTCCTTTATGCTACAGTGGCACCAACCTTATGCTGCACATTTATTGTGTAGCACGGGGATTTCACTATAATCATCCAAAGGGTCTGTGGTGTTGAATATATTTTGTTATTTTAACCTAAAGCACTCTGCTATGTTTTACGTATTAACTTAATCCTACAGAATTGTGTTTAAGGCAGTAACATAATATAGTCCTGGCCACTATAGCSAAGAAACTGTATACAGTAACAAAAATGAAGCGTTCATCTTATAGGGTCCGGACACATTGATTTAAATCAATCTTTTGTTTAGTGAATGGACATTCTGTTTACAAAGTAAAAATTCAAAATACTTCATTCAGCAATAAACTGAACAAAATTTGGCCACAAACAGGAAAGCAGGCTTAAAGCTCATAACCTGTAGAAGTTGCTCAATATTCTTTCTAGGCAAAAGTTTTTCAGCTGCTTTCTATTATTTTCTTATCTGCTAATACGTGTGTAAAAGGAGCAGGTTAATTGAACTGCCAGCTGTAGAGTGGGGTGCCTTTTCAGATGAAACACCTATTTGAACTTGCAGGAACCGATCATTCTGCACATCTGAAGTTGATTAACTTAAAATGGGTTTTCCTACGATTAAAGAGGATATTATAACACATATTGCTGTCTTCCTCCTTCCATTAGCTCATTTGAAACCYTTCATATCCTTTGTATTTGAAATCCACGTGTCTTTGAGGAACATTTTCATGTAAATTATATTTTAAAAATATTACTTCCACTCTACTGATACTGGGTATATTGATATCATCACTCTTTTGCCATTTCCTTTTCATGAGATAGCTAGGATTAAGCCAATGCAATTGAATGTGACAGTCTGGTTGTCTCGAATGAGGTTCTTAAATCTATCTTTAGCCCGTTAAGTGCAAAGTAGCCTAATTCCAAAATTAGGCATGGTGAGCTGTCCCACCTCTTGGCAAAAGGAGGGCGAGCGCACTGCCTTTGAAACTCAGATCCTGTTTATTTAAGGCATTAAGGATGAAAGAATTTTATCCACCTGGATTAGAAATTTTGCCTGTAGTCTCTCTCATGATCAGACTCCCACAGTCCCATCTTACCACTCTGGTGAGCTATATTGTCACTATCTATATCCATCAAGTCTCACTGTGACCTTGTGTATGTGGCAAAGCCAAACACTGACTCAAGCCACTAGCCCTGTCGACTTGCCAGATTTTGCATTGAAATACCTTTTTTTTTTTTCCCCCTCACCTTATATTGCAAACTGGTTTGCTGCTAGGAAAAAAAAAATAAAAAAAAGGGAACCATGTGAAGAATTCCTCCATACAAGCCCCCCAAATGTTTATCTATAAAAATTATAATTGGGTTCCAAAGAGGCACCTGCACCTTGCCCGAGTAAAGTTCACAGGCTGGGCCAAAAACTGAAGCATTTGTTAGTGTCCGTTAACAGGGAGCAGATGTGAACAAGTGTAGTAAGTCTGAACAAATCTGGAAACATGATTTTTGATCTAACTGCCTGGAGCAATTTCTGAAGCAATTTTCTACACTGGAGAAGAAGCTTGGATGACTCACAAAATTTAAAACAATGTGGATAAAATAACATTTCAAACCCTTTCTCGTTTCTATTCTTCTGCCACGGCTATATGTGTTGATTTGCATTTTTTTTTTTCTAAAGCACGCAATTTATATCTTTAAAAGGCTTCAAAAAATCTGGTGCTATCTAGAGGGATAGGGGGATGTTTGTGCTAATTTTAAATAGCACCTTATTATCTGAACATCTGGATAKTCAGAAATGAACCGTTCTTCACTAGAGTCATAGCAGTTTGTCAGAAATAGCATGCGTGCTTTTCACCTGCTTGCTTTTCCATTACATTCATCGCTGCTCCCCACACATCTGATGAACACAGCTATCTACTGATTGCTCTACACTGCAGATTCTTTAAAGGACTTATTTTCGTAGGCCTTGTAAAATATTCTTTTCCTGTTTACTTGTTCTACGCTCTTGAAATCTTAAGCACAGAACTATCCACGAGATGCAAAGCTATTTGCAATGCAACATGGTATAGATTTTCCACAGCACATTAAATTCTTTCTTTAAGAAACACATCTACATGTAAAAAATTAAACATTTTCAACCCTCAAGAACAATTTTTTTTTAAAAAAAAGTATATAGATAAATGGTTTCAGGCCTGTTTGCTTCTAATCCTCTTTGAAAGCATATCCTTGGACATTCATTTGGCAGACCACTTCAGAGTTTAATCTTGATGGGAAACGTTCCCACATATYTTCTTCCATCCAGTTTCATTCCATTACTCAGAAAGCCAACACACACAACYGAGCTACCCAAATTCTAACTCAGCACTGTGTACTTTTTGTGCTGTTTCCTACACATTTSCCTACTCTTGGTTTTCTCCCCAATTTATGTTCCTCTTGCAGTTTTGCTCAGATGTGTTCCAGAGTGGTAAACTAACCTACTCTTTTTATTATTGCATTAATATATTTCCAACTCCTCTTTGATTCTTTTTACTTWTTCTTTAACCTCATTGACACCGAAAACTTCTTGAAACACATTATTTTCTTAAATACGTGTTGCTCATTGAAATTCATCACCATGTGAGAGCCACTGTAAAGGTATTATTTATCAGATCAGAAATTAGAAGAAAAAGGTAGGTAAACAGAAGCAATGAGAAAATGGCATGAAGATAGTCAAAAGCCAATTTTTTTATTCTGTCATTATCCACCCAGTTATTATTTTCAGATAAAAATTTCTAGTGCATCAGCCACCACACTGTTCTCTTGCGAGACACACAAGGCTTAGCAGAGGAATAAATCAGCGTGCTACTAGCACAGGAGTCTCTGGTCTTCCCAAAGAGACCATTATACATACGAAAGACAGTTTCCAGAGATGGATTACCCAGAAAAAGGGAGATGCACAGAGAGGCTATTGGAGGTTTTCCTTACTCCGGGGAAGGACTGAATGGAGATAAATCTTAGTTGTGCTCTGCTTGGTCAGTCTCTGCCAACGGCAGCATGCCTTTGGGAAGCAAAATACAACCAGAGACAGCTCGGCATCAGACAGGACCAAGCCGAGCCACTGGAGAAGGGATTTCAGCAGAAGAAATATGGGGTGGGAAGAAMAACTAGACATGCTCTTCTCAACTTTTGTTATTTTGGATCCTGATGGATGCGGASAGTAGCAAAAGAAATCTTCATGATTTTATTACAAGTAGACAAAACGCAAAGGCATGAAATATGTGACTTGTTGGGGCTCTTTGGGGAAGCAGCAGTGTCTTCTACCCAGGTAAGGGTGTTGCTATTCCCAAACTCCTGCAGCAACAGCGACTGTCACTAGATAATCCCATCACACCACCTAACTGGAGCAACCTACATGCAGTCCCAGCATCTCCCTACATCAGCAATCCCACTACTCACTCATATCTACTCCTCCTTACTTTTTCCTACAATTCTTTCAYCAGTGACCATGTTTTTCTCAGCCTTTAACTCATTTTATTTGCAGCATGAATTCCTACAAGTCCCAAAGCAGYCATCATATCTTTGACTAGATATTGGTATGCCCATATATGAATMGGAAAAATATTTATGTGCAAAATGCAGTAACATACTCTTTCACTTTCCTCCAATAATTATAACTGTGTAGGACATATATCTTAAAAATATAAAATATCCAGTATGTTTTTGACAGTACATCTTATGATTTCTTCCAAAGATATTGTCTATTATTTTCTGAGTTGTGCTGTACAGAAAATAGAAAAGTGTTTAGAAAGTTACCTTTCTCACCACTGTTTATTGAMTCATCTAGCATATTCTATTTGATCCATTACACTTATCAGTAATAGTCTGAATTACACTATATAATTTATCTCCTCYAGATACGATTGGAAAAGACAGGCTGTGGTCCAACTAAAGCAAACGGCATCTTCTGCTTATCAGTTCTCTCAAATGCCATCTAAATTCTTAATTTATATTCCAAAATCTGTGTCAGCTTTCTGTCTTCCATCTTCATGAAACAAAAATTACATACTTCTTTCTATCATTTCAGAGATGAAAAAAGAGAAATACATTTTGCCTTATCTATTGGAAACTAATATCCTCAGTTTAATTTGAATCCAATCTGTTCAAGTAGGAGTAACTTACCAAGGCACTAAGATCAAATCATCAAACCCCTTTGCCTCCCAAAAATAACACTGACACGTCAGGGTCAGGTAATCAACTCCTTTTTGCATCATATAGAGCGCCTGATAAACGAAAGAGATGCATGAACGATGGGGAAAAGAAAAAAACCAAGCTGATACACTGATGCTAGTGGAACATGATAGAAGTTTCTAACGCAACTTTCTGAAGCCAGGTATTCAATATTCTGCTTCTTGCAGCTACAAGAAACTGAGTTCTGCTTGGTAGCTGAAGAAAAAAAACTACCTTCTGATTTACACAGCCCTAAATGTTGACTTTGTTTTAAAAGATTGCATCCTCTCTTAAATCAGGCTAGAAGCCTTCCTTCCTTTTTTTCCTAACTGCTTTTCCAAAAGCTTGATTTACTGGAATCCGCAGCACTCCATGTGATGTGATTGTCCTGTTCACACTAAGGTTCTTATGATAGCCACAAGGCAGTCACATGAAATTGCCCGTGCGTCACAGTTTCCAATTAAATAAATGCAAGCCTGTTTGAAAATGTCTTTCAAAGAACTCTCAATAAAAGGAGGAGGAAAAAATATATATACATAATCTCTATATTTTGGAGTAGTTTTGCCAGCCTGGTCTGTTGTTCTGCTGCAGGATGTAAGAGTGCAACTTTTGAGGATTTATAAGGATTTATATTTGCTCTTTTTTTTTTTTTTTTTAAATGCTGCACCACAATTTTCCAATGTAAGCTACACATGAAAATACGTAGCTAAATACGTCCCATAATTTTACACATACTTCAAGAAAGGAGAAACAAACACAACAGAACTACACAGGTGAGTGACAGGAGGACACGGCTGTTGGGGAGAAGAACTGAGCTGACCAAGGGTTCCCCACAACGGGCTATGGAGACTCTCTCCTCCTAGGAGGATCTAGCTCCCCAGCTTCTCTCCAACATTTCTCTATGGGTTGCACACAATTTTGTGATACACCCAAACCAAATGGCAACAGCACATCCAACTTTTATGGTCTAGTTGCTGCTAATATCAAGTATTTGTTACTTGCTACAGGCAAGTTATTATAGTAACTAACGCAATGTAGTTACATCTAACGGTGCTGAGGAACAAAACAACAAAAAAAAGTATTTATATTTATCTCATTTCTTTTGTTTAACCTTTGGAATTGCCAGTATAGCCTTCAAATATTCAAAGTATCTGCAAATGATTAATTTAGTAAAATATTATGGAGACACTAAACAACTTCTGTACACACACCCAGGAAGAATCTGAAAACGGCAATCAAAAATAATTTCCAATTAAAATACTTTCTGACAAGAAGAAGAAAATTAATTTAAATTTTAGCTCTAGGACGAAGGGAGAACGAGCAACGTCATGTTTCATTTTCTTCAGTCTGTCACTTCAATTCTCCTTTGAGGAGGACTTATTTTGAGATGATATAATTACTATCCTGAAATGGCAGTTTTAAATATACATGACAGATGTTTATTAAATTGAAATACATTTGGAATAAAATTTACTTCTCCTCCTTCTCACCACAGCAGCAAAGGCCAGATTCTGGGACCTCTTTTCTGCTGCACTTTCTTAAAATTGAAGTATTTTCATGATTGTCAATGAAAGCACCCCCATTTCAAGGACTGCACGCCTCCTCTTCCGCCACCACCATCTCATTTCATTTCACCTGCAGCTGATGTGCTGCCTGGACTATCTAAGCATACTTTGGAACTTTATGCACAACAGCACCCCAGTACAAATACCCTAAGAAAAATTAATAGGACATGAATATTGAATGCACGAATCGCTACATGGTGGATAACATCATAGCCAGGACAGATTCTGGTCCCTTATTCCAAAATTCACCAAATCAGCACCATGATGCAACTTATTCTGAAGTTAGTTGTCTATCTAAAAAAGCAAAATCAACATTCATAGATAGCGGACCATGGTACCATCAACCTAAAAGCAGAATTCATGTTTCAGATGGGGCATCTCTTTAAAATGACAGTATAATAGGGCACTACCTTAAAGTGTTTACAAATCACCTTCTGAATGAGCAATATCTTCCCTTAAGGGTGATTTATATGTGTGTCTGAAGGTGCTACCTTGTTCCTCCTCTGCAAGGAAAATGATTCCTAACAAATTGCCTCCAAAGGAAATTGAGTTTGCCCTTAAGAAATACTCCATGCTACAAGACAGATCAAATTAAAGGTGTCAAAAGCAAACTGTAAAATGTGATCAGCAAAACTGTATTGTATGCATAAGAGACAGTATTTTGATCACTGACAGAACATGCCATGATCTTCCAGCAAGATAAAATCAATAATTTAGGGAATGTTCATACCCTGATCAAAACAGCACATGGCTCATGTATAAAGACAAGCCTAGCCCCTGCGTGCTAGACTGAGCTGCTCTAATCCTGCAGTAATCACCCACATGATTGCACGGCTTCATCTACGCTGCAGACTTTGAGCTTCTGAAAGGCTTGTATATACATTCATAATCCATATGTAATGTCCAGCATTTACAGCCAAAACCAGATCCAGAGGCTGCCACTGCTCTCTCTAGAATGCTCCAGCTATGTTTTAATTAAGACTTCAATTCTCTTTTTGACTAATATATAACAATGAAAAACACTCCAGTAGGCAGCAGGCAAAACAGCTGCATGAGTGTATTGCAAGCAATATACTACTGGATTCCCTGGTCCAAAAAAGAAAGCGAATGTGACTGACATGACCCTTTTTATGTGCTTAATACAACAATCTACCCATCCCCAACAGTTTATCCACCTCCAAGTCTCTTCAAAGGGATATTTCTTAGGAGATTTCTGCGTATTTACCAGGGTTGATCTGTGGCAAGAAGTAAAAGGTACACTTCAAATACTACACACTTGCTTTATTCCCATTCTTCCTTCTTATACTACCTTCTCATAGATTTACTGAGAATATAAAAACAAAATAAAAATACTATTCGTGTACTCTAAAGATTTCCTTTGAATAGATTTATGTATTTCAATATTACAGACTTGAGGACTACCGGATATTGACACAACTAAAAAGAGAAATGTTACCTAATACTTCTTACAGAAACCAGCAGAATACAATTACATTGAGAGCAAAAGCTGCAAACCCCTGTTTTAATTCTCACTATGGTGCTTAGACACTCTAGCACAAAGGACAAGCACAATTATGCAGGATTTAGAGAGAAAGGAGAATTTTCTGGTGGATTTTAAGATAAAAATCTCCTATGGAACAGCACATTTTAAATAGTTTTTGCTACGCATGCTCTAAAAATGGAAAGTCATAATAAAACAAGACAGATGAAAGAAAGTCAAAATAAAACGAGAAAGATGAACCCCTTATCTGATTGGCACTCACAGGAATCTAAAGTAAGAGCATGGATGTCAGGCTTCTTCCACAACGACAGCACTGCAAAACCTGGACCACACTAACACAGCACCACATATAACTACGTATTTATCTACAGCAACATTTTTATTTAAAAAAAATGGGAATAGGATCAGAAATTAAATCACAGTTTTATTCTTTTTGTTCTTCCTTCTGCCTCATTCCAGATGTTTTCATTTTTGCCCTCTGAATAGCAGAGAGATTCAGTGCTAAAACTTTCCAGAAGTACTGGCTCTTGGTGCAAGGTGCCAAAACCCACATTTTTTTTAAGACAGAAAGCTCCAGGAGCAGTTTTCAAGCAATGTTAACCTACATATATTTCACATATATTGTTCCTTATTATCTCCACAGTGAGAAGAAATTCACCTTACGCAGGCAACAAAACCTGCCTGAAAGTGGGGATATTTTAAGAGGTGAATAGGAGGCATAGCACACTGTGGGGAAGAGCCCTATTTCCAGCTTTGCGGGCTTATTCCTTRGCCGCACGAAAGGACTGGAAGGCCTGGAAAATGGGCATATTGGGGATTTTCTTTGCCTCTTGTCCCTTCCAATCCTCTTTCCTTTGAACCAGAAGCGAAACCCTACAGAGCTGGTGGGATGTTTGCAGTCGGGACTGTAGGTCCCAGCCGCCGGGATCTGTCATTTGTCACAGCAGGGTTTTAACATCTAGACATCCATAGAGCTGATATCCCTTCAATTTTTATTTTTTTTTTTAAATAAAGAAACTCTAGACAAAATGAGATAACGCTTTCCAGTTATCAGCCTCTACTCAAAGCATACGGGCAGCTGCTATCGGGCTCTGAGTGCCTCTCGCTGAACGTCTCGAGGAAGACGTTTTTGTAAAGTCTTTTTGCAATGTAGGAAACTCAGGATATTCAGGTGAGTGACACGTCTGGAGGATCAGCAAACTATCCGCACAGGAGCGCGGATCCTTAATCCAGAGCGCGGGTGAGAGGATATCAAAGCGGAAAGCCGCCAGAAGGAGCAAATGGAAAGGAAGAAAATCCAGCCCACGCTTTCCTGTGAAAAACCCGGAGCCTATCGAGCATGCAAGCTACTATAGGAGGGTATTTTTTAAATGGTGCTTGGAGTCACTGCTTGTTGAGAGCCCTGTGTTTTCCCATGGCATGGTGGATAACATAACCTATTTATGTCCTTTTTTAGGATAAAACATGGAGAAAGAAGTGGAAAGATTCCTGATTTTTATGCCATTCATGCACATCTGCCATGAAAACACAGCCTTCCGAAGCTCTGCCTCTTAAGTGGTTATGCACCCCACCTATAATACACAGTTTTAAGTGCTCAAAAACCGCAGATCA